>JAYKAV010000356.1:1605445-1755817 GCA_035582835.1 Phoebastria nigripes | reverse complement strand
AAAAAAAAAAAAGTTTCTAACAAATTAATTCCCAGAAAATGTCATTTAGGATTTAGACAGCACCAAACTTTAAAACCACCGCAGCAATTACTCCTATATGCAAGAAAATAATTATGGAAGTGTTACAGAATTCAGAAGATACTTCTTTCTTCTTGGATGCTCCTATATTCATCTTTAATGAGAAAATTAATTGCACCGTAATTAAGCAGAGGATTTGGAACCTCCACACACTTGGGATCCTTTAGCAATTGTTTGGAGAATGTGCTGCAAAAGAGTTTCTTCTGGGTTGGGTTCTGTCTCAGACTGCTGCTTATGAATAGATGATGCTGGCAGCATTGTTCTTAATAAGGTTTTCAGTCCTGGACTGTGTTTTTCATAGCTTTAAACCAGCCTCCCTACCAGGGAGAGGGTAGCAGGGGAAGAAAGCAGAAAACTAATAATTTCGGCAATTTGAAAGGGTCTTTTTTCCCCCCTTTCCTCAGAGACGTTTGCCAAATGCTGTATTCAACACTCAACATCAGGGTAGTGTGCGTAGCATTTTAAGTGGAAAATACCTAATGATTAATGTACAACTGCTGTGTCCTAATGAAAAGACTTAGAAAATTGGTATAATCCTACTTGCTCGGACATCACAAAAATACACTGTACTGATAACCATGATGAAAAGATTAGGTCACCCCTACACTGTTTAAACTCCCCTCTAGCAGATGCTTATTTCTACTTTTATGCTGCTTTGCTTCCTTCTGTGTGTTTCAGGCATGATCCAAAGCGTGCTGGAGTCCATGGGAGTTTTCCCGTCAACTTCAAAGGGCTTCAGATCGGCCTCTGTCTGAGAACTACTCAGCCTCTGTTTCAGTCTTTTGACTGTAGGACCAGGCCACAGGCTCTCCGCTTTCTTTCTTGAACTTCCCAAACAGAATGTCTCTTGTGTTCCTCCAAACAATGCCAGGCACTGCTGACTGGCTTCAGCGTGGCTGCTAACACTAACACGCTGGAGATAAGGGTGATGCTTATTTCCGCTTTCTCCTAAAATCGTCCTAGAGGGGGAAAGTGCAGTGAATGGAAATCGGTTCCTTCTATCCCACCTCCCCTCCTCACAAATGGCTGTTGTTTATGCGTGCATGCATGTGTCTGTGTGTGCAAATTGTTCCTTGATTAAAGGGCAGTAACGGCTGTGCTTCAGGGAGGAGTTCGAGGAAGACTTTAGGGGGAAAACACTGTTACCGCTGTGATCTGCCAGTAGAGCACTGGTGAAGGGAGAAGCAGGCTGTCTGGAGCAGGCAATCTTTCTACAACATGCATACAGAACTGACAGCTGTCATCTGCGAACTGAGGGCTGATCAGCACAGTCTAACACTTTGTGTCCCCCTCTTGCCCGCCAGATTTGACCAGCTTGATTCTATAAATAAAATACTGCTGCTAGTGAATATCAATTAATAACTTGTTTAAGTGATTGGAAAAAATAACAATTTTTCATCCGTTTGATGGTTGGGAGCAGTTTAATAAGAAATCCTTGTGCCATTCTTGAGTAGGAATGAAATATCTGTGGAGCTGGTGTGTTAATTCGAACCATCCCCTTCCTTAAGAAGGAACACTGATGATTACCCAAGTTTAAGGCTCATTTGCGGGAAAATGCCATTAGTCCCTGAAATTTCTGAGACAGAAAAAGATTATGATTTTCAAAATCAGAACCACTGCTTTTAAGTGCTTACATTTTACAGATGGTCAGCTTGTGACTCCCCAGAGATCTCTGCAAGGTGTTGCAAATTGAGCATTCCAAAGGCAACAGTTGCTTTTTGGAGTTTATCTGTTGTGTGGTGTGATGCAGTGGGAAGCCTGGTGAGTTCTCTCCCAGTGTTTCTGGCTAAGTGGCATTTCCCTTAATGGTGTGTGTGTTGTAGTGTTTACATGTTACTTTGAAAAGTGATACAAGGCATCATTCCCATAGTCCTTTAATATAATTTCCTTATCTCCTAGCATTCTGAACGGTTCCAAATGAAGTTTGCATATGTTATATACTACGTATACCTTACTAGTAGGAAATTTAAAAAAAAAAAAAAAAAAAATCAATAAATCGTAATTATTTATAACTACACTCATAACAAGATACCTTACAGCTGACCTACTATGGTTGGGCATAAACATAACCAACAGCACATAGGCATCAGCACTATATTTTTTTCATCCATTAAGGGAGTAAGCAACTCAAGAAGGCTGCTGCTATACCTGGTAACATGTGTGGAGTTCTTGCAGCAGTCTGTGCAGGCGTAGCGGCTCTGTACTGAACACAGCTCCTGTGGACAGGTAGTCTATGGTCCTTAGCCCACTGTTTGCAGACTGCTGTAGTTGTCACTTTATAAGCACATTCATTTCTGTATCTTGAAGCGAGTTGCTTTATGTTGTTGTCCTGACATAAATCTCCTCGTTGATCCCATGTGTCCACCATGTTTCTGCCAGTGGCTCTATGCCCACATTCTCTCTGTGGATAGTCAGTGGCTCTGAGTTTTCCAGAGAGCTTATTGTAGTTTTTTGATAGGATTAGTTGTGTCCTGTCTCATTGCACTTAGGAGGAAAGTGGAAGGACACAGTAGAAATCTTTTTTTGTTCTCTCTGCTCGTATTCTCTTTATCCATAGGTTGACAGCGTACGTTTCCCTGTTGTCTGTTGCAGGAAGTTCCAGGTTAATTGCTATGTTGACATATTTGTCTTTATTACTTGGAAATACACCGCTTTGTTTGTGAATGAGATGAGGCTATCTAGAAGCCTAGGACTGACTTTGTCTATGTCATTCGATACTTGTTTTTGCTCTTACTCCCTTCTCTAAATAACTCTAGTCCCTTTGATTTTTCTTCTTAGGGAAAGTCTGTGAGACACTGGAAAAACACTGTAGTTGTCTCCATTTCTGCTGTTTTCTTTGAAGGTCGGGTGATCTTCAGAGCACCTGGTGTTACGGTTGTGGACAGATGCACCATTAAATTCTTGAACATGAGATCAGTATTCTCCATCTGTAACCTTATGCTCACAATAGATGGAATTCACTGATTGAAAAGAAGTGCTGCATATTTAGAAGAGCTGCTTATGAGGATGCTCAAATCTTTCCTTATTTTCTGTAAGTTAATTTCAATTCCAGCAGTACAAACAACTACTTCTCACAGTTGTTTCCTCTCATGTGCTGTTTTCTGGTCATGGTGACTCTGAGTGACTTTCTAAGGTGTAAAATGTGACGTGCAAAAGGATTTGTTCTGAGCAGCTCACACTGAATATGAGTGTGGCTACCTTGTAATTACAGCAAGAACCTTGAAATGATTGCACTGTCATTCTGCTCTGCAGTGCAGGCTCTCATTAGCGCTAATCAGTGATCTCTGTTCTGCTTTTGCATCTTTGACCCAGTTACTTTGCTGAACTTAACACAGTTGCTAGTGTGACACAAAGCAGACTCTTGGCACAGCCCTGATCACAGAGTAGGGAGAGATCTGGCAACTTTCACACAAATCCATTATAATTAAGGCTTCCGGTCTGGGATTTAAACTACTTCTTTCTCTTAAAAGCCTGAGAGGCTTTTAAAAATATTTTTCAGGCTGAAAATGAACCTACTGCTGGTAGAGGCAAAGTCCCCTGATGGTACTAGCTGCAGGCAGACCTGGAAGAGGCAGGTGCTGCTCTTGTTCCTTCATCAGGCTTTGCAAACGTGCTTCCACCCTGAGCACTTTTTGAACAGAGCCTCCCAGTTGTTCCTCCGTTTCACGTGACAACAACCGAGTCCCCTAAGCAGTTAGAGGAGTGTTGCACAGTTGGCTTTCCTCCAGTGCCAGCTCTTATTCTGAGTTCAAGCCTCATGTAGCATTAATCCTCTCTGCCCACTTGGAGCCAAACTGCTGTATGCAAGGGGCTGTTCAAAGGAGTCCCATTTCCCCATCCTGTCAGATGCAGTGCTCCCCCCTTGAACCTTGTTTTCCCCATCCTGTTGCAGTTTGATGACAAGAAGATGAATCAGAGGATAAAACTTCTGCCAATGGCAAGAGCACAGTTTGGCATCCCTTATGCAGCTGGCATCCAAAGGATACAAGCCATCAAATTATCCTGTGCTCCTGGTCCAGCTGAGCCTGTTGGTTTATGACCAGAACATCCCTCCCCTCTTCAAAGCGTGCTTGAAAGTTAAAAGGCATCACTAAGCATTCACCACATTATGGACATACTGAGGACAACGGGACGATTTTGACAGTACAAAACCTGCTCCTTGCAATGCTATTTCATGCCTCCTTGGTAGAGAGCAAAAAGCAATTTGAGAGCTGCAGCAGTATGGAAACATTTGCAGCTGCACAATTTGCATTCCCATGTTTCAGTCTCTCACAGGCCCATGCGGACCTTCTATTATTAGTTTTAAAAGGAGAATAGCTGACAGCTGATTAATTTGAACAGCGTATTCCAGAGAGAGCTGGTTTATGACTGAGTTGTCAAGAGTGGCAAACCAAGAAAGTATTGACTAAAGTTACAAAGAAAAATCTGATGTGGAGCACAATCCTGTTTATCCAAAAGATTTGTAGGGGGCAAAACCATCTTCATACCACTCTGCTGTCAACATGTTCAAACCCATGCTGGGGGAGGTGAGAAACTGAACAGCTCAACTGGCTGTGTTCATGCCCGAGCAGTTCTTGGGAGAGCTCCCCAGGGGTTTCCTGGCACATTGTCGCAGGGAAGGGGACATATTGCAACTCAGTCTTCAGAAATATGCCTAAAAAATAATTTCAAGTGACTCATTCTAGTGTTGGTTTTTGGAGAAGAGTCAAGTTGGTTTCAGAGGGAAGAGTGGAAAAAAAACCCCACCACTTTTGGACACTGGATATGCTTCATGTAATCAGCTGATGCTCTGGATTAGAGCTGCTCTGTTGTGCATCAGACTGGGTTTCACCATTGCATTGACCCTGCTACACTCATGCTCAGGGCAGCAGATTGGCTTTTGGGAATGTATGAAGACCTAAGGGCAAACATTGGTTTTTCAGTGCTCTTTTATTAGCAGCAGCACATGACAGTAGGTTGCAAGTCGAGTGGTATCATCCTGGGACATGCACAGGCGGCATTTAGTTTCCTGTGGAAAGCACTGCCCTTGCGTGCCACCTGTAAGCAAGACTCTGCTCATGGCCTGGGCAGCTGAAGCACAGCTCTCTCCCTGATCTGAGCCTTTAGTGGAGAAGGAGAGCCAGTTCTGTCCCTGGAGCTGTGTAAGACGATCCATTTAGGTCTTCCCTCTCCTACAGCAGTGAGCCTCTGCCATGATGCTGTAATGTCATGGGCTTGTTCCCTCTGCCCCYGCTTGGGATGCTTGCACGAAAGGTGAGAGCAAAGAGTGGCACGAGGTGAGAAGGCTAAACTGCCCCCTAGTCACCATGGGCATGTTTTTCAGTGCAGAGAGCTTGTGTCCTTGACGGTGATCGGGTGGTCAGCTGGGCAGGAAGACTGTTCCCTTGAGCCAGGCCAGAGCTGCTGTCAAGGCACAGAGGAGGTGGTCCCAAAACACATGCAGAGCTGAGGTCCTTACAGACCCTGCCTGTCACCATGTGCTGCCTCTGCCCTCCTCCTCCTCACTTTAGGGACCAGGGAGACAGGTGAAAGGATAGCAATGAGAGTGGGGCTTTTTCGCTTTCTATCCAGCAGTTGAGCCCAGGTTCCTTTTTCAACAGAAGTCTCCCTGGAAGTGAGATTTGTTTCATGTAAAGGTTGGGTGCAGGCAGAGGTTGAACATTATTGCATTTAGAAACGCTTACTTCATGTCCTCATGTTTGGAGCTCTTTGTGTGTGGTGAGGGGGCTGCTACACAAGCTGGTTGTACAGAGGACCCCATCAGCAGGTTATAATCTCTTCTGTGCCAGGCTCAGTGGATAGTATAACATACTGTCAAATTTGGCATTTGCATTAAGATCTGCTTTCCTCTCCTATGGACACATTATCCAGTTTTCTGCTGAGACGCATCAAGAGCTAAGGTCCCTGCTGTGTTTTATTTACTATTGGTTGACATGCATGGACAGTAGAAAACAAATGTAAACATGACTTGGTGCTGTGTACTACAATAGCACAGAATGCTTCCCGGGGATTTATGACTGTCTGGAAGAACAGGGGGTCCAAGGGGCAGCCCGAGGTCGTCAGCTGCAGCACCTTGTCAGCAGATCCCAGCGCAGTTCCTGTGCCTGTGGCACTGATGGCTCTGATAACGTGGGTGTACCTACCTGTTCTAAAAGTATGGCCAGATCCTCAGGTAGAGGAAGATGAAGCCAGTGGACTTATGCTGAAGGTTCCCGTAGTTTTTCTGGAAAATCTATGCAGTTCATGTTCTGGATATGGCAGACTGATTGCGAAGTGGCCATTTATCCAAAGATTTCAGGTGTCAGTCAATGGCTGCTCTGGCCAGGCTGTGTGATGTCCTGAAATCCTGAACAAATGGCCACATTCCTCTTTCTCCACCTGAATAAAATTTCCATGTGGAAAACCAGGCTGCATTAGGTGACGCTCTCTTGTGCAACAGCCTCTTGCTGAGTTGTATCAGGTGTGTAATGTCATTTTTGGCAGTTGTGCTGCTGGTGTGGGGTATGACCTTGCCCACAGTAGCAGTGCATGTGGGCTTACTGTCTTCTGAGATCTGGCATCACATGTGCCCCTCGGGGATGCAGTGACAGGACAGACTCCAAAGCAAACCACCACTGGTTCTGAGAAGGATGAGTTCTTGCTGCCTGTATTGGTGCCAAATGATATGCTGGCTTATGGAAGTATTAAAATGTTTACTATTAAAAAAATGATTTGTCATGAGAAAAGGAGAAATTTGTTGCTTGCAGTGAAGGAACAGTCAGTTACTTCTGAGTCTGGGTAGGAAAGGGAGATGCTAGGAATAGGTTGGAGGAAGAGTGAGGAAAAGAGCCAGCTGGTTATCTGTGAAAGAGGAAAGAAAACTTCGTTAAAAGGTAATTATTCTTCTGGATGAGCGGTTGGCTTCCCGCAAGGTGGGCAGAAAAGGAGCAAAGTCAAAACCCAGACTTCTGGCTCAGCATAACACTTACAATTTCAATATCTGCTTACAATCTGATTTAGAAGCAAACCAACCAACCCATCATTGCAGACTGGGAATCCTGTAAAATATTTTTTCGGTAACATGGACATACGGTGTCCCCAAAACAGTCCAGGAACCTTGTGGCGGTGGGGTGACGTTGAGAGCCTGCTAGGCTGTTTCACTGCTGCCCACTACTGAACAGGAGCAGCAAATCTGTCGGCTTGGACAGATTGCCCTTGTGACAGTGGCTCATTAACAGTTGTCACATCAGTTATGTTTCCATGACAGCCTCAGGTCTGACAAATGTGACAAAGCTGTGTTTTATCAGTAAATCCCCCAGCAAATCCCCTGCTGGCCCTCGTCAGGAAAGCATATGGACAAGAAGAGAAAATTATTCTTCCTGCTCTTTGTTACTGACTGATTCTGCTCTTTGTATGTGAACCAGCCGGCTAGGACTAGCTGCATTCCTCTGTAATTTGCAGTATCTCCTGTATGGGGCTGAACCAGTGATGAATTAATACCTTTTTCCATTTGTTAAGAGGTTTTATTCATTGTTTCAGCAACCAAGGAAACTCTAAAGGTCAGATTGAAGTTTTGGGGATTGGAGCAGAAGAACCAGTGTTCTGACCATTACAGGGCAGGCTTGGGCACCCTTGAATCAAACTGGCTTTTTTGCAGAAGGGTTACAGAGATTCAGATAGGTATGTTGGCCAGGGTTGAACCTGTGGGGTAAGCAGTCAGACTTGTTCTGTTGCAGGTTGTTTGGTGGTTTTTTTTTTTTTTTTTTTTTGAAGTGGAGCATTTTATTTGTATTCAACTAATATCTCCCGTTGAAATTTCTCGTTGAACACCGTAAGATGAAGCAGTCTGCAACTGTTTGTTATCTGTAGGTTATCTATTAAGATGTTGTATGCCAAATCACACTCATACATAAAATGAGGAAAAAAAGGATAAAATCATAGACATGCAGAGATCTCCTTCTATCATGAATGTATCAATCTTGAAATCTAGCAGGATATAAGTATTTGCCCCTTTTATGCAGGGAAGGTAAAAGAAGGGAAATACTAGTTGAATAAATTAGATAATATGACATAAATAAATGAGGGCTCCAGAGCTTTGTGAAGTATAACATGATTGCCCTTTCCTGAATAGAATCCGATCTGCTTATAAGCATTCAGTCCATCTCTGCAGGGAATTGCAAACAGGATGCAGCTTTGCTAATATTGGCAGGTAATGGAGTTTTTTTTAACTGAAGTGATAGACCGCGGGGCTCTGTATCAGAAGGTCATGAGGTTGAATCCTGGTGCTACACACCACTTTTGTGCAGTTTAGCTGATAGCTCTGTGTGTGCGTGTACTACGTATGTATGTATGAATTACTGCTCACCTCAGCTATCCGTATTAGCAGACTCCAAGTAGTAAAACTCTCACCAGGAACATTTTATCTCCAAACCAGGTAGAAGCTTTTGTTTGGGAGATCCTAACTTTGCCCAAGAGAGGTTTCCAAGAGATGAAAGGCAAACCTACTTAGTTCAAGACTATGTTCTGGGACCGATCGTCTCATTTGACTGCAGCAAGCCTGTGCTCAGGCAGTACTGAGTAACTCCCTGGCTTGAGATTTCCAGTATTATCTCTGAGATTAGGAAATGGTGATGCTTCAGCTGCTCACTAGTGCACTGTTTATAGTGCCACAGTTGTGTCATTCCAAACTCTAAGGTGATGAATGCGGTTACTGGTATAAATTAAGTCAATGCTTTTTCAAGCATTGTTGGAAATTCTAGACAAAGCTGCCAAGTGAAACATGTGAATCCTATTTTCTAGCTCGTGTCTGCCAGGTGCAGAGGGGGAAGCTGAATAAAAAGAAATCAGGATATACCTCAGAAAGACAAAATTTTTCAGGTACTAATGGCAAATGTCTACTCTCCTGATCTCCGTGGGAGCAATGGCAGAGAGAGGGAACAGATCATCTTTATGACTGATCAAGCACAGTCAGTAGGAGAATGAAAGACAAGGGATGGAAATGTGTTTATTATCAAAGAACGCCATGTACCTCAGCATAGCTGGGTAT
The DNA here is from genome assembly GCA_035582835.1 of Phoebastria nigripes. Classification (NCBI taxonomy): domain Eukaryota; kingdom Metazoa; phylum Chordata; class Aves; order Procellariiformes; family Diomedeidae; genus Phoebastria; species Phoebastria nigripes. Next base: position 1,746,714 of record JAYKAV010000356.1, on the reverse strand, counting down.
TTTGTGGCGGAATACCTTTTGTTTTACATTTTTAAGCAAAAGCAAATCTCTATTTTGAGAAAGAGGGAAAGGACTTATTAAGAAGGGGAAGGCGATGCTTAATGAATGAAGTATTTCTCCGCAAGATTTGAGATTCTATTGTGTCTGTGGCATTGAAAGTAGAAGAGGCATCATTTGAGGACAGCTGATCAAAAGGAGTTGACAACAATTTTGTACTGTGTGAACTTTGCAGGTAGCCTGACTGATGTCAACATGACTGTTTTCAGACTTCAGGGGGGAGCCAGTCACCAGAGCAAGGACAGACCCAGCCATAGTGAGCCTTGCAAGGGGAACCTTTGCTGTGAGCTGAAGGGCAGCTGGTGGCAGTGGTATGCAGCATTACCAATCGTATTGTATATTCATTTTCAAAACTACAGCAAAATGAAATGTTAGTTGACTCATGAAGTTTACTGCAAAGTCTTCTTCCTCTCCTAGTAACAATCAGTCCCAGCAAGTTACCGCTTCTATTGCAGCTTTCTGAGATGCAGTGATGGTATAAGAAACTGTGAAAAACATCACAGCAAACTCAGGTTGCCATAACGTTTGAAGAGAAACTACTTAAGTGAGACTAACATTTTCGTTTTTGTTTGTATAGTGTTCAGTATGCTAAGTCCTAATCTGTGGCTAAGTTTGAGGTAGTGGGTGTATTAATAACTGTGTTAATAAAAATCATGCCTGATAAGCATCACTGTTGAATTAGTAGAATACTGCCTTTTTCTAGCTGTAGCTCTCCAAAAGATACACATATTTTGATTTTGAAGAGCCATTAATTATCTTTTGGTTAAAAGGAAGGGAGAATGAATCAATACATATCCATTTGCTAATTACTTTCTCCCAGTCCCATCACAAATCTGTGGCTAAAAATGCGGTACTTACAAAATCTCTCCATCCTGTAGCTCAATGGGAAGTTTGCACTTCTGTTGTGTTTCTGTAGCCAGCACATTCCTGCAGGCAGTGCAGGCGGGGAAGTAGAAAACCAGCTTCTAAGAACTGTGAAAAAGTGCTTCGTCTCTTAGCTACCTGTATCCTAGTTTGGAATTTTTATTCTGCCTTTAAAATCTTCCCCCAGAAAAATGAGTTTGAAGCCCAGGCAGTATTCCCATATAAATGACTGAGTCATCTTCCTTGGGAATTGAGGGATTGCTGTCACCTGGAGTTATGGTCTTAATGACTAAGATGAAGAGATAGTTAGGAATTTGTTCTAAATTTATATTATATCATTCATTATTGTTTCTTTTGAGTGTAGTCATACAGGGAGAAAACAGACGTCATCATTCTGAGACAGGTTTTCTTCGTATTGATATAGTAGCAGCCAAAACAAAAAATGGTGGGACTCACATGGAATAAGATGGAGAATTAATATTCAGGCTGTTGTAATGCTAGGTCTCTTAGTCCCTGTAGTAACATATTCTGCAGTAGCCAGAGAACAGCCTAAATGCGATGACCCAGTTTAGAGGCAAAATCATTCTTCAAATTCACAAGGTTCCTCTAAAGACACACAGGATCAGTCTTCTGATGTATTTGAGCACTCGATTGCACAAGGAAATTTTAAAATTGTAAGAAGCAGTTTGAAGTTCTATTGAAATAAAAATTAATTTGGTTTGTTGATGGATGTGGCAATTCCACTAAACAGTCAGATACCTGGAAATCTCCTCTAACTGTGCTTTTTGGGGTCTGAGGACAATGTTCTCAAAAGCCCTGAGGTCCCACTGACTTCCAGAAATGTTGAAGTCCTGAGTGCTCCATAAGCAGAACTCAAATCCTGTAAGCACCTTTGCAAGGTGTTCCTGTATGCATGCTCTGTGTTCCCCTGTATCTTCAAACTGTTTCTAAAGTCATTGGTTAAACAGAAATTGTATGTACTTTTTTCAGATAGAAAAGTTTATTTTCAGGTTGGCAACTATGTAGCCATTTCACTACAGTGAGAAATGTAAACAGTTTGCATTTTAGATGGAAAGAGAAATTGAAACCAAGTTGTCCTTCTGAGCTGTGCAGAAGCTGGCTCAGCAAAAGCAAAGTGGATCCATCTGGGAGTCATGGGGCTTTGAGCAGCATTCCTTCACCATCGTGAAACTGAAGAGCAGTGAGAAGAAAACAATAAAAGATGGGAGAAAAAAAAAGTGAAGAAAGCAAAAGGGTAAGGGGGGAGCGTCTGCACCATACAAACTAAGAGGGATGTTCAGTAGAACGACAGTTGAGAGAGATTTTCTCTTTCCCCATCATCAAAACTTTCTGATTAATACACTTTTTGAAGCAGTTCGTGTTTTACAGTTGAATTTTAAGTTTCCCCTACTTAAACATAGCTAGGTGGATCATATAGGCTTGGGGAAGAGTGGCTGGAAAGCTGCCCGGCGGAAAAGGACCTGGGGGTATTGGTTGATAGCCGGCTGAATATGAGCCAGCAGTGTGCCCAGGTGGCCAAGAAGGCCAATAGCATCCTGGCCTGTATCAGAAATAGTGTGGCCAGCAGGAGTAGGGAAGCGATCGTGCCCCTGTACTCGGCACTGGTGAGGCCGCACCTCGAATACTGTGTTCAGTTTTGGGCCTCTCACTACAAGAAGGACATTGAGGTGCTGGAGCGTGTCCAGAGAAGGGCAACGAAGCTGGTGAAGGGTCTGGAGAGCAAGTCTTATGAGGAGCGGCTGAGGGAACTGGGACTGTTTAGTCTGAAGAAGAGGAGGGTGAGGGGAGACCTTATCGCTCTCTACAACTACCTGAAAGGAGGTTGTAGCCAGGTCTCTTCTCCCAAGTAACAAGTGATAGGACAAGAGGAAATAGCATCAAGTTGCGCCAGGGAAGGTTTAGACTGGATACTAGGAAGAATTTCTTCGCTGAAATGGTTGTCAAGCATTGGAACAGGCTGCCCAGGGAAGTGGTGGAGTCACTATCTGTGGAGGTGTTTAAAAGACGTGTAGATGTGGTGCTTAGGGACATGGTTTAGTGGTGGACTGGGCAGTGCTAGGTTAATGGTTGGACTTGATGATCTTAAGGGTCTTTTCCAACCTAAATGATTCTATGATTTTATATATTTGCAGTTTCATATCTGAGGCTATATTAATAATCTTAGATATTCAGGTAAAGGTAAATGTGACAAATATCTTTGTGAGGGGAGTTACCTTGCACCTAGATTAGGGGCAATAGATCTGTGATGTATGCAAAGCAGCAGATCAGGTCTCAGAAAACTGTTTCTATAGGTGACTATAAAGATTTTTCTTCTTCTTCTCTCCCTAGGTAAAAAGGGGTATATCCAAAGGGGCTGTGCAGGATATTGTATTCAGTTCTCTTCTCAATCTGAAAGCTGTTAATGGGTAGGAAAGAAATCGCCTGCGCTTCCAATTGTGGGAAAGATGTGAGGACAAACACCCTGAAGGGTAAGAGGTGTGTAAGGCTGCGAAGAAATAAGGAAAGGAAAGGCTTTAAAAATAATTGAATAATTAGATCTCATTCAAGTGATGATTCATAGAACTTGGTCTTGGCTGTCTTTGGACAGAAACTTTGGAAGAAGCAGTAGCCAAGAGGTGAATGAAAATGCACCACAGTTCTTTTGGCATATTGCCTTCCAAAATAGATGGTGAAGCTTCTTCTGATGGAACTATAGCTGCTGTGCTAAAAATACTTCTTATCTTAGTCACAAACAGAGGCACTCAGAGCTGAGTTTAAAAAAGATATTCTACAGCAGCTCTGGTCAAAGCAGGGTTCATTTTAAATTGTCATCCATCCTGTAAAACAATTGCCTGGTGTCAGTCAAAGAGAGTTTGAAGACTTGAAGGGATCTAGACTGATTCACTGTGCATGTTATTAGGTGACCAAGTAGATAAAATGTAAGAATGCTATGCAAAGGAGACATGGTGGTGGTTTTACACTGGGCAAAATATGTGCTTTTAACTTATCAAATGGAAAGCTTTTTATTGGCATGTGAAAGTTTGGTTAACAGTTAACAAATTAATAAATTTTGCTGTAGAAGAATTCTGTACCTGATGGCTGTCATAATTTCCTTTGACTTCATTTAAAGGTTTATGTTAAGTCTAGTTTCTACTCCATGTACTGTGGAAATCTGATTTGTGGTGTGGTATGAGTATATTCTGATCAAGTTAGAGATTTCTAGTGCAATAAGCTTTGTAAGAAAAATGAATATTTAGAAATGACATGTTAAATCACAGATTCGATTGCTGGATTTCACCCTTGGGCTGAAGGACCATGCTACCAATTTTAAAGGGTTTGTGCCTTTTATTTTTTTTCTTTTCTTCCTTTTTCCCTTCCAAAGGTGGAAATTGTGCTAGCCCAGGAGTTGATGGGGGTTTTGTTGTAGTTATTTAAAGTGCTTTTAGTTTGTGGTATCCTGGCAACAGATGCTTCTCTTATCTTGCTGTATGCAGATAACTATTGATGAAAATTTTGTCAGCTCTATGCAATTTTTGGTGTGGTCTTTTTACCAGAGAAATACTTTAAGACACTGTGGAAAACTGGAGACAAATGCTGCAAAAAGCAGTGAGCCTATAGATTGAAATTGGTCATACTGACCAGTGTTGTTGGATCCCCGTTTCCCTTTAATTTGAACGTCAGAGAGTAGTGACTCCCTAGAGAACCTAGGGAGGCTCCTGAGACAGCTCTGAAAATTTAACTGGTGTAAATAATCCGGTACCTTTGTGGCACATCTCAGCTGCAGAATATGCAATGAATGGGAAGCACTGGTTATTTATTTTGAGGTTTGAAGTTGTCAGGGAGCATTAGCATGATATTACACAGGAGTAATACAGCTAGCCTGCTGTATAGACAATCTAGTGGTGAGTTAGAGGCACAGCTGAAGTAAATACATTTGAGATCCCACTTACGCTGTTACTAACGAAAGGACCTTTCTGATGCCTTTCCAGCTTAAACAGTTGGAGCTGTGTGTATGCAGTAAAAAAGGTTTTTTATGCAGAAAAGGTTTCCTTTTCTTTTAGTCATGTGGTACATAAGTGGACTTGCTTCTTTGTGTCTCTGGGCGGTTGGATTCTGCTGCATTTTCCCTTTATGGATGATCCTGGTTGAGAAGTCTGCTAATATCCATTGGACTTGACAGGGAAAAATATTGGGGATATTGTTTTGAAACTGAAAAGTGCAGGACTATAATAAATTGTGGCTCTCTGGTTGAACATGAGAATAAAATTCATTGCAGACCCTGTGTTCGAGTGGAACAGTTTATGAATGGAAGCACAGCCCCTGGATTGTATTTCAGCATTAGTCTCTGGTTTGGAACTGTGCTATTTCCAACATAGACAAGGATACGTATTTTATAAGCTTTCATTCTTCCACTGTTCAGATTGTTCAAATATAGAATCTCTTGCGCTGGAGATGGCTGTGGAGTATATGCCATAGGAAAAAGATTTTATTTTTTAAAAGAAACAGGTTAGTAACTGTTGTCTGCAGTTTACATATTGAAAATAGCTTTATATTTGGATGAAGGAGAACTGGCTAATGCTCAGAGGTATCACAACTGTATTTCTGCTTTGCCTCCGTTTCTCACTATCCATGTCTTGTTTTATGGTCATCACCTGTGCATCAGCTCTGTCGCCTGTCAGATGGGGGTAACTCTACTGGATGGCATCACAGCCACGTGTGTTACTTACTATCATCCGATACAATCGTTTAGATGAAAGCCCCTAGCTGTAGTAAATGTGAATTAGTATTGATTATATTCAGATGGACAAGCTGGAAGACAATAATGTTGTAGTTATCAAAGAAACAAACAAGTTAAAAGAAAACATGCTTAAGCAGCATGTATTAGGAAATTAGGAGTCTTGGTCTGAAGTCTATAAACTTTCTAGCCCCTGCTGCAGAGAAACAGCAGCTGAGAAATAGATGCTTAAAGATGAAGGAGCCAAAACCTCCTGTCAGTTAACATACTGTGGTTTCACCCACTGCTTAAAACTGTTTAGTTTTAAACCTCTCAGATGGATTATGTTATAATGTTGACAGAAACAAAAATGAGATGCGAAAAGAAAAGCTTAGGCAAAAAGTTTGAGGTGTGATTTTACATCTGTTAACTGGAAACTTAAATTTTTTAATTTATTCTTTCTCACTGTGATATTTAAAGATGCTGAGCTCCTATAACATTGGCTGAGAAAAAGTAAATTCTATTTTAAGGATATATTTATGTCTGTCTTCATTCTTGCTGGTTTTGCTACGTCATAGTTTTAAAGCATAGAAGTGCCAGATTTTTTTCTTTAAGCTAATAAAAAATATTTTCTAAGTAACAGTGTGTGGAGTTTGGAATCAAAGCTGAGACACGGGCAAGGTTTTCAAAAGCAGCTGTTTGAGTTGCACCTGAGAGAAGTGGAAGGATAGGGACAATACAAGCAGCTCATTTTGACCAGTTTGCTAACAGTGTCTTTATGCATATTGGGCAAGCAGAGGTAAATGACTGCTTGTATATTGGACTCTGTTGAAGTATGCTGGCCTACCTCTGCAGAGAATTTCCCGTTTTCCTGTTGTTCTGAAAGAGGTGTTGTTGCCCATCGCAGCAAAAGCCTAGGAGTGAAGTGTTCACCAACTGAATTCCTGTCTCACCAACTGAATTCCATTTACCTGTACTGAAATCAGCTGAGGTAGTCTGCATTTAGTTCAGGCAGCTAGAAACAGAAATTGCCTCTTTGATTTTCAGTTAATACTAAACTTATGAGCACACAGTATGATATTGTTGAGAAAGATTCTTCAGAAAATGCTAATTTATTGTGGTGTGTGCATCATCTTTGCAGCAAAACAGGAGAAAAATACTGCTAATAATACAGGGCCCACATGTTTATTGATTTCTAGGAATTTCTTCATCACTTAACTAACAAGAGAGAGTTTTGGTTTTGCTTTGGTTTTAGTAATTAATAAGGAGATGTAGGAGCTTCAGTCAAACAAGGCTCAAGCAGTCTTTTAAAACATCAATTATTTTTATTTTTAAAATAAATGGGAAGAATTAAAAATGGCTCTGTAACAAGGTTTCTTATTTCAAAGAGCAAATTGTGATAGAGCTATAGTAACTAGTTAGTAGCATGACCTGGGCTGAATTGGACAGGTAGCTAAGTATGAAGTAGGCCTGGAATTTCCTGAAGTTAGGGACTCTAAAGCCACCAGGAATTGGTGTCTCGGGAAGGGAGTCCCAGGGAAGAGCCACAAAGAAGAAATAGGAAAAGTCTACAACAAAAGGAGATAAAAATTCATGGGGAAATAAAGGTGCATTTTTGAGGTCAATAAGCATAAATACAACGTGAGGACTGCCAGAGGTGAAGTTGGATTAGACACTTCTAAGGATATTAAAACAAAACAAAGTCGTTTTCCCCCCAAAATTTATGAAAACAGAAGTAGGAAAGAGACATGGGATAGGTGGGATAGTTAACATGAGAAGAATGGGTTAGTGACTAGTGACTGTACAGAATATGCAGAAACTAAACTATGCTCTGCCTCTGTTCCCAAGGGAGTGAAAGGGGATGATGAATAATGTCAACCTGATGGATAAGATTGACCATGGAAGCAAAGAAGAAATACTAGAGTAAAAGGCATGTGAAAACAGCTGGTCCAGCAACAAACCTTTAAGGGCAGGACTTCTATCATGTGCTTAGAAATTGCAAATATAGTATCTGTGTTGCAGAAGAGGAAAAATGCAGGCCAGTGATTCTGATCATGATAAACCAAACTTGGAAGGAAAGGCTATGTGGAGTCTTGGAGTTTAAAAGTAAAAGGTAGATTGTGCTGACTAATCTGATAGTTCCCTCTGATAGCCCTATTCCAGAGGCAGGAAAGTGGCAGATTTGTTCTCTTTGGACTTCTGCTTGATAGCAGAACCACAGTGGAAACTACTAAGCGAGAGAGATTTGGAATCAGTAGAGCAACTGGGAGGTGACTTGATAAGGATGAAAAGATAAGGCTAGTGTTGAGGGAGGAATATCATGTTGTAGGGAGGTTATTAATGAACTGCCACATGAGCATCCTGAGACTGGTTTCGTCCATTATCTCCATTAAAACATTCATTAAAAGGAATATGCTAGTTAAATTTGCTCCTCCTCCACAGCTGAGTTGGTGATTTTTCAGACTGAAGTAACTGAAATGGCATGGCAGTGCCATCACCTGAAGATGAGGACAAGAACCTGGGTGTGCTGATCAGTGACAAAATGCGGTGAAAATGGCAAACCTGATCTAATGTGCATATTTTTGGTGGAAAGGCACAGACGAGGCTGCCTCTGGCATGCTGTGGGTGATTCTGGTCATCCACATTCAAACAGGTCATGTTTGACCTGGAGCAAGCACAGAGTATAGCTGTCAGGATGCTCAACATCATGGAAGACCAAAAAATGAACAGAGGAGTGGAGCTTTGCAAGAACAAAGCAAAATGAAGGCTGTGAGGAGCTTTGATATAGCTCTATAAATGAACTGAGGAAAAGAAGAGGGACAAGAATCAGAAGACAAGCAAATGGCAATTTAGACTGAAAACAATGTTGTCACAAGAACTAGGGACTATCTGAAGTGGCAGAGGGAGCTAGGATTACTGCACTGGCAAATCTTTTGGATTCCTTACTTTCTTTGTAGAAGGGTTACTTACACCTTTCCCTTTCAACTGACGATTATGATTTTAAATTTTGTTTGTTTTCTGCTTTAGTTCAGGTTCCCTTAATACCCTTTACTGGTAAGGAGGTGTGCAGGCAGCAAAGTGGGAAAGGGTGTTGCAAGTTTTTTACTGAAGCTTTGAAAATTGTTACACAATTGAGATAAATTATGAGAACCAACATGCTTGTGAATTGTTCTCAAGAATGTTCTTTTAAAACAGAGGGTAGGAATCTGGGTCAAATCCATTTGTTAAGTGGTGTTTTAAAATTCTTCTATTGCCAAAGCATTAGTTTAAATAATTATTTGTCCATACATTTCTATTTTTGTTTTCTCAATGGAGGTACCAATGTAGATCTTTTTTTATGCTTTTCTGTCCATAAACYATAACTTGACTATTTTCCAAACAAAATTTTTAATCATAGAGTACCTTCTTCTGAAACTAGTTCTTAAGGGTCTGTTCACTGTCTGAGAAAGGCGGTGTCGGGTTCTTTTTGTTTTTTATAACGCCCAAAGAGAACTTTAGTTTTCACAGCCCCCCAACCCTAACAAACCCCAAACCCTGTGTTTTGCCCATGTTCTAAGGGATTACTGGGGATTTTGATGAGAACAACAATGAGAAACATCTGAGACTAAATGTGCTGATGAGCTTTCAAAGAGATCTGTACAGAAAGTAGGAGCTTGTTTTAAATTCAGTCAGTGTAAAATTGTTTCTGTCACGTCCTTTGGACTATAAACCTGATGAACTGCCTGTCTGTCTGTCCGCTGTGTCCATACAAAGCAGGCATGCTGAAGTTTCTACAGCCATGCCTATCTTCATTCATAACGTATGCTTAGGGAGACCCTACCTCACCCCCCCTGCCTCCCCATGTCTGTGTGGAACCTTTCATCTCCCCACAGCCCTGAATGAGGGCATATAATAAAATACCAGTTGTTGGCTAAGGCAAAGACTCAAATCACTTGGCCAGTCCAAACAGGGCCTTTGGATCCCGTCATTCAAAGTCAACATTTCTTTTCCCCTCCCCAGTTCCTGTGATTGTTTTTTTGAGCTTGTAGAACTCACTGGTGCTATTTAAAGTAAGCCTTAGAAATAAGATTCAGCCTAAAATACAGTGGCCCTTGGCCTTAAGTTCAGATGCCTGAACTCCCTTTGATGCCTAGTGGAAGCTGTAGGGGCCCTTAATCATTCAGGCAAAACTCTGTTATTTCAGGAATAAAAGTGCTTCAGGATTCAACCTGTTGGCACAAAGAGTATATTCTGTGAGAATGTTACTGTCAAATAGACAGGTGTTGAAACAGTGCACCTTTCTGCAGACTAAAATGCTTAATTTTTGAGTAAGCTGATTTCACTGAGCTTTTGGGCTGACAGCTTTATCAGTAGGGACAATTTTCTAGATCAAAAAGCAAGTAGTTCCCAACTCTGGGGGCATGGTGTTTTTCTATAATCCTGGCCATGTCCTTTCCCCACCTTCGTGTCTGTGTAGCGATTGATTTCTGAAACGTGAACCTGTAATCTTAAACTCAATAACTGATTAAGCAGCAAGGTGCCCTCTGTGCAGTCCATTTATAGTCAAGAGTATTTCTAATTTATTCTTTGTTTCTCCTTAGATGGTTGAGTATCCAGGTGACTGGACAAGTCAGGCAGTAGTAATAACAGAAGATGAGGTTTTGCAGTTTGTAGTGCTAGATAAAATAAAATAACAATCAAAAGTTGATAAACTTCTTGGGTTTATGTGAAACAAGTAAAGCTCTTGACTAAATTAGAACTGGGTAAACACTTTTTACCTTGGTTTACCCTTGACCTTTCCACTGAATTTTTCAGACAGATTACTGTGTTAAATCTTCTGTATGATCCATTGACATCAAAGCAATCTTGTCTAACAGCACAATGAATAATGGGGCTTGGTTGAAGCAGGATAGCTTGGAAAGAAAAGATTTAGCTGGCAAATAGCTTTTATTTTTTCCATGAGAAAAAGAAAAGTTTTTATTGAAATAGATGTGCTTGTCCTTAGCATAGGTAAAGTACCTTGTTGACAGTGTTTTGAAAGATTCCTGTAATACATTTAAAGAGGTTACTAAGGTGTTTCCTTGTGTGGAATTTTGGCTCCGTGTTTTCTGCCTATTTTCATTGGGCATTCACTTGTGGAGTTACTCTGAAAAGATGCTGTATTGAATGACGTACACTTGAAGTCTCCCTCTTGTTTCTTGTAAGAAGTGTGATTCCTTCTTGATGCCTGAAAGCCTCATTCTGCGAGGCAGGAGTGAAAAATATCTTTTGAGAAACGTGAAGCTCAGAGGATGCTCCCTCAAAGGTGCCTATGCACGTATGCCCTAGGCTGACTGCCTAGCTTAATGCTTTGCATTGAATGAATTCTTAGAATTGAATTGAATATCTTAGAGTTTGAATTGAATATCTTAGAGGTCTTTTCCAACCTTAATGATTCTATGAATTGCCTGCTTAAAGCAGATAACAACCCGTTTATATCAGCTGTGTTGAGGGTGATTCACCTTTTCAAAAAGCACCTAAATGATTCACACAGTTGCATGCTATTGACTTTCAATGATACTTTGGCTGCTGAGTACACAAACCATTGCTGGGCATGGGAATAAGACTTCTGTTAAGTGTTTCTGAGAATCGCATGAAGGTAGTGTTTGGTACTTGTCTGGAGCAGTGGTGTCTGGTGGAAGTCTGTTTTTTTTCAGCAGGAGAAGAACAGATGCTATGCACCAAATCAAATGAGCGGGGAGGAGATAAAAGCAGGAGCAGTGAGAGGTTGGAACAAGTAGAAGCCTGGCTCTACTTCACCTGTAGGCAGATACATGCCCATATGTTCCCTTGATGCCAAGCTGCTGTACTTACCTCTGGGATGTTCAGTTGCCCATGCTGTAGTTCCTGTGCCGAAGGTTCATTTGGTGCTTTGCAAAACTGCCTTTGAAGTCTTATGTGCACCCACATAGAGATCGTACCGTATGTGTCAGCATGTTAAAGACTTCCAAGTAGTGTGTGTTTCCTTTTGGGGAGTGTCTCTATGTTGGCACAGGTATACTATACCTCTCACATAGCACTGAAAACGAATGCTAATTCTAGCACTTGTATAGCACTGTTAAGTACRCAAAATGCAGAAGAAACTACTCTCTCTTCCCTAAAAATTATGTGTAGGGAAAGGATGGACTGATTTATCTCAGCATAGTAAAACAGAAAATGCTGGATACATCATTGTGCATTAAATCTTCTTTAGTTATAGATTTAAGTGTTGTACTGTCATGTAAGAGTGTAGCCATAGTTAGCATCTGAAAGAACTTGCTGTCAACAGTCTGTTTGGTTTCAGCTATGTTATTCATAAGATTCATTCCTCCCTCCAGCTGTTTCCGCAATTGAAAGACTTTATTTCAGTTTATAAATGCTATTTCCCCATTGTTCATGCCCATAGCTATTTTCCATGCCCAAATATCCATCCCCCCAAGAAAAGAAATCCCGACTCTATAAAAGAAGTGAGTGGAGTGATCCTTTGAGGAGAAAGTCCAAAATGGCACAATATTGGAGTTGCCATCTGCAAAGCTTCAACAGCTGGTATTTCTCTGTTGTGTATCTGTGGCTGGGTGGGGATATTGGGCACAGAGCAGAATATGAGTGGGGTGTGGTTGCGTTACCAAAGGGTTCTCATTTTTTGTTGTGGCTCTAGTTTTCTCATTAAAACTGGAAGAGGCAAAACTTGCTTCTGTGAGAACTGAGTGGAACAGTTGCTTGACATTTTGGTGGTACTGCTACAGTATGAGGAGAATTTGTCACTCACAGAAACTCCAATTGTATTGTCTTTTTAATAGGAAGAGTGGTCAAATGGTTAAGAAAATACAGATGTCTGGAACAGCAGAGATAATACCTTGAAACTGTGCCATAAAATTAATCTGCAGTTCGAAAAAAAGCCCTCAAACTTCAAACCATCTTCATACATGTATTTTCTTTAGAGCCCCACCTGGAGTATAGCTGCTGTGAAGATTCAGCTAAACTGAATTTCATGTTTTTCACACCCTTAGACTTCCTAGGATCAGAAAAAGGATCCTTAGCGTGACTCTTGCATCTAAAACATCGGATAAAGAAAACTCCTTGTATATGGATGTCCCACTGTGCATTCTTCCTTCAGGTTGAAGAGGAAAAGGTTTTTCTGGTGAAAATGAGGTAGGAGTTCAGATTGTCACAGATATTAGGCACACAGCAGAAAAGAGATGCAGTTATTCCATCAGGAAACTGCAGGAATTTGTGCTCTGTAGGAACCTGTGAATCCTGGTGCATTTATAATGCCTACAAATTTCCAAGGCAAATTATAAGTTAAAATACCCCATCTCCAAATCATCAGATGAGTAGATAGTCACAAAAGATATTTGAAGAGTATTCATAATCTCATAAATCATTGCCTTTTGGAGTCACAAAGGCATTTATTTTGTTCTAGCAGTATGAAATCTGCTGTTAGTCAGCTTTTGCCCACTGTCTGCTAGGCACAGGTATGATTCTATCTGCCTCTGTAATATGAATCACCATCCCGGCATCATAAAAATTTTCACAGGTATTTACCTACCTTTTGGAGGACTTGGACTGAGTTTTGAATGAACTGTGGCCAAGTTTGTGGTATCAGCTGGAAACCATGTGGAATTTGGTAATGCAGACTTCATGCCAGAAAAAACTGATTCATTTCTGTCTTGAATGTTTAGATTTGTTTGTTAATCAAACCCAGGAAAAAATATATTCACATGAAGTTGAAACTGAAGAGTTTTCGCTTAATAGATTTTTATAAGCCTCACAGGCCTTATTTGGTTTATGACGATAATGGAATTTTTAGTAGGAAAGCATTATTTGTACTCTGTGTGTATACTTTATTCTAGCTAATTTACTTGCTGGAAGACAAGTTTTGTTTGTGAAATTTATTAACAAATTGTGTGTGCAGTATTGTGCATATATAACTGTGCATAACTGCACAAACCTAGGTATCTGTAATAATTTGTCTATTTGTAGATGTATATTTTCCATTCTCTGCTTACTGGTATTGGAAAGATCAGTGTGCATACAACTGAAGTGAAGAAGTAGGAGACAGGAGAGAAGTGTGGGATATGATTTCATTTCTGGTATCATCCTCTACGAATACTAGCAAAGGAGTGTCTGAAACTAGAGTTTAGCTGACAACTGCATAAGCATAAACTCTATGAAAGCAGAGTAGTATTCAGGTTTGCTCTTTCGCTAGGTGAACTATATGTTATGATTGATCATAACAAAATATGTTTTGACATTTTTGTTTGTTGATGAGTTGTGTTGGGAGTAGACAAGTGTAATTCTGAAGGTCAGGTTGATGCAGAGCTACTTTTCTACAGTAACCACACTTTAAAAGAGACRATAAAAATATTCTTGTATAGGGAGCAGATCCAAATTAGACCTCTGCTGCATTCAGCTTAAATCTATAAGAAGGAAGAAAAGGAAGATGAATGCCAGCTTCAGTGCCAGGGTGTACAATGCTACCATTTGAAAGTTTGCTCAAATATGGACTCCCGTGAGATGGGGAAAGTTTGAGTCAAAGTTTGCTGTAGGCTCATTCACTTTTGGAGTGAGAGAGCACATGTGTTTAGATAATAGTTTTTACACCCTGGCCTTGTCTTGAAGAAGATATTTCCATACGGGTGCTATACCGAATTTACCCTACTGTGTGTGGAATGCTCTCTGCTTGGCGAGAGGCCAAAACATTCCCTGCAAGGGAGAAGGGGCTGAAATTGTATCTGATCTGAGTGTTAATCTATGTCCCTCAGGCTTATCCTGTGGCCGTTTCTGTGTTGCAAAGGCAATGCTGGATGTGCCTTTTCAATGAGATCACTGCAAAATCAAATTGCTATTAAATTATATTTTACTCACAGTTTTGAATTGAGTTAAAGTAGGAACACCAGTGCTAAAACTTTGGGTAGAAATGCTGGTGCCAGAGTGACACTCCAAATGCTGTCTGGATAAAATTAATCATTTCACACAAATATTTCAAGTTCATGTTACACATTTTAATATTGTTAAACATAAGCAATAGCACATTATGGCACTGCAGCCAATCTGAAAACAAGAAAGAGGACCCTATTCCTGAATGCACTGGCTACTTGTTCTTCCCAGACACATCCAGCTGAATGGAAGGGAGTGAGATCACACTTTCTTCTTGACACATTTTTGAGGTTGTGTACTCTCGTGCGCTCCCCAGCAGTACAGCTGTTAGGACGTGCAACGTGAGCAGAGAAGTGGGATTTGGGAGGTCTGAACCACCCATGCAAGATGCAGCGTGGGAGCAGTCTGCACGAGGCCGTGTGATGGGGTCTCGGTTGCATGGCTCAGGGGTGGTGGTGCTCGTCTGACTGCTGCTGTGGGTCTTGGTCCTCTCCAACGAAAGAATGAAACGGCTAAGTCTGTAATGCTGCTCTGCATCAGGTTTGCTCCTGCTCTGCAGACTGTGAGGAAAGATTGTTCCCTCAGCAGAACTCACCAGTACAGTGGGTCTATTCAAGCCTGCATCTGGGAAGATAGTTAGTGCCTTCACTTATGAAATTCCTATCATAGAAGTGTAAGTTCTTTGGAACAGTGGCTGGTCTCTTGAGAGGTCTCTAACATGTCATGTACACAGCAGTACGTAAATCACTTTCATAAAAGGAAAGAGGAGAAGCTCTTTCAAATCATCAAATACCTTTCCAGGCTGCGAGATGGTTTAAAAGATATTTGATATCATTCATGGTTTGTTTGTGAGTTTGTTTTTGTTTTGCCTCTGTCTAAAACCCCCTCACTCCCTTCTGCCACTCTGAATGCAGCGTACATGGGAACAGAGCTAGCGTGTCTGCGGCTGCTGCCCGGCTTCCTTGCTCTGCTGGGAATGACTGTTGCTCCAGGAAGCCTCAACAGAAACCCTCTGTTGGCAGGAGCCACAGTCCGTAGCGGTTAGGTGGATGCAGTCAGCTCGGGTGGGTGGGTGGGTGTTTCGCTGCCTCCTACTACAAGGAATGTTAAAACAGGTTTAAGTGTTTCCAGTTGTTTCACTGTCTAGTGGTTAGAGGCCTGATGAAAGGAGATTTATAACACTTATGCTTGTGGTAGCTTGTTGAAACTTTCCTTTCATGCAGATGACAAAGGTCAGTGCTGTGGGAGCTGAACTATTTTCTTGAGAAAAGCACCTCTTCTTCTGATGGCTGTGTACACCTGTGACTGAGTGATAGCTGGGAAGATGCTCTCTACAAATTCACAAACCAGCTTGTAGTAGTAAGAGAAGAAAGCTTATTTACGCAGTAGTTATGAAGCCAGTGGATATAACTGAGGACCATGGTACCACTTCCTTTGCAATAGATTGAGTTCTTCATCATTTTAGCTTATAAAAATATTCCGTCTAGGAAGAAACAGCTCCTTCTCTATTGGATCTTATTGGTGTTTTTTACATTTGTGAAGGGCAACTTTTGAAATTCCTGATGTTTCTTCTAATGGCTTTTCAGTGTTGATTCATACTTTCCTTTTTTGTTTTAGTGTGGAAGAGTGAAATTCCAGCAAGGCTGACTTAGTGAAAACTGAATTAGTGTTGATGGCTGGAGAGAAATGTAACTTGATCTTCTGTCTCCAGCGCTTGAATCAGGAACTGAAATAATTGTTCTAAGACCCTGGTCGAGTTGCCAGAAAATGGAGTGGTGCTTCTGCCAGATAGTCACCGCAGAAGTGCCAGACATTCCTCCACTCTCTGAGCTTGCGAGTGTGTGTATTTGAGAAGGAAAATACACACAGGCAGCAGGGGACCAAAATGCTTTTCTCTCTGAGATGCTTGCTGAGTGTGCAGTGCAGTGCCGTGCTGCGGGCAGCGCCCGTAGAGATATCAGTGTGTGACGGCTGGCAAGGGGTATATACACAGGACTCGGGCAAAGGATTTTTTTCCCTGATTTTCTCTGTTGAGCGGTGGCATTAGTCACTCTGTCACAGGGCTTGACAGAGGATATGAGGTAAAGCCACCAGAAACAGGACTGAAGTGCACATCAAACAGCAAGAGAAGCTAGTTCAGTCCCTGAAGAAGTCATGGCTCACTGGAAGAGATGATGTTGTCTGCCAACTACTAAGCCCAGCTGCACTGGTTAATGATTCGTGCTTTTAATTGAAACCATTGTGCACTACTATAGCCCTGCCTTGTGGGAGCTGCTGGTGCGATAAATCTTGATTTTTCCATATTAGAAAGCTGTGTTCTTTGGGGATTTTAAAAAGTCTCAGGCTTTTTTGCCCCCCCTTTTCTGTTGCTATAGCTACTATAATTTTTGTTAACAAAGGCAATAAGTAGTTTGCTGCACTTAGTTTATGTTATTGTGATTCTGGTATAGCTGCCAATATTCTCTCTGTCCTTTCTCCTCTCCCCTCTTCCCCGCCCCCCCCGAGTCAATTCTCTAAAGAAACTGTAGGAGTTTGGGAATTGCTAGTCTCCTGCAGTCATTACAGGGCTGTATGTGTGTGTGGGATGAGGCTTCTACCCATGAATTAGGGACTCAAAAACTTGAGTTTGGATTTGACTTTGGGCTTGTATATTGAATGAGCAGCTACCCAGAGTTTGGACACTTCCCACACTCATGGAGTCGTCCCCTCTTTGCAGGACAGCAGGTGTTTCTGTCTCTTTGAGTGAAGTTTCACATCAGGTTACCACCGTATCGTAGATCCATTTTTCTTGAAGTATCCTTGGGAAAATTCAAAGTTTATTCCATAAGGAAAATTTTAACCATGGAATGAAAACATCCCTGAGTGTGAGGAAAGATGGGCTGCTTTCTCTGAGGGACGCAGGGTGCCTTCCCAGCGTGGAGGGGAAGAAGGGGGGTGTATTTCTCTTCCCTCCTGGTGTTTCTTGTTGCCTTTTTTCCTTCTAAAAATCTTTTCGCTTCCTTGTTTCCCACCTGTGTTTTTTCTGACACAGTATGTTAGCTATCCTTCATCTCACCCTTGCTCTACTAGTCTTCAACTCTGACGTTTGTCTGGTCCTCATCCCTCCTTCCCTTTTCGTCTTTAGTGTGCTTCCTCTGTTTCAGCAGCACGGCTAGGAGGAAGGTTGAGGTTCACTCATTTTGCTGGCACCACGCTCCTCTCCTGTGTTTCCTTTCTGTCTGTTCAGTTGTCTGAGGTGGGAGATGGAGCTTAGGCAGGCAGGTCATGGACCACACCCTCTCAGTCAGCCTGCTCACACCCCACTGTGGTTTATCATCCTGGGAGCACAGGGGGCTTGGTTTTATTTGTTTTGGCTTAGAATGTGTAGAGTTTGAAGGGGAGGAAGGCGGTAGCCAAGAGGTTCATAAACATGAAGGGAATCTGAATCAGAAAACCACTGTGCCCAAAACAGGTGCTCATTGCCCCAAGAGATGCCAGTTTGCAGGAAGGCAGCCACAGCAGACAAGAGGGTGGCTTCAGTGACCACAGAAGCTGGTGAGGAATGGCTTGTCTCTGTTACTGATGTGTTTACCATTGGTGATACCCGCATGTCTGGGCCTCGCCATGTTTCTGGAGAACTTTAACTTACTAAAGAACATGTCCTCACTGCTTGTGTGTGAGCTAAGTCATAAAGTTACTCCTGATTCATTGGTAGAGCAACGATATTTGGAGAGATCATACCATAGATTTCTGAAGTAGAGGAGGAAAAATAGGAGCAGCTCTGGGAAAATGGGCCACTCAACAAGATGCCGGAATGTGGGCAATGGGGTTTACTCTCTGGCACTGAATTTGAGGATCTCATCTCTAAGCAGCTTTCCTAAGACTACGAAAGAAATCCATGTCAGAGCTCAAACACAGCTCGGAGCTCCTGCATCCTGCAGACGTTGCTTTAAGTGCAAGAACATAATTTCTAAATGTAAACAGATACCTCTCCTGAACAGTTCTTGCACAAATCTGTAATACAGACAACAGACTTGCGTGCCATCCCATTTGCTGCTGCTAATGCATGTGTCCAGGGTGACTTCTGGATGTACTTTGGATACAGGCGAATTAAGATCTTCTCTGTGCCTTTCTACAGATTCCCTGGGTAACTGCCAAGAGCAAAAGAGACAGACCGAGGTTGTTCTCATCTCTTTGTACAAGCCAAGACAGTTTTGGCTAATATTTTCTACTTACATCCGTGAGGTCTCCAGCCAGTTCCTCATCCTCCCAGGATGCTTTTATATCATCATATTGAGACAGTCCATGCAAAGTAATAGTTGCTTCACTGGAAGTATTAGTAGCTTAGGTATCATGGACAGGACCTGCTTCTTGGAGATACTGACTTAGAACAGTAACACGATTACTAGGACATAGTGTTCTAAACAGAAGGAGATTCATAGTAACACCACATATCGCTTCTTGACCTTGCTGAGGCACCGGTATCAAAGATCTTCCACTGCTGCTTGAAACTTAAAACAACACTTTGTGATAATGTCAGCTTGCCTTCTGCTTATACCGATGAATTTAATTTTCTTTTACTGCATGGTATTAGAGAGAAGTCAAAGGACTTTGCGCAGGATGGCATCAGTAGTTGCCATCAGTTACTTCTGCTGAAGACCTCTATTTTTCAATTGTCTTGACACTCATGAAGCATCCATTCCACATCCTTCTCCAGCTTTTCCTTGCCACTTTCCACTGAAGTTAGTTTTCCTGGTGACATCTGCATTGGCCAGGAGAGTTGGTTATCCTCAGACTATCCTTTGCTGAATGCTGCTTACAGCCTTCTCTGGGAGCAAAACACTGTTTGGATCTCTGTACAAACTTGGTCCTTAAATGGTCTCAGATTTTCTTCTACACCTGTTAGCCATCTTGCCTGTTCCCTTCTGCTGAGCATCGGGGAAAGGCAGTTGCACACACCAGCTGCTGATCCAGAGCTTTTGCTTTATTGTTCTGACTCGAACAATGCAACCACTTTATTTCTCTCTTTATTTGCAGCCAGGGCCAGCATACTGAAGGTCACCTAATCTCCTAGCAAAGCATGCCTGAACCTGAATACTCAGTGTGGCAAATGACCTAACCTGCCTCACTGGATTTAGGAGTAACATTTTCATCAATCCGTGTTTTATTTCTCATGTTGCTGCTTTGTTTGCTTTTCCACAAAGACCTCCTTTTTTTTTTTTTTTCTCTCCCCACCCCCAGCACATCTATCTTCTCTTTTTCCTTTCTTTTTCAGACCATTTCCTTTTTTTGCTGCTTACTCTGTCAGGGGAGGAGAGTCAGGATGAGTTACAAATCTGTTTGTCCCTCTTCCTTCCCTGCCATCACTGACCATTTATCTGTGTGGAGGTTGGAACAAAGTGTCTACCTGGCCATCCTGGCCTTTGGTAGGTGTCTTTCCTCCTCTCTGCTCTCAGGAAGGGCTCTGCAGAAGGGTTCTGAGGCAAACATGCTAAAAGAAGACTTGTGGCCTTCTGAAAATAGATGAAAATAGTGCCACCAGCTGCAGTGGCCAAGCTGGCCATTTAAACCCTTTGATCTCCATGCTTTTCTCAGTGGCACTGTTTTCCACATTGTTACAAATAGTCAGCTGCAAAATGAAAGACCATTTCAAGGGTTTTCAAGCTTTGTCAGTGTCAGCTTCACTGCTGTCTTTCAGGGTATGGGAGAAGCAGCTCAAGGGTCTGTTTGTGCAGGCAGCGGGAAGCCAAGTTACTCATTTATAGCTCACTGCCTGCTCTGAGATAATTCACTGGTTATATTCTTACTCCTGAGCATGCCCTTATACAAGGTAATTTGGAAGGTGTGTTACCCACCCTAAACATGTACTAAGAACATCTGCATGGAGAGTTCGTGTGGAGTATTTAGGATGCTGTGAATTCTCCTCTGCGTACAGACAAGTTCTGACTTGTTTCTGCTTTATAGAGTACGAATTGAGAAATGAAAATTAAGGTAATTTGTCTATACTGGAAAGTTAATTCATGTTTAAAGTACAATATAATAGAGAACTCGTTAAGCCACCCTCCGTATGGCTGAGTGTACTTCAGACGTTGCTGGGTAGCACAGCTTGCTTCTAGAAAAGATGTCCGTACACAGAAGTAGTAAGGAAATAGCTCAACTAGTTTAACTCAAGCCATTTACCTAGTGACTCATAAGAAATGTATGGCAAAATGAAGACTGAATCCCTCTCTCTCAAGTCTCTGTGCAGCTGCATCAAGACCCTCCTTCCTCCTATCACATATTATTAAAAGCTTGTACGAGGCATATAACTGCTATTAATTTTGCAGTTTGCACTCTAGTGGTGCTCTGAGTGGGAGCCACGTGTGTCCAGCAGGAAGGAAGGGAGGTGTGCTAACAACACTGGGGACAGCAACTTGCTCTGTATTATAGCTGTGACCCGTGTTTTGCCTCGTATGATGCTCTAAAGAATCAGAACCTACAGTAGTTGCAAAGCCATGATGCTTCTCAGCTGTCTGCCAGACTTTGTCAGCCAGCCTTGGGGTGAGGAAGGTTCAGTCATCAGTGTCAGCTCAACAGGGAAGTTCCTTTTAAGACTTGCTAAGACTTTCAGCTTGGTTTGTTCACTTTGTGTGTCCCCTGCAGCCTGTGCTCCCAGGCAGTCTGTACTAAGCAGTGAACTGTGCTTTGAATTGTATTGTGATGTTTTTAGGGACTGGTGACACCCTGTGGGAAATATGAAAGGACAGTCTATTTTCTCATATTCTTTGTGATGCAAAAAATGTTAATGAAAAAGAATCTTTGTTCCTTAAAGCTACTCTCATTCCTTAGTAAAATTTTAATCTGTTTTTTGTGTCACAAGAAACAATTCATTATTGTGTAAATGATGTTGACGTTGCAATTAGAGGACTATGACTTCATTGAGGAATAAGCAACAGGAGCAGGTGAGCTCCTGAGACTTGAACTTGTGTTTTCATGCAAATATCCTGAGGATGAAGGGAAAGGACAAAGGAAGAATAATACCGAGGAACTGTGACATATGTTAGGCACAATTTGCAAGTAGGCTGTTTTCATAGCAATGTCTGGTCATCATGGAAATGTTTGTGTTGCAAAGGCCAAAATATAGATGCCTCTGATTATTTTGTACTAAGCCTTTATTGCAAAATGCGATGACTGAGGGCTTTCAACAAATCAGTGTTCGTTAAGTTTATTATAGGGCTTGTTGAAAGGACTTACCAGATTGTGACTGACACTCAAGTACAGCAGAAGGAAACAAGAAGTCACTTTTCTATAGTAAAGCCTGATCCAGATCTGAGGTGCACACATATTTTGCTTGCTGAAGCCACATAAGAGTAATGTGGATGCTTTGCATCTAAACCCAAATTTTGTATGAAATCTAAAAGTTTTTGTTACATCAAATACGTGAATTTCTGCTGCATCCATGTCAGAGAGAAAACGCCTTGATGAATGTTTTTATCCTTTTTGTCTCTCTTTGTTCTCAAAAAATTAAAAACAAATATAAGCCTGCATGTTTGCAAGGCCAAAATTGTTACAAATACATTCCTACAGTGTATAAAATACATTTAGTGCTGTCCACAATCAAAAAGATTTCTGTCTTAAAGAGAAAGCATGCAAATTTAGTTTTAAGTAAGACATCTTTTGAAGGCACTTTTAAGGTATGTTTTCCTGACAGTCCAGAAGAACCCAAATGAATGGCTGAAAAATCAGCCTCACCAAAACAAACAAAAAAACCCCCCCAAATGGTTGGTTTTCAGATGAATCAATTCCCTGAACCAGATAGCTATATGAATGTGATGGGGTAAGAATATGTGGCTAGCGTAGGCATGAGAAAATAAGACCACAGCGTTTCAGACTGACATCAGTTTTAAGGGCAGTGTGAGGGTGTGTTTCATGACTGACTAAAGCCACGTGAGTTCACACTGCCACCAAAATGTATAGTTAAGATTCCTCTGAGCTTATAATAGTACCAGCTAATTGTACTGTTAAGTATTGTAAACTCTTTCTACCCTGGTGTCTCAAATCAAGATAGTTAAGCTTGAACTAGTCAATGTATTTTTTAAAATACAACCCTTTTCTTCAACCTACACAGGGAAATACTAACTTCTGATTCAATAGCAGTCATATATTTTTTGTTAATGTCTCCTCCTTGCTTCGCTGGGGAGCAGTCACTTTTAAAGGAACCTTCAGTTTGGTCCAGTTTGATTTGCCAATAAATGTGAACTTGTTATATTCAGTGAGAGCTCTTTAAGCACTCATTTAGCACAAATGAGTTAGAAGTCACAGTGAAGTTAATTCCCTGCTGGTACAACAATAGCTGTAATTTATTTAAATTGGAAGGAAGTCTTGTATAGGCTACTAGCTAGATGAAAAGCAGCTATCAGAGACTGTACTAGATGTGGCACAAATCAATACATCTTTCCCTTATGCAGAAAGGAAGAAAGATTCAGTCCAAAGGCTGGATTCAGTCCAGCTTCTTCAGCTGGGATACAATTCCAGTGATGTAAGAGAGCAAAGCACAAACAAAACCTTATTGGTCCTTTTTAATACTGAAGCAAGCAAGATAAAGTAAACACCCTAAGCACCAGGGAGTTCCCATAATTAAATTCAAAAGTTTTTCAAATACAATGTACCCTCCATAGTCTGAGAAGCATGGTCACCCTAGTATTAGTGACCATTAGTATTAGATCTTTCCTTCATAGAAGACAAGTGAGTATGCACAATAGCACTGGTCTCTCTGATTTTCACGTTGTTTTCCTTCCATTTCAAAGCTGTGATTGCCCTAGCAGTGCTGAAGGTAATAGAAGAGCTTAGCTAGCGCTGAATTCTTACATTTGGACACAGGTTTTGGACTGCAGTGTGTTTCAAGTGAGGTCTGTTCTCTCCACCGGGTATTGCCTGTTTTCAATTCAAGGGAAAAAACAGCTTGAGGGAAGATAAATGAAGTAATAAGAAGGTAAAGAAGGGTGAGCAGGACAGAATGAGGAAGGCATGAAATAGGCAAGTGCAAGAATATCAGAAGAAGGGGAAGGCACTTTAGGTGATAGAAAAATAGGAAAGGAGGGTGAGGGGTGAGTGGAGAGCTGTCCTTGCTCCAGGCAGCATGCCTGCTTTTCACCTGCCTGGTTCTGCAGCCACCCAGGTCTACCAACCTACACTGAGGGGAGATAACTTCTTTCCCCTCTAATACGTGCCACAACATCAGTTTCCTAATATTACCAGTTTCAGTTCCGTGGGGACTTAACTGCTGGGAAGGTGGGTTGGCATTGCAAAGTTGCAATGACAACCAAATCCACCACCACTATTGATTGTACTAGGAAGTTTGTGCTGGAAGTAAACTTGTCACCTAGCTGTGAAAGCCTAGCAGAGAGACTGTTTGTTGACTTGATTGGAAACAGGCTGTCTGTGGATTGTAGGGAGGGAAACTTTGGATGAGATTGTGGAGTTAATACCAGTTAGAATCAGTGCCTTTTGCAGTGTCACAAAGATGAGAAGTTTGACAAACCATCTTCCTTTGGCTCTGTTATTCACAAACATTGTCACATGTTCTGAATCAGGGACTTGCATATATGAAGCTCTGTGAATGGCTTGATCTTGTTTTCTCACTTAGAGATTACGCTAGAGCATAATATGTCTCAGGCATGTACACATTGCTCATAGCACAAGGTCTGTTTCTCCAGTCTTTAGGACTAGCCTTGAAGGCAGTTAATTCGCATGTCTTGCAAGAAGCCTGTTGATGTGATCATAGTTAGGCTATCTGTGTGCTGTAAAGACTAAACTTGGGATGAGATAGTTGAATTAATACTTTCTGAATATCTCCATGTCAAGTCCCTGCTGAGCAGGTCATTTAGCTCTTTATGTTAGTTTGTATGGTATTACATGGCTAAACTTACAGTGGCCCAGCTTAGAGAACAGGTATACCTGATAAAAGCATGTAGTTCTTATAAAAATGTTCTTTGGAGTCTCTACAGAAGCCCTCTCAAGGCAGAAATCTTTAAAGATTTTATTGGACTTCCCAGTTCATCAGAACTGACGTTGTTCTGGGAGGACATAATTATCTGTTTTACTGGAAGGGACTAGGCAAATTGCCACAAAGCTAAGCTGCGACACTTAAACAGAAGTTTAGCTTTACAACACCTCTTGAAATGCAGGCAAGATTTCTTTAAAGCACTCAGAAAAACATATTAATGTTTTAAACTAACTTCTGAATGCCTAGAGACATTCTGCTGCAGCTACTGTTAAGAGAAAAATAAGTAGACCAAATTGGTTATTATTAATAATATATTTCTAAGAGTTTGTCTTTATTAAAAGGTACTTTTTCAAAAGCATGAGTTTGTCTTAGCAGCCTGTAGTTCTTCCCTGTAATCCCTTCCTGTTATGTCTCCAGATCTCTGCCCCGTGGGGCAGACAAAAGCAGTAATGTTTTTCCCGTATTTTCCAGATCCCAGATCAGTGGAATTTCAAGGGGAAAATCATCTGCCTTAAAAGGCTTCAGAACATATGCAGATCTCAAGAATCCAAATTATACCTTATAAATTATATTGATTGCAGTGTAAATTGGTTCGGTCTAGGACAGTTAAGGTAGGTTAATCTTTGCAACGTGTGAGGTAACAAGGACTTTACATACAGTGAACTGCCACCGACAAACCTCTCTCAAAAATAACAGCAGAAGTCCAGAGCAGAGAAGTCTTATGAATGCACTTGACGTCCTTGCTGGACATACACGTTTTCTTTGTAGAATTTGCATCTGTGTTAGTGATAATGCCAGGAGAGAACTCGGGAGCCTACATTCAAAGGCTCCCTTCTCAAGTCATTAGAAACCCTGCATATATTTGTCTTTGCCACCTTCCTAACTTCATCTGCTCTGTGCTGTAGCCTGGGTCCCAGCAAATGCTTGGCTGAGAGGGCTGGAGCCACGTTCGCGTTGTCTTCTGCTTGTGTGAGTTCAGTGTTCATCAGTAAGCAGCAGAATCAGGTTTCTTCTTCATTAAGCTGCCAGAGAAACAGTGCTAGTGTTCTTGATGCTCAGAAAACTGGCTTTGAAGCATTGCAACATGCTCTAAGGACTCTTTATTGGAACTGTATATTTAATGGAAAATATGCTTTAGAAATGAGTGCAGAAAATGGAGTGCAATGAATCTGTTTCAAGTCTAAGTAGGGAAAAGGACCATATGGATAGGAAGAGATATTGAGCATAGTATTAAAAACACCCCCCCCCTCCCCCCCAAGAAACAAACAAAAATCATGCATGTCTGTTGAGCTGAAGAAATTTCAAATGAAAAGTCCTCTTCTGCTCCCATTATACTAACAGAATGGAAGATGGAATGATTCAAATTATGAAAATGTTTTCTCTAAGACATCTGTTGATCTAATACATGTATAAGACATCTGAGCCTAGATGTGAATAACTAGACTCAATGTTATTCACCTTACACAGAAGGAGAGGAGGGAATTGGTTCTTGCAATGCAGGAACTGGTGGATACATAGTGGGTAAAAAAGCAGAAGACTTTCTTGAGACCTCAAGAGGCTCTTGGATAGTACAAACAAAGCACTCTTGATTGCTGTGACTTTTCAGGTGTTTGCTCCAAGCCTAGCTCTAGCCCCAAACCACTTGTGAATGGGATTGGGCTGAGGAACAATTTGCACTGTAGTGGGACTGGGAGTGGTGCTTCCAAAGTGTTGGGATGCTTTAGGAAATTAAGAATAATTTTAAACTGCAGGGGGGAGGAGCGTAGGATTTACACCTCCCCTGCTAATACCTGTTAATGGAATTAAAGATTCAATGATGCTGTACGTTCACTAGCACAAAGTGTGATGGTTTTCAGTGCCCTATCTGTCTGTAAAAAAGCTCCAGGCCACACTTCCATTTGTACCATTTTGGAAGAGGAAGGAAACCTTTAAGAGGGGGGGAGGTGGTCCATAAGGAATATTGTGTCATTGGGGCTTCCTGCAATTATAAAAATCTGTTAGGAAATATCTGCATTGCAGCAGCCATTTTCAGTCAGGATGATGAAGCCTGCCTGGTACTAGCAGCAGATCCCATGTTGCCATTCCACCATTTTTTTTATATTTGTCTGTTGTCTTTACTCTTTTATCCTGCCAAATTGTTTGTGGAGGTTTTAGACAAAATGGATGTAATAATGAAGAAGGTCCAGATTCTACCATCCAGACTCATTACATTACCCATTTGAGAATTGTCCTAGTGAAATTAGTGAGACCACACCTGGAGTAAAGCACTAATTGTGGCTAAAAAAGGGTTTCAGAGTAATTATTTACATTTACAAATAAAACAGAATTCTGCATTTTTAGGCAAAGCATAGTTAGATGGTTAACTAGGCGATGAGGAATCTGTGTGACATGACTATTTTTGGATTTGTTTTTAACAGTATGTCACAATACTTGAGAGATTTTGGTTTTCATTGCTTTGTAAAGAATAATTTGCAACTACTGTGATGGAGAATGCTCTCACACAAGCCCAAGGGATGTGATTCTTACCATACAATGAGTCATATAAACTTATAGGGCTGTCAGACTCGTTCGAAGGCTCTGAAATAACTTGCTACATGACCATAAAATTTAGCTGAGTTTTTCTCTCTGTCTCTGTTTTGGTTTTGGGGTTGGGTGGTTTTGCCTTTTTTTTTTTTTTTTTTTTTTTTTTTTTTTTTTTTTTTTTTTTTTTTTTTTTTTTTTCTTTTTTTTTTTTTTTTTTTTTTTTTTGGTATTAAGCCCTTGCTTCCAAGCACCACTGTAAATTGTTGATTGACTATTTTTCTGCCACGTTCAAGTTATTTGGATTTTCTCTGCATATGCTGGGATGATACCAGCATCACCTGCAGTAAAATATTCATGCAAAATAAGCATTAAAGAAAAATTGCATAGAAAAGTCAGTTGATATCACCATACATACCAGAGTCTCAACTGCATGGGAAGAAACACACTTATGTCACTAAATTTAACATATCTTGTGAAATTTTCTTTTAGAACTCAATTCCTCTTTTGCTTGAAAACAAACCAGTTTGGCCTATTTGACGTGTAAGGTAGCTTTGAAATGTAGGGTTTAAATAATCACTTTTTTTTATATTGACCACAATGATTTTTATCAAGCTTTTGGGAAGCTGAAATTTAAGAAGGGCAAACCTCCCATGAAAAGCAAACACCCTGATGCGTATGCATGCGTACTTTTTTTTCCATTGTATTTTGGGTATGGGAAAAGTGGACTCTTAGTGTGCTTTTATGTTGCTGTTTTCTAATTTTTCTTTTTTTTTTTTTTTTTTTTNTGTGCAAGGTCAGTATCCCATCTTTTTGAGGGTCTATTCAGCTTCTTTTGGTCCTGAACAGAAAAGCAAATCTTGGAAAATGAATGTAACGCATGCTAACAGTTGTTATTCACCTTATGCCACACTTATATCTCTTATTTTTCCTACCTGAATTGCTAATTAGTGATTCAGATTTAACACAGTGAAGGCATTGAACTGGTGAGTGGAAAACATTAAAAAAGCTGCTGGCTCCCTGTGGAATGCACAGTCCTAGAAAGCTTGGCCAGCATCAGCGGGTTTCCTTTCTTGTCCCAAGCAAGCCCTTTTCCAGTCGGAACAGGCAGTTCTTTACAGTCTCGTTATCTTGATAATGTAACACTAACAATAACACTGAGACACTGGAGGAATTTGGGGAGCTTCAGTGTAGAAAAAATGTTACCAACTGGGGAAAAAAAATCTCCACTTAATCTGGGAAAATCGGTACACACAAGACAATTGGAGAAGGACAAGTAGACCTGGAGTCTGTGGTCAGCATGATTGACTCTGCCTCTGGAGCTGCAATCTGTGGGAGATTTTCAGACCTTATTTGTGGCAGAACAGTTTGGAATAAAGTGGTTTAGAGAATGTCCTCCTCACCACGATGGGTCTGTTTGTACAAGAATTTTGTGTGTTGTCAGTACCCAGCTTGTTTTTAGCATCACATTACAGTTGGCTTCTCAAGAAGTCTGGACTTACTGTGGGTTTGAGTAAACAAGAAGTTTTGTAATACTCCTTATTTTTGCATTAACTATGCCATTAATGGTTGTAAAAATTGGTAGTTCTGGTCAGACCCCGGGTGGCAGTGCTGCAAACCATGGTAGATATTTTAGCCTATAGACTAAGGAGCATCTCAGAAACCACTCAGAGTGCGTGCCAGCAGAGGTTAGCTCTTTTACATCCCTGGGATTACATCCTGGCCCATATCCATATCATCATATTCTCCCTTCAGTTGCAGCATGGTGTTCCTATTAAGATAGAGTGATGAGGGCAAAATGAATCAAGGTACTGGGCTGTTTCTTTGCTGGTATGCAGCAACATTACAGAAGTAAGGCCCATCTTTTGGGCACTTAACTGGATATATAGGGTTTTTACCATGGCTGAAATTAAATTTACAGCTTTTGGGTTGTTACCAAATTACTAGGAAATAACTAGGCATTAGTAATGATTATATTACCCGAGGTCTTAAAAGTGTCCTAAGACAGTTTTACTTAGAAAGAATCATGGGGCCAACAGAGAAAACCATTTGTAGATATTTTCATATCACAAGCAGATTTGAAAATTATATTCAACATATTTGCTATTGACTATATTTCACTATTAGAAAATACTTCCGTAATAGAGCTGCACTTTAAAATTGCAGACAGTTTCTTCGTTTCTTGGAATAGCTTTTGTGTGGCCAAAACGCCAGTCACAGCTATGGTATTTGCAAGTATCGCACAGTGCAGTTACTGGGTTCTCCACGTATACTGATGGATGGAAGAACCACACCAAACCTGTGATATTTTGTGAACTTGGTATCAAGCTCTGTTCATCAGACATGCCAGAACCTGAAGCATACACCTAATTCCCATAAGATATTTCCCTTTATAGCACTGGGCTCTGATAAACTTGGCTGTGGATGTGAAAGAGCAGCAGTAGAGAGGTGGGGTTTAGTTTTTCAGGATCATAACTAGACTGGTTGCATTTTATAGAATGAAAAGCAGCCCAGAGTTCTGCCTTTACACAGCATAGTACTTCTAGCAGTCTTGAAGGTTAATTGTCATTTGGGCTTGTTGAAGCTTAATTGACTTTTCTTCTCACAGATATCCACATTTCTAGAAAGCAGAAATGACCATGACTGCCAACAAGAATGCCAGTGTCAACAGCAGAGCTGGAGGGAGTAAAGTGCCTCAGGACACTCTGGATAGGTAAGTGGTGAACTGCAGGCTTTGTAGATTCTGAGAAAGGTTTGTCTGTGTTTGGAACAAAATCTCTGTTCAAAGGTAAGCAACCTCTATTCTGACACAGAGAGAACTCTGCTGGGCTGAGAGAAGTTTTTGGTAGGGATTGGAGGAACCGAGGTATGAAAAAAGGTCTGCTTCTGGCATATTTCTGTCGAGCTGTTGCTGCTCGCCAGCTGGTTATGATGAAAGTGATTGCAAGGAAGGACCTGTGTGGAAGGCACCATGTAGGCCTCAGGAGGTTTGAACTAAATTTCTTGGCCGTATGACTGCATGTCAACTTTTCTCCATTGCCAATCTCCAGTTTGTATTTTATATTGGTTTCTGTCACATTTTCTCTGCTGTATCTGCCTTGACAGACGGTGGGCAGAGACTGCCTCCTGTTGCAGGTCAGGCAGCGAGTGTGAAAGGGCGGAATGTAAAGTACAGGGCTCATCTCTGTTGCTTGGTTTATTTGTCCTCCTTTCTGTAGCATTAAGTCATTTACAGAATAAGCAGATCAACTTAATCATTCACAGCTAGGGGAGAGCTGTAGCCAAGGACACCTTAAGTCCCCAAGCCTGGCAATCCTGAGGGAATCAGTCTGTTTAGACTAGATCAGAAAACTAAGTGTGCTTGCAAATTTGTGCATGTTTACTTGTGGCTAAGAAACGCTATCCGAATAAAGTTCCAGTCTGTCAGAAGGCTGTGATGTGACTGCACGCAGTGATGCAGATGCCTGTAAATAACAGATACCTTTCACTCATGAATTAGTACAGTGAAACGGCAAGAAGAGCAGAGTCAGTTATTACTCCCTTGTTCTTCAGTTTACACTGATCAAAAGCAGTGTTTTGAGGACAGGAAGTTTATTTTGGGCAACTCTGCTTTGGAATATTGCTTTGGTATGCAAGTAAACAACTCACCTGCAGCCAACAAGTTCACATATTCATGTCAGAAGGAGTCTTGTTCTCAGCCACAGCCTTTACAAAGTAATGCTGACTGATTCAGCTTGTGGCCTTCACACGGGACGAGCCCGCCAGCTCCTCTTATTCTGGGACTGTCAGTTGCAAAACCCTCACTTAAATCTGCAGTCCCACTAGGGCAGCCTTGGTATGCTTTGACTGGGAAAGTTTAGACAACCATTGGATTAAAGAACCTTTATGAATTAACCATTTGAACACCGGAGCAAAGCTCTAGACTTTGGATGTCATCTTAGTGAGGTGAGCAGAAAGCTACACAAACTGTGCAGGGTCTTGCTTCAAATGTATGAAGTGTCTGTTGACATATCTCTCTGTCCTTGCTATAGCATTTTATCCAGCTCTCCGGGGGATTCTTGCACGGGTATATTGTCCTATTCTGTTTTGAGGGGCTGTTCTATACTACCTTACACAATTACATGCCAATGTCTTCATTTTTMTTCTGTTTTGACTCAAAACAAGACTTTAATCCCATCATAAAGAGCATAGAGTAGGAACGTGCAAATAACTTGCACTGACCTTATAGAGTCTCTGTACTGCAGTAATACCTTTATGCTAGGTATTGGACATAGATACAAGGAAGACGCTCTTTGCCTTACAAAGTTCAACATGTAACTCTGTAAGGCATTAAATAGGCTGCAGTAAAATGGGTCTGTGCCCAGAAATGAATGTTGTAGAGGAAAAAAGCAGTGGAGGTCCTATTTATTTGTTSGACACTTTGAGATAGGAGCGTGGGTTGTACCAATATCAATGAAATGCTCTCATCACTTTGGCCAGGCCAGGCGGCATCTGCTCTAAGCCATACCTGACTGAGGGTACCACACCTTATAAGCTGTACCAGGGTTGCACCTAGCTGACAGCAGTACAGTATGTGCATAGGAGGGTTATATTGGGAGAACTTTGCTGTTTCAAATATATTAGTAAAGACTGTGATTCAGGTGAGTAAATCACAGAATTACAGTTTGATTTTATCCACTTGAAAATGAAATGTCAGAAGCAAAATGTCCCTGTATTGGCAGCTGCCAGGTAGAATAGCTGGCATAGATGGAGAAGTTCAGGCAGAGAAATTGAGGAGAGTTGGCTTTGATCCTAGCAGGGAGCTGTAGGTCAACTTGAAAGTGATGTTGAATACTGGCTTGGTTTGGCATACCTACCATTGTATTCTGAACTTTTCCAACCACAAACAATGGAAAAGGGAAAATATAAACTAAATTCTGAGATTTTCAGGGTGGAAGCAATGGAAGAGACTTTTTTTAACAGTTTGTTTATTTTCTGTTTTTATTTAAAGGAAAACCTCTTGTTAATGACACATCTCTGTTTTGCATTTAAACACTCTGGCTTTGTTCTCAGTTTTGGTTGTCTTTCCGTATTTCATGCACATACGGCTGCCTCTGCCTTGCCTTCTGTATCTAATAACTTATTTCTCTCTTTCAGCTCTCTGCCACACCTTCCCACTTATCTACACATATTATTGAATTGCAATAATTCCAGGCAGTTTTCCTGAGTTGGATGAAATGGCCTCATCCTGATTGCCAAGGGATAGGTTGGCCTACGAAGTAGCGGTGAATTAATAATCAAGAGCCTTATGTAGAAACCTGACCCTAGTCCTGTCTCTGCTAGTGACCTCCTTTGTGGCATTGTCACACCCTTCCCATGTCTAAATCTTTCATTAGGTTGATTTGCCTTTTGTCCTCCTGGTGCTGTGCTCCTTTCACTTTTTAAATTGTGCAGTTGACTAAAGATATAGATAACCAGCATCCATTCTAGTGTCTTTTATTAGGCATATGATGCTGTGTTAAAGCTCAGCTGAAATGGACTCGATATCCTAGTACGCTTCCCAGTTTGTGCGTTTGGCATCTATTAGTACAAAACAGTAAAAACATAAAATAAAGGCGGGGGAAGGGCAGCTAGAGGAATTTCTAGATATATAGTCATATGTGGATATTAAAACCAGATCCCTAATGATATCTGGCATTCTCGAGTTGTTTATCATCCTTCCATCAGTGCAGACAGATTGGTGCTGGGAACTTGGGTCTAGACTTTAGTAAACTTTGGACATACTCTTTTGTTTTAAAATCTTTTCCATTCTGAATAGCTTAGAAAGTACTGTGGGATACTAAGTTATTGGATAATAACTGTCAAATAAACTGTCTTTCCTTATCGTCACCATCTGTTTTGATTAGAATTTGTCAGGAAAACATTTTGTAAGTACAAGTATGGACCTGAAGCTAAGAAAAATCTTTGAGCTGCACTTGTGTGACAAGTGAGGAGATGAATACGTTGTCATGCACCAGTTCTCCATCCATTATTTTGCCTTATGTAATTCATCTGCGTTTGTGAAACCCTGTAAGAGGATGTTATTTGAGTCAACCATGAGGATTCTTCATTTTAGTCAGACTGTAAATCAGCGGAGTAAGTGCTGGTATAATAAAAGTTTAAGGCTTGCAGGATTTGTTGCAAACATGTTCAAAGATCCATTTAAACTGAACCRTCATTGTCTCTGCGTAGTGTGGGATTTGACTGGAGATTTGGAAATCTGCAAATGTGCTTTCTCTATAATTTGTGGGGGGTAGAGTTCAGTAAGTGCTATACTGGCATAACACAGGTGTATTAGTCTCCTGGTGGCTAAGATATCTTTTTAGTGTTATTTTCTTGTCAGTCCTAGTTTCGGTGTGGTTTATTGTTGCAAGACGCAAGGTGTGTTTCAGTGATACAGTGTCACCATCTGGTTCAACCTTTTGTGATTCCTTATGGGTCAGAAGCAAAGGTCAGTAAAGCCTATAGAAGTCTTTATAATTACTTTGGCTGTGAATCAGACCCTTGTAGGTCATGGATTTAAATTTTAATCATAAAAATCTTCAGTGGAAAGGAGGTGCCTAGAAGTAAAAATCTATACAACTGCATGCTTTGCAAGCAYCAAGATTCTTGCAGTATCTAAAATTCCCTTGGTCCTCACTGGAGTGTGGATCCATTGGCATTGAGGCACCACAGCCATTTTTCCATCAGAGCTGTGCTAATGGCAGTTTAGGAAATGAGGGAAAGACAGAGAGTGGAGTGAGGACATTATTTGGGAGGATAACTGTGAGCCTCACCTGAGAAACTGGTTGTGGGATTCACAGGTTTCTGCTGTGAGCACAGGAGGGGAAAACCTTTGGATCTGAAGAAAGTGAGGTGATTTAAATAAACATCCACACAAATTCATTCTTTCTGAAGTTATCGGAAGTTCATTCACCACTTGTTACAAATGGACGTTTTTGTGTGTCTTAGGTGAGACAAACTTGACTATGCCCTGAATAGGAAAATATTGCAGAAAGACGATAAGGGTGGTCAAAGGTATGGAACATTTTCACTACAAGGCAAGAACAGATTGACTGGGACTCTTCATCCTGGAGAGGAAAGGAGTGGAGGGGAAGAAGGGGTAATAGAAGTCTCTGAAATAATACATGGAACAGAGACAGTAAATAGGGGAAAAAATCTCTTTCCATTTAAGAACTAATACTAATCAAATGAAACTAGAAGATGACAGGTTGAAAATAAGTTGAAAAGAAGGTACTTCTCTGCAGCATGTCTTTAAACTGTGGAACTTACTGCTACAGGATGTTGCAATCAGACAAATCCACGGAAGAAAAATCTACCAAAGGCTTTTAGCCACAGAAGCAAAATCTGTGAGTTAACAAGTCTTTAGGCCTTTGACTGTTAAGCTGGTTAAGTAGCACTGCGTGTTCATCTTGTTCTTACTCTCTTCTCTAGGCACCTGCTAACCATCACGGTCAGTGACAGAGCCTGGACTAGGAATGCTCTTTGGTCAAAGCCAGCGGGGACATTCTGATGTTGTTTGGAACAAGTCAATTATAGGAAGCAAATACTGGAGAGTTTGCAAAAGGATTGTTATACTTACAAAATGAGACTTTCTGGCTTTCGGTGAACTTCAAGGACACAACTTTAATTGTTCCTTGTGAGTCACTGATGTGAACACCAAGGAACAGGAGGTTAGGAAAGCACCTTATGTGTAGCTGAAAGCGACTTCTTAGCAATTCTGACAGGAAGCAGCTCTGTGAAATCTTATTAACGCTTCAACAGGAGACAAAGGAGCTCATAGCATGCTTGCAGCTAGTGCGTGACCCTTTTGCATCAAACGACTACTTGGTTTGATTGCACCATACTTAAGAGGATCAGTGCAACTCTGAGGAAACCTTAAGAGAACAGAAGTCAAAGAAAAGGCATAGCAGTGTTTGTAGCTCTCTCCCCGCAATGTGGCTTGCTTTCCCTTAGCAAATGATTTAATATTTATCTGGAATCTTTGTGTTTTATGCAGAAACTTTATTTGAATTAATGAATTAATTTATAAAGTATTTGTCCTAATCTTCTGTTTGCTCCAGTACAAAAGTAAATGTAGAAATGGCACTACCATCTCTGTTTGACTTAAAAATCACCCCAACACTATACTGTATTAAAATGAGCCTATAGTTATGTTTATGAGGTCATGCTCTACTTCACAAATAGGTTTGAAACTTGTAGTCTGTTTAGTCTAACAGAGAAAACGAGAAAAAAATTCTGAACAAAATAATTACATATTAATGTGTCATTATATCTTAAAATTGCAACTTAGTTTGAGATGCTAGATGCGACAAGCACCAGTCCAGAGCTGAAAAATGTTTAGAATAAGTGTGGCTATGTAACTTCTGTAAGTCATTCCTAATGTCTTCACCTCTGGCTAATATGCCATCTCTTAACTCAAGGCATTTTTTATACACTTAACTTGAGCCTTCTCACCTGCTGCAGTATGCTACTGGAGTACAGGAAGTGTTATTTGTTTGTTTGTTTGTTTTAGAGGAGCCCATCGATTTACACTTGTTTATCTGAGGGTATTGCATGAGGTGTAAGTAATTTCAGCATTTGGAGATACAGACTTCATCCAATGTATTTGTGAGTGAGTGACAGAATTTCCCTTTACCTTCAACATCTTCTGTGGCGCAGGATGTGCCCAGCGTATGAGTCCCACCTCGCAAGCTGGATGCAGAGCTGGAAATAGTAGAACTGTGCTCCTGCCAGGCGGTGTTACCCTGGTATAGGTGGCGTTGGAATGAGAAACAGTATAAATATTAAAAGCTACATTTTTACTATAGGATA
Organism: Phoebastria nigripes; assembly: GCA_035582835.1. Classification (NCBI taxonomy): domain Eukaryota; kingdom Metazoa; phylum Chordata; class Aves; order Procellariiformes; family Diomedeidae; genus Phoebastria; species Phoebastria nigripes. The sequence continues at coordinate 1,710,886 of JAYKAV010000356.1, read as the reverse complement.
GGATTTTAAAATAAATTATCTAATTAAAAATATTTAAAAATATGAGCAGTATCCTTCTGCTGTAAGCACAGAATATATCCCAGCAAGCAGGATTACTTAGACATGGATTTGATGTACTTCCTCAATTAATAGCTTTTGGCTAAATTTCTGTTAATCTGAAAAAAAATTATACACATTAATATCTATTTTTGTAAATGGAATACATAATGTAGACAAAAATAGTAAAATAATTTGATTAATTAAGCAATAGATGCACTTTACAAGATATCTCAGAATAATGTCATTACAGTTATTCTCAATTTCTTGAAAAGCAAGTAAAGGTGATTGTGCTCTAATTTCTTACAGAGCAGTACAAAGTCTATCCCATGTAAAGCACATTTAGAAGGTGTGCATATGAGTTTCACGGATCAAGACTTAGGAGTGAGCTTTTAAAAGTTTAAGCAAATTTGTATACCATTTACAGTAAACAAAAATCAAGTTGGCTGCAAGTGTTTTACTAGCGTGGTGACTTTAGTAGTATATATAGAAGGACTGCCATAATGAGCTAGAACAAACATCTTTTTGGTTTAATGTCTCTGGGCTTGATTTGGGAAGATAGCCAAAGCAGAAACTGATCCTGGTTCCAGTTGTGCAAAAGGACTATGTGTCTGAGGAAAACTGTTCTCAGAGGCTGTGTGTCCGAGGAAAACTACGTCACTGGAATTATGTGAGTTTCAGCGTGGATTGAATTTTGTGATGTGGGCTGTCATCTTTCCACCCAATCTGCACAGGAAAGGTGTTGTCCTTGCCGAGTTGGAGAATGTTCTCCAACTGACCAATCATGATTTAATGACATGATAAACTGAGGGTGCTGATGCCAATGGGTCATATAGCAAGGAATCAGAAATTTGTGCCAGCAAAGGATTACATATGCAAATTGCTGTGAGCACAAAGTTGCAAGTTGTTAAGTTCCTTGTCTAATAATGTTCATAAAACTTCTCCTTTCTAAATACTTTTAGTTGAATCTTTGAATCAAATATACTCTTGCTTGATTAAAAATGAAATCCGATCTCTGTGTTGCATCTCTCTCCTTGCCTGGGAAGAACTGAGCTGGGTACCCACAAACCTCTAAATATAGGCTTTGGTTTTTTTATCTCCCAGCAGTGTGTGAGGCCACTCCTGCTGTTACCAACAATTTGTCAGCCCCATTAGTCTAACATGCATTGAGATATGTTTGCACTGGCTTTGTGGCTCAGACCTTCTTCAGAATTTAAGTTAATGGGACAGAATTTTAATTGGCAGGACTGAAGGCAATGGAGATGCACCACATAAACCAAATGACTAACTGGACTAATATAACTCTAGTGGTACCTAAGGAGTGTTTCATCTGAATTGTTTATAATTATTTAAATATCAAATAAAATAATGACTTATACTTCCTAGCCAAGTGAGCCCATGGGGTACTGTTATGTCCAGCTTTACCATGAGTCCAGGATTATTTGCTGTTGTTGTTCGTAGGTAAAATCACTGTTGGAAATTCAGAGGGAAGGCTCCTCAGGCTGATGCATTCACTTGCTGCTAGCTAAACCAGAGGCCAGATCTGGACCTTCTTCCCCAGGGCCTCAGTTTCTGCATAGCCATCATCAGACATGTAGAGGGGAGGCCAGATGCTGATGCTCCCCTTTTGGAACAACAGGTCTTTGCACATGCTCTGTGCTTTGGGGTGTTACAGATGACTGCAGGAGGTGCAAGGCTGTGGAGGATCGATTCGAGGTGTTGGCAGAGCCAGCAGAGTCCTGGAGCGGTATTCTTGTATTCGGCTTCCAGTATTCACCCTGATTCTTTTGTTTGGGAACCTGGTAAATAATCACTGCATTTGCGTAAGCAAACAAAACCTCTCATTTGTTTTAACAGCAGCGGTCTTGATGTTTGAGCACAACAGAACACAGCAAAGCTGGGCTGTGTAGGAGAAGTATTGCTTGGGTTGGTTACTAGGGGAAGTGTTGTTCTGGGTTGGTTACCTCTCCCCATCATGCACATATGTCCATGCTCAGCTACTTCAYGTGCACATCAAGGTCTTGTTCTTTATTACTGCATTTCTCTGATGAAGGCAGAAACAATAAGAGCTTTAAGAAAAACCATAGTTAAAGGAAGACTTCATGTCTGTATTTCAGCCTTAAAAAACTGAGATGTACAATCACTTCCAAAATCAGTCCTAGTCAAGCCAAATTCATTCAGTTTTACAGCAAATATATTTATTTATTTATTTAAAAGTAAAATTAATTCTTGGTCCTCATTAATAAACCCAACTGAAATACTTAGTTTCCTTTGAAGAAAGGATTATGTGCTTGTGGCCTGGGCAGAGGACTAGAAATATTTTGCTTTAGGAATTGAGACCTTGAGAATTCTTAAATAAAAGAATGTGCAGATATGTCCAGCGTTGGGGTTAAGCAGTGCTCCGCTGCTGTCAGTGCTGGAGTGTGGGTGGCAGAGGCAGTTGTTCGCTCTGCTGGCTTGTCCTGGGAGTGCTCTATTCTATTCCCTTTCCACAGTAAATTTTTCATTTCAAAGCTGATCTTGTGTCAGGAGAAAAACCTGTCTGTATAGGGAGAACTGTTGTCTTCAGAGGGGCARTGCCTGTGCAGTACTTTTCTCTCATTTAGGGATATCAGTTCAAGGATGTAACTCTAGTGCCTTTTGCTTACTGTTACCTGATATGTAACAATACGATTTTAATTTGTATAATTTCAGTCTTTCTGCTATTGTAACTCCTCACCCCTAAACAAACAAAAAACCCCAAACCAAACCAGTGCCCTTCAGCTCTGTGTTAAACTGTAGACACTGTCCAAATTTATTGTCAGGTCACTCATCCAGATGCAGTCCAGTCTGCCTGCACTGACAAATGAATTATCTCGCAACTAATGCAAAAGAGCTGTGTTCACGTCTGGGGCTGGATGCCTTGGGGGGCAGATAAAGCAGGCCGATGCAGAACAGCTCCCTCGCCATTACCGTGACAGAGCGTGGTGAGGGAGATAACTGCATCCACCATGATGGAGCCCTGATCCTACTGTAAGACAAATATTAATAGAATTGTAAGATAAACAAAATTAAATTTTTTGTATTTGTGTATTTCATGTAAATATAAATGTAAAGGCTATGATATTTATTTACATGTCCTGAGCTTTCTAAATGGAGAGCATCGTGAAGAAAGCAGTGACTTGGAAGTCAAAGGATGCATCTTCAGCTCCCTGTGTAGTTCTAAAACAGCAAGGTTTTGGGCTTATTTGAAACCAATGAGTACAATTTTTCCAGTAATTATGATGTGTGATTGCCATTGTCTTAGCATAATTATGATAAAGTATTCTCTCATCTCTTATTCTTTCTTTGCTAAGTATGTGGACAGTGTTGCTGTGAGCGATACAAAAGCTGCTTCTTTCCCTTTTGTGGATGGCTGCATTGCAATTACAGGTGAAAGGCTGTCTCTGCCTGGGCTCTACAGTTAATTGCGTGGTTTAAAGAAGTCCCCATAAAACACTGGTTATAGATAGATAGCTATTCTATTTTTCACACTTGGATAAAATTTTCTGTGTGGATGATGTTCCCATCCATGCTTAATAGAAAGTTTAGTGGGATGTTTGGATGCCAATTCAATTTGTGCTATAATGATATGCCGTGGGAAAAAATGCTGGTGTGTTTGCTGCTGCCTCAACTGTGTGCTGAAATACTTACCAAAACAACCAACCAAGAGCGGTGTGTCTCAGTGAAAACCTTTCTCCGGAGGGGACATGCAGGTACAGATGCAGAAAACAGTGACAGAGAAGACAGCGGGTCTAGAAGTGGTTGATGGTTTTGCACAGCTTTAGGGAGATTTGTGCATGGTTTGGTAGGTTAGAGGTTGCTGTTTTATGCATGTTTGGGTGTACAAGTTCTTGTTTTCAAAGGACTCTGGCAGGGGAGGAGCGAGACCAACTTGGAAAGGAGAGTGAGCTACGTGTGCCTAAAGCAGGGAGCCAAGTCTTCGTTTTATACATTTTAAAATAAAAGCTTCTTTTGCTCCATCAGTTGTGGGGTAGCCTGGGCTAAAACAGCTCCCAGTTTTCCCAGTCAGAGCAGCTGTCGGGGACTTTGTTAGAGCACCAAGAGGCCAGTGGTGTGAGTTCAGCTAGCGCGCTCTTGACGTGTCCCTGCCTCTCCCTGCTGCCTGCGCCAGGCACCAGATGAGGCAGGTAAGGGACCGCTCGCCTCCGCTGCGGGAGAGCTCCTGGCAGCTGAGCATGGCTTAAGGCAATGAGGCGCTCCGCACTGAACTGCTGAGATGTATTTTCCTGCCAAATATATTTGCCTACTGCTCAGAAATAGTAGTGAAAATCTTTTAAGCTCTTTATGAATTCGTGAAACAAACCCTGTAGAAAATGTTTGTTACTTTAAAAAAGAATCAAGTTTTAATGTTTTGACAGTGAGCTTGAGAATAGGAAGAATAGTGGTTCAACAAAATTCTGCTAAGAGTAAGCAATATGCTAAGTTACTGGAGCCATGATGAGACACTGCTGGTTTTTTTTTCTTTTTTATAATCGTTGAGGTTTAGAAAACAATACAAATAAACTTCAGTCAAACAACTGTGGAAACTGAATAACTGATGTGAAGTATCTTAGCAAGTATTGTACTTCTTTAAAAGCAGAAACAGCTTGAACTGTGCAGCTGACAAATTTTCAGCAGGTCAGTTCCCAGCAGCGCAAAGTTACATTTGGTTCAGAAAGGAATAAAAGCTGTTATTTACCCTGTGAGGTTGGAGGTGCATTTGGGACACAGAGCTTTGGCAGCTCAACTCTGAACTGTGCCATGGGAAGTGGGAGGGTGCCTACTGTCACCAGGAACAGAAACATCAGCAGTGGGAACAAGTCAAAGCGCTGATTCAAATGACCCTGCAACTGGGAAGAGCTTCAATACGGGCTTTGACTTTATTGCTGCCCTTTATCTGGGAAAGCAGCATTGGTGGGGTGCTGATTCCTGACGGTCTGATGTGTAATGCTCCCCTCCCTCACCCTGCTCAGCAGTGACCTCGAGAAGGTGGATCAGAGAGCGTATGTTTGAAATCTCTTTAGTAGGGTTGCAGAAATACTCTTGTAAGCACGGTGGTCTAGGGGTGTAAGAGAAGAATGGTTTGTAAAATGAGGTAAGAGCTTCTAATTAGAATAAGAGATAGAACTGAAGAAACGGACCTACTTTTGGATATGTACTTTGGGCTTCCTCAAACAATTGTTGGGGGGGATGTTGCTATTCCATTTCTGTTGTTGGCTATTTTGTTTCAGTTTAATTTTAGATGTCTGTTCAGGAAGAAGTGTTACTTTACTTTACATGCACTTGTCAGTTAACCAAATCACTTTTTCTTAGATGGATGTTGTGTTAATATATGCCTCCCATTTGCACAGGTTTTTAAGAAAAAAAAAAAAAAAAACCAAACCCAAAATTTTGATTGCATTTTGCTTCATGCAGCTTCAGATCAAGTTTGCTTTATTACTACTTGGAGGCTGCAGGAATGTTCCCTGGTATATTACTTCCCATTGTAATTCAATTCTCCTGGCACTTTGAATGCTTTACGCTTTTATATACAGCAAATCATACATCATCATTAAAATTGCCTTTTCTATTAAGGTTTATATTTGCTAAGAACACTGGAAAGTAACTAAAAAACGAAAAGTAACAAGTCTTTTAAAAAGCAGAGAGTTGTAGTTGCCAGGTTAGACTTAAAAGTGGCATTTTTAATGCAACTGTGTTCTGTTCCAGTACAAAGACTACTTAGACTAACACTGCAATCTCTACTTGTTTAATCACTAAATTTCATTAGTATACTCAGTAGTGCTAAGACCTGAACTAAACTATTATATATTTTTGCAGCAAATTATTACAACGGCATGGTTTTGGAAATGTTTCTGATGTCTTTCTAGTGCTTTTACTGCACTGAAATGTAGTGAATAAAAGCAATGAGCAAGATACTTGCTAAAACACTTATGGGAGTCCCCATCAATGCAGTATCAGAAAATCAGAACAGGAGTCTTATGTGAATTTGTTTTTTGGGTGGTGATAAGAAGTGAGTCAGAAGTCCACAGGGGATATAGCATAGAAGTCATGTGCAAAACATTTTTACATCGTAATGCCAATATTTCAGTTTCTCCGTAGGGGAGCAACACGTCTTGATTATTCTAGTCTCACTATCAGCACAGAGCCAAGGACTTGCAAAAATGTGCCTGTAGACTTTAGCTATGCACAGGACTTTTGGGTCATCCATCTATCTTTTGTGTTAGATGTGGCTTTTTCAAAACTTTTGTCACGATTCACATCACACATTCTGAGATTATTTCCGTTTTGGCCAGCTCCTGTATATAGAACTGGCCTTAAAATAGGGTTGTGCCACAAGGGAATGTAATAAACATCCACCCGCTGGAACTGTTGAACAACAGGCAGCGAGGTGCAGACATCTTGTAGGATGAACTTCAGTATTGAAAGCACAACTAACTATAACAATTGTAAAAGATATGATGTTCCTAATAGCCACAATTCACTCCTCTTATTTATTTATTTATTCAGCCCATTCATAAAATTCTATGGTAGTCAATGGGAATGTCAGTTCCTGTGACAACCTGACTGCTTTCTTTGGAAGCCTAAATATCTTGTAAGTTAGTTATTATCCAGATATAGGAATTTTGTCCGGAGTGCCCAAATGTTACTCTTGAAGCACTTTGTTAAAGCAATATAGAAAAGAGTTAAGTAGAGGGGGGAAAAAAGGGAAATATTTTATGATTGTCATATTAATGATGAGCTTTAATGTATATGTGTGTTAATATTTTATTATGAGGGAGCTGTAGAAAAACCCTGGAGTAAATCAAAAGGATTAATTTGTTTTCTTCTCTCCTCAGCTATAGAAAGAAAATGTTAGGATTGCAAAGCAAGGTAACTTCTTCAGCATAGGCTGTCCACAATACTGTGGCTGTACAGCAAGTACACCTTTATGACAAACAATTAACAGCAGCTGATAGATGGAAATGGTATTTTGCATTTTGGATTCATAGAATAAGCCCATTTTGCATCAGGATTTCTCAGAAGTAATCTTTTTCCAGGTAACAATGTAACTATTTGAACTCTGAAAACGGAATTCATTGCAGTGGCAGTAGCGTAGAAATGCTTTGTGTTTCAAATCCTGCTAGCAAAACATCAGAAGGTCTTTTTTCAGCTAATGCTGGCAGGCAGGTGGACTGCTGGCACAGGGGACGTCTGTGGATTGGGATGGCGTAGTGTTGACGATGTTCAGGTATGGGTAGTGTTGGTTAATCCTCCTGTTATCACAGCGTAGATAACTCCAGCTGACTCACCTTTTTTTCTGTGCAGTGGGAACCTTACCCAGGGAAGCAGCTGTATGGTTGCGCCGCAGCTGAGGCCGTAAGAGGACTTGTCAGTACAGACAATTGAACAAATGCCCTGTAGTCAGACTGCTCTCACATGAAACCTCTACCCCCTTCATTTGCTCCTGATTTGCAAAACCACTTTATGTCAACATAGGCAAATAGGGAAGATGGCAGATAGCCTGTGTCCATTTGAAACTGTTGGCAGAGACCTGAAAGCATTTTAATGTGGATTTTTAATGTCTCCCTTTCCTGTCAAACAGTACTGTCACCCATGTAGACTTCAAGAAATGTGTTCAGTCTGGCAGGCTTGTTCACTGTGTCTGCGTGCATGTGGTTTGCTATCTGATACAGCTTCTATGATTTCTTTAGCAATAGGCAGCTGGGTTGCCTTAGTTCAGAGGTTCAGGAATAAATTGTAAACTGTTGCTCCCTGCAACTTTAAAATAAAAATGCAAACAAAACAAGGTTTTTTCCAAGCCACGGGCAACCAGGAGGAAACTTCTGGCTTGCCAGATTTCTCACACACCTGTCCCTTCAAAGTCAACATGTCAGAYTGCAGAGAAAGGCTTTGCTACTGTTAGTTTTGTTAAACATTAATGCCAGTTTCCTCCCTTTAAGCATACAAAGGGACAGAGGTTTGACAAATGCACTCAGACCGTGTGTCATTTGTTGCTTGACAAGTGAAGCAGGCAGCATTCAGGAAGCACGGAGGCTACGGCAGGGCACGAGGGACTGAGAGCAGAATTCCTCCATCTCCATTCTGCATCTTTCCAGGAGGGAAGAGCTGCTGAGTAAGTCTGGGATCGGTAGGCTGAAGCGATCACAGTTGTGTGCTTGTCAGAGGTATGAGAGGAGGAAACTAAATAAAGCAGAAGTGAAGAGCATGAAGTGCCAGAGCAGTGAACTCTTTAATGTCCTTTCCTATAACTATAACCAGTTTTGCAGTAGATGGGCTCTCTACTCATAGGCAGGAACTCGACATCAGCCTTCTGCTTACTAAAGATAGTGAAAGGAGTAGCTTTGTGGGACTAAAACTCGTTTTTACAGCCCCTCTCTTCCCCTCCTCCCCCTACCTCTCCTGCTCTGTCAGAACCTAATTTCTCTGTGTGGCTAAATGCATTTTTCTTGTCTAGCCTGATGAGATTCCATTTTTTCCTCTTTAATTTTTAAAGGTGATTTTTAAGTTACCCAGCAGTATTCATATCCATGCATTCTGCCACTGCTCTCTTCCCCCCCCCACCCCCAGATATGCCCCTGGATGACAGTGTGTATGAGGAATAACACCCTTTTTTCTGGCATACTTGGGGTGCATACTTTGGACATACTAAGCTAAATTTGGTTTTATTGTACAGAAAGTGTTAGTCCATTAGGGAGAGGCTATACTTATTTATACCTAGGCTGAATATGGCTTACAACGACTGTGCTTTTCTAAATGTTGGCCAACTGCKAAGATGGAAACCCGACGTTAAATGCAGTGCTGCTGGCACACTTTTGTGTGTTGTGTTGATTTTGATGCCTGGATTCAGGGTTTTTTTTTTAATACGTTTTCTAAGAAACTTACTTTCTGGGGTATGAGACAGCTTGAGTTTTTTTTTCCACTGAATAAATAGCAGAAGTCTTATGGGTTTGTGCTTTTCAAGAAAAAAATCAGTATTGCGGGCCATACTCTGCGAGGCTCTGAGGGATGTAACTTAGGGTCAGAATCCGGACTTCAATTTGTTGCTTCAAATATTCATTAGTTGAGAGCCCATGGGTTACTGCAAGGAGTTTGTTGTTAGTTTTTCTAGTCTTTAGAGAGCAAATATTTTCACAGCTGATGAGCTTATAAACATTGCTAGTTGCTTTTTCTTGCTGCTTTATACACAGATGTTGGTATTGCCTCATTTGCTCCATAACATTTTCATTTTCTTGATGCTTTGCCTGATGCTATCTATGTATCTTCCTGTAGGGACATGAGGTTTATTTTTGGCTCTGTCCTGAAAAGAAAGGATGGGTGATAGAAGAAATGTCTACTTGCTTTTAGTTGCTCTAAGTTAAAGTTTAGTTGCTCTAAATTAAGTAAAACTTGCAGTTCCTTATTACTGTGCAGCATTCCTGTTGCATGTCAGTGGTAGCAAAACGTTTTCATCCTCAGGGTTATAATACAAACAAATTCCTACATAAGATATGAAAAGTAAAAATGTGTTGGCCAGCTCCTTATAAAACCTAATAGGCCAACAGAAGAGCGTAAAACTAAATCCACGGTTTTATAAGAAGGCAAGGCCTTGTGAGAATGAAATCTTTATAAAAGGATATATAAATCCCCCAGATATTATCCTGATTCCATATTTAGGCTTGAGATCCCACAGCTCTTGTAGGTGTGGTGATGAAATGTGGTCTGGGAGGCTCATTTCAGCTGGGTGAGTAATGTACACGTTTATGTTACCCTTGATCATGGTGAAGAAAGTGATGGGGAGTGTCTTTCCCTGACCGAACTCTGCTCCTGTTGACAGTCACGGTCAGTAAAAAGCAGAGAGAATCCAATGTCTGAATCTTTTGGAAAGTTTCCTTTAGATCATGTTTTCGAATACTGGTGTGTGCAGTGCTTGAGCACTGGCTGATTGCTCTTTTTTTAATATTTAGTGAAACTGAATTAGGGCCAGATGTAGCCTTTGGTCAAGTTAAATTTGGCATTGTCTGGACTCTTAGGTAAATAAGTATGATAGCAACAAGCATTGCAAGTCATAACTTGGCTTTTTTTTTTTTTTTTTCTTTTTTTTCAGTTTATGTGTGTCTGCCAACAGATAGGGGAATAAATAGATCAAAGATTTTTTCAAAGCTGTGTTCAACTAAAAAAACCCCCAACAACTCTTGGCTGGCAAAGTCTTTCGTGTGATACTCAGTTGTGGGTATGCCCAACACATTTCCTTATTTTCCTGGCTTGTTTAGCTAAACAAAGTAGAATGAAGCATACAGTAACCAGTCAGATATAGTAACCTAATTTAATTTTCAGTGCAAATGTTAGCTAGACTGAAACTTTGTTTTTCATAAGTGTGCATTTGTGCCAGGTCAATGCCTTAAATCTTCCATTAAGAACAAGTTTTGCATCAGTTTGCATCTTTAGCAACTCCTCTTTAGTAACTCTTGATTTGTGCTGACATAAGCTAGAAGAAAATCAAACCCTGATTCATAGATATTTAAAGAAAGTGAATGAAAAAGGGCCATCAGTGAAGCTGAAAGAAAATTCCCTCTTAAATTCAAGCAAAGTATTCAATTTCTTCTTAATCTGTACAAATCTATGCACACTGTAACGCGTACCAAGGGTCATGTTTGTTTATCACAGCTGGAATTTATTTTGCATTCCGTAAGGTCAGAGCCACTAAAGAAAATTAAGATTAAATAAGAGAGGCCAGGGTTGTAAACCTTCAAATCTTTCCTCCTTCAGAGGCAGGATGCAGCCTCCAAAAATAAGACGCGTTGTATACTCAATTAACATGTACAGGGTAGACTCTTAATGTGTATTTTATGTTATTTTACCAGTAGTTATGTTCCTTTGCTCCTCTCACCATAGCATCTGTAAAACATAGAGTGTATCTGTGAATGTCAGGCGGTGCAGCTGTGGTCTGTTGTATAGATTTGGATGGGATGTATATGATAATATGAGGGATGTCAGCTCACAACTTATAGGTCAGCATAAGTCATGGCAGGCAGTGGCACCTTCTGAAATGTTGTTTGTACCCTCAATCTGTCCTGATACCAAAACTGTGCTGCAGGTCTGTACTAGCTGTTTCTTCTGAACATACAAAGTATTACATATCACTTGAGCATGTATTTCTGGCATTTGAGAAAGCAGCAAGTGTCCATGTGTTTCCTTCCCTCTCCCTTGCTTTGGCACCTCCACGAGTCACATTTCATGTATCAACTGGTTCTTCTCTTTTCTGCTTTTTCAGGTGCTGAAAAAAAGTCCTGCATCTAATTTTGTTCTTGCAGTTGTTCACATAAAAGTTATGTGTTGTGAGAGATATTACTAGTGCTCCCATCTACAAAGTCTGTTATGAATGTTGGACTTGTTCTTAAAAAACAAACAAACAAAAAAAAGTGTAACTTTTGTTAGGAAAACTGTTTTGGCTGTCTTCAAGTGTTGCAATGAATGTCAACATATGGGTGAGAGACAGACAACTGTTGGGGTGCAATCTCATAACTAAGTTACAAGTTCACAGAGGAAGGTAATACCCTTTATTATGTTGGAAAAATAGTCCAAGTTTTAGGCACAGACATCTTTGGAGATTTAGTCAGGTGGAAATCCACTCTTCTAAAGGACAAAGGAGAGAGGGTGAAACATAAAATGAAGCTAAAGATGAACAAGGGCACATTTCTCTAGTCTTATCATTGTAGGAGTAATACAGTAACAAACAAAAAGCTGTCAGACTGCTTCATCCATATTATAGAAACATGTACAAAAACTGCCCTTCAGAGGACAAACAAGCTTTCTTAGTGTCGTGTAACCTGGAGCGTGCTGATTGTATGCCATTGCTTCAGCTTTTTGCATACAGAGGAGAAGTTTGCAGAAATTTGAACTGAGTTGCTGCAGTTGTCTTGATGACAGGGTGGCACCCAGTTACTGGTCAGAGATGAGACCCCTCAGAGGCCTGAGCACTCTTTAGACAAAGTTTAAAATCAGAATTACTCCTTTTTTTCCCCTGCCTCAGATAGTCCATATTACATAGAATCATAGAATAGTTTGGATGGGAAGGGACCTGTAAAGGTCATCTAGTCCAACCTCACTGCCATGGGCAGGGACAACTTCAACTAGATCAGGTTGCTCAGAGCCCCAGACAGGTGGATGATGGCTTTCAGTTTTATAACCTGCTCTTCTAGGATGCTTTCTCACTGTGTTAAATGAACTACTTTACAAAACCAGAAAACTGGAAAAAGCAAATCTCTACAGAAAGACCTCACTGTACATTGGCAGCACATTGGGGACCAGAGCTAAGCTGATGGGTCTGGGAGGAAAATGTGGATACTGGTAGGAGAGGCAAAGAATAGATTTTGTATTTTTTCTGAAAGCAGCTTCTCTGAGTGGATGAGATTAAGAATGGTTGTTAAAGATGGGATGGAGTCCTGAATTCCCATTCTTTTTCTGTCCCTATTAGATATTTATTCTCAGGTCTATTTGATGAGGTTTTGCGTGACCTAGAAGTTGATTTATACGTAAAGCAGCGAAAGGAGGCTTGGCTGTATTCTGGATTAGTGGGCAGCCAGGACTCATGACTTTTTGGCTTCCAGTTCAGTTCTTTTCTCTTTGGGTATAGAGTATTTCAGTAAAGCATACAGTGACCTCGTAAGGTTTTCTGACTTGTCAGAGCAGAAAAAGGATGAACCTGTTTTACAACAGCTTTTCAAAACCAGAATTCCAGACTTGGAGGTTGCCAAACCCAGAATGGCCTCAGATATGTTAAAAACTAAGCATCACAAATTATAAAAATCGTTTTTAACCCTTCCCAAATTGCGTGCATGTAAGTGCAGAAAACTTGCAAAACTCTGGCAGAATTAGTTCCACAGAGTTTATTGCTTTGAGATTCCAGGGCAGATAAACAAGCATGGTGAAAAATCACCTGTGTTTTGAAAAAGCAAAGCTGAGAGCTTCCATATGCGCTGGGATTTTGAACAGTCATGTTTAGACATGCTGCTAAAGAACAAGTTTCAAGGACTGGCAGTTCTTAAATAGACAAATAAGAGCTTGTGCATTCTGTCTGATTTAAGAAAATGCTATCATTTGTTGTGTTGCCACTCTCTCTCCAACAAAACTCCCAAGATCTTAAGAAAGCAGGTGAGACTTAAACATGCTGAACCGTTTCCAGAACATAATAAAAATAAGTAACAGTGGAGATATAACAGTGGAAATATCTATTGCATAAATGGTTATTCAGAACATGTTATGGGAAAAGAGTAACTGTGAGGGAGGCTTCCATTTTTCAACTTTGAATCATATTATTTTTTTGAGGAGAAAATGAGAGATGCTCCTATGAAACCAGTGCACTGCACTTCAGTGGAAAAGACAGAATGGCGCACTCTGATATTTCAGTTCTTCCTTTTGATATTTTTTTCCGTGTGCAGTCAGCTTCTGATCACTGTGGCAGAAGGTACAGCGCAGGCTAGTCAATCTTCTGTGCTTTGGGTAGTCATTTGTATCTGAACAGAGGGGGTGAAAAAGGCTTAAACATGGCATTGTTTAAAAACCACCCTGCACTTGCCTTGTAACAGAGCAGAAGACTGCCATAAATCTAGAGCATCAGGGAATCTAGCCCTCTCGGTCTAGATAATGTCACAATTTCCTGTTATCTTCTTCACCCTTAGAAATTTCTTGGCAAAGGCATGTACCTAGTGCACGTTGATTGATCACGTTTTTTGATCACAGTCATTTGTCATTGTCAGATTTTCTTGCTGTCTTTCCTCTACAGATCCAGTCTAATTCAAGTATTTAGGATCTGACTCATCAGCTTTGATTTATTTGCCCTTTTTTTCTACAGTTGTAGAGCATAGTTGCCACTTCATGTAATTTACTTTGGCAGAATGACTCCTGAATGTCACTGGTGTAAATCAGACGTTTTGCTTCTAAGCAGTAAAAACACAGTTCAACTGCAGTCAGCTGAGTTTCTGTGTACTTCTCTTCATGAACCAACTGCAAAGACCCAGAGGTCTGGAAGGGTTTTATAGGCAGGAATTCACCACGGCACTCTCGCGAATGCGTCCCACGATTGTTATCATTAACTCAGTACTTCTTGGGAGCACAGAAACTAGAGCTTTTAAAAAGGGCACGCAGAGCTTGATCTTCTTTTTGTTTCACAGTCCTAGTGGCCTATCATTTTGTAACTAGTTCTGATATGGTCTCAATTTTTATTTAAACGGAAAGTATCAAAATGCATTGGGGAAAAAAATTCAGAAGTACAAACAGGAAAATAATTAGTGTTTCTATTTTTGTTCTATCTTTAAACATTTCGTGATATTCATCCACTTTGATTTTATTGCCTCATTCTCTCTAAATGCTGGGACTTTTCCATCACTAGCACATGTTCATGAGAGTGAGCCTATTTCAAACAGTCTTATAATGCAAATTCACTTTTCAGTTTGGAAAGTATTTTCTGTCTTGTTTTTGTCACAATCCCAAAGTCAACAATAAAGGGAGGAGGTTATCGGGAATGAAGATTTTCGGGGATTTTGAGCCATAGTCCTGGTGAGAGCTCAAAAATCATAAAGGGTCTGGTGGAAGAGGGGTTGTTCTATTGCCACTTACATCACTTTCCTTTCAAGCGAGAGGCAACATATGACAAGTTGTACTACTTGCTTCATTACCAAGTTGAATCAGCTCAAAAACCGCCTTACTACTGCGTGCCCAGCACTGAGTGTGAAAAGTTCACCTCCTTTACTCACCATAAGCTCTTATTTAGATTTAAGATAATTAAATATCATCTGTAGTTATCTACTTGAGTTATGTAGAAAATTACAATACTGTATGCTATGCCAGAGTGCAGAATATATTGTAATAGAAAGGTTTACTACCAAACAAAATTTGGTTTAAATTCAGTAGTGCAGGAGGTCCCTTCTGTCTGGTCTTAATGTTCCCATAATCCCTAGTTACAGGGAGTAACAATAACATTGATTTTAAAGTCATTTTCTACTCCTGGTACAATTAATACACTGAAAGATTCAATTGTCCAAGCCTACATGCTCATTTATATTTGAAAAGAAAATGTCAAAACTCAAAGTATCATCAATACACGAGGCCCTCTTGGGCCATAAGCAACAAAGCCATTTCATACCATGTATTTTGGTGATGGTTGTACCTTTGACCCTTGTGCTAACCACCTAGTAACCCAGTTAGACCAGCCTGACTACCCGCATTTGTCCACTGAACATTCGTTGTTGCTGCCTTACAGTAAAGCCTTGCTGAGTGCTTTGCAGCAACCACTGTTACTGCCTTTCTGTCCCCACTGGTGAGGACGTAGCTAGGGGTGAGGAAATGAAAGGAAATGGCACAGTGTCACAAGCAAATGATGCTGAATCTTTGCTTCTCTGCCCAGTGGTTTGTTTCATAACTCTTCTCAAAATGTAACCAAACCACTAACTGGTAGTGTTTGATAGCTAAAAGTGGATTTCTCATAGCTCTTTGGAGGAAAGCGTAGAGGAAATTATTCCTAGTTCTTGTATACAGAGAGGAAGAGGGAATTTTTTCGGAAGTGTCCCTCAACACTGCTTCAATCAAAGTCATTAAGGTTTTTTGGCCTTCTTCAGATTACTCTGCTTTTTTGCACCTGAAAAGGCATGACTGGAAGATTGCTGTACTGCAGTAGTGTGTTCAGTTTTTGTTTGTGCAAAAGTAGTGATTCATACCAGGAGCTTTCACGAGTGTGTGTCTGACAGAGGCAGAAGAGTGCTCTTCTGTTTGTTTGCTGGGTGATTTCCTGGCAGCAGTGCCCTTAGGGTGGCGTGAAACTGTACTAGTTACAAGGAGCTGTTGGTACTGAGCCTTTTCAAAAGTGCTTGTTTTGTCCAGGTCACAGAAGTAATGACACAGAAACRTGGCTCTAATTTGAGCTTCTGTTGGTCTCTACACATTTTCTTTCATCTGCCTACAATGTCAAATGAAGTGAAAGTTCAATGGAAATGAATACCATAGCAAGCCATTACACCCGTTCTTAGTAGTGGTGCATCAAAATGTGCACAGTGCTCGTGGTTCCAGTTAACAGATGAGCAGCGTGTGCTTCCCTCTCACTTTGCCTTGCTCTGGGAAGGATGGATCCCAGTATTTGCACTCATGCTGACTGGCACCCAGTAGGAGCTGCTCCTAACTCAAGGGACCTTTCTGTGCTGCTGAACCACTCTGTTACAGTCTGACCATACAAGGCTGTGCTTTCAGGTGGACATCGTCCTGCCTCTTGCTCAGTTCAAAAAATATACATCCTCATTTTTGTTTCTGCATCCTGAATTATGGGTAGAAGTCAGGTCTGAACCCATAGTACAATCCATTTTTAGTCTGAATACAAAAATGCAAGTACAGCTTTTTAATGTGGTAAGAATTTATACTTGCATGGGAGAAAATACCCTTTTGAAAATCCAAGGATCCAATAAGTTAGATCTTGTTCTCTGAGTTTCTTATTTCATTTGCCTTTCAACTATTTGGAGGCTTATACTGGTTGAAGATCTGGACATAGATAAGCTCATCTGGGCACACATAAAATCCCCAGGATTTAGGGGGTTTTCAACATTCAGTTATAAAGATAATTTCAGTTTTTCATCCTGAAGTCTGAACAAATCCATTTTGTATCCTCAGTGGCCAAAAAGACTAACAAGATGCCAGAAAGGTGTGGGCTTTACCATTTTTTTCTGATGGAATATTAACAATGGATATCTGAATTAGTGCTTCAAGTGATCATTTTTGTGCAATCTTTTGCTTGAGAGAGAGGTTCTTTATTTAAGGAAACGAAGATCATCATTAATCATAAAATATTATTATTTTGTAGTATCGTATGAAATAATTTGAAAGTTGGTAGCTGAGCATTTCCTAGCATTCTCTCTTAGAAATTTCCTGAGAATTTTGTAGTTACATCCTCAATTACCTGAAATCAGGGCAGCTTTAGCGTCCGTATTGGAGGCCTGCTGATCTCAGGATCCAGCTGAAGATGGATATTCTAACAATATAGTGAATGAAAATGTGTTTCTTCACATCTTTCTTGAGAAATATTCTGTATTCTCAATTACTGAGAAAATTATGTGTGTGGGTTTTTTTTTTTGTTTTTTAAATTAGTTTTGGTGCTCTTGCAAGGAGACATTTCTGTTGCTTTTGTTTCAGACTTCTTTAAATGTTGGCTAGAGCAACAAGAAGTCTCTAGTCTTGTGTGGCAGGCCAAATCTGCTCAGTACACAAACTAACATGCTTACGGTCACAGCTGATTCTGATGTTGTTATCATTACTCTGAAACAGGTTAGGTTGTCCTGATGAAATGGCACAATGCCCTGAGAAAAATCAGGGATAAGCAGAAAACCTAAATAAAATACTAAGAAAGCAGTATTTTCCGAGCAAAAGTGGGGAGAAAGTCCTGAGGAATAAAAACAGCGCTGTGTGACTTTGCATGATCTCACCAAACATCGGTGTTACTGTAAAGTGACGGGATCTCGTCAACAGGAACCTGGAAAGACCCAGTCCCTTTTTGTCAACATGTTCCTTGCTCTCTTTTCAGTAAATGGGCTCCCAAGCATGAGCATGTTGAAGTGGGAAATTCCCTTGATCAGAGAGCCAAAAACTGTCTTATTATTCTGTAAATGTTGGTTTAAGCAGGGCAGATGGGATTTGCAAAACTGAAAGATCGCTGAGCAGCTTCTGCCAACTTGTCTTTCCTCAGCACAGGATGATCTGTGGAGTCACTCCTGATGCTTCAGGAGAGCTAAAACGGTGCTGTGGAGTCTGAGCTGCTTAGCTCAGAAATCAGCGCAGGGCAGTGGGAGTTAGGAGTCCTGTAACTCTTTCAAGGCAAGTCACTTAGCCACGTTCCAGTCACCTTTAATACCTGGTCTGAAATGCAACTTAATATTGTTATTAGTGTTTATAAAAAGTGTGTGGATCATGGATACAAACTCCTCAGTAAATGCACGTTCTTATCCACTGTACTCTGACTTACAAAAGACATTAACAGCTCCACTGTTATCCACGGGTGCTCATTGGTACTGTTGAAAGGAGATGCCTGTTGATACTAGCCTTTATTAGAGAAAATRATACAAATACATACATCGATCTGTGGAAACCATATCTTTATTTGAGAGCCAGCCTGGAGAATTACGGTTTTTGTAAATTAAAAGTTTTTTCTATGTCTGGGTGAGAAAAAGAGAAACTGGAGAGAAGAGACTGAATCAGAATGTGAAACTCAATTGTATTTAAGAGTTCAAAATCCTACAGAATGTCACTGATATTATCAGTTTTCTCCTACTGCGGGTAATTCAGCTGATTTCTCAGGGAACAACTCACAGCAGCAAAGCTAAGCATGGTCTGGAGGGCTGGAAACCACCTCTCAGATTCTGCCTACTCCCTTCACTGTGCAGCAATGAGTCCCACCAGGAAGGTAGTTTCAGGGTCTGTTTATGAGACATTGTGGGCTCCTTGGCAGGCGATTTGCCTCTGAGACTGCAATTCACTGCTGACTTGCCAGTGGTTTGAGAGCTGCTCACCTAAAGGCTGCATGTTGGAAAAATACCCTTTTCAGATAGGGAATCGGAGCAACTTATTCCAATGTGATCTGTGAAATGCTGATATTATCAGAGAAATGTCATTGCCCAGAAAGAAGGTGCTGTTCAAGTGAATTTGTTAAGAAATCTAAACCTGATTCCATGATCTTTATTTATGCTGTTTATACATAATATCTTGAAGGTGTATGTAATGATATGCTTTGTAAGGTGCTGCATGTGTCATTGTGTATGTAGAAAACTTCAATAAAAACATCTTGCTTTACAATCTTTGTATGGAAGATTGCAAGTTATTTAATTATTCGTCTCTGTCCAGTAATACTACTTTTAAAGTCTGTGGAACTATTGTGCCCTCAAAAGAATATTCTTCTAACGGAAGTAGGTTTCTTGGGGAAGGACCATTTTATTATCCACTGATCAGCTTTTGGACTTTNTTTTTTTTTTTTTTTTTTTTTTTTTTTCCCCCTTTTCATTCTGTTACTTGCCACTGTCCTTTAGAGAACACATGCCTGAAGCCATACGGACAAAGCTTTGTTTCTCTTTCATGTTGAATTAGTCTATAGCTTCTATCTGGATTACTTAAATTTACAGTATAATGCAATGCAAAACAGAATCTTTTTCTTAACTGTGKTATCCCAAGTACTTAACAGCATACACCTCCAGAGGGCCTGTTGCTCTGCAGCCCCAATCTTGCACAGTGGAAGTGAGCGGGAGTTTTGTAACTGAATTCAGGAGTTTCAACATCGTGCCTTAAGTGCAGTTACCTTACTGGGGAGCTGGGATTTAGAAAATGGCTCGTATCACTAAGAAGAAACATTTTGCACCTTCTGCAGGTTATGCAAATTATGCTTTTCCCCTTTTCCTCCTCTCCTGATGAGTCAACAAACCTTTTCCTGACAGTGAAAACAACTGAAAAGATGTTTCTTAGACTGTAAGGAGATGAGGGAATATGCCTATGGTATTTTCCATATAGAGAGTCACAGGCAGAGACGATTGTTGGCACGTCCTTCACCTCTGCTGTCCCGTTACTGACGTTACCCCAGTAATTTTGTATTTTGTTCTTGCTATTGTCAATACAGATTATCATTTAGAATCTAATAAATAAGTTTTAGCATGCTAAAGCATTCCACATGGCCTCTTTGCAGGGTCTGTCCCTATCCCCTAGCTGAATCCTGGCAGTGGATTTAGCTAACATGCAGCCTCAAAGACTGCAGTGGAGGCTGTAGTCTTTATATGTAAAATACACTTCTACCAGGTGATACCCGTTTCATTGAGAGAAATATCAGTGCAGCTCTGGAGCAGGCATGTACGACGTGCAGGAATTAGGAGAACAGGATCTCAAGTCTAAGCAAAAGGAGTGTTAAGAATAATATAAAATTTTGACTTTGTGGTATTAAACTGAAGAGATCGAGATGAGACAGACAGGAATAATGAAGAATCAGGGCACCCCACCAAGTCTGAGGAGGCTGGTTTAGGTTGCATCTTCAGGCACTGTAAAGGTATGTAGGCCAAGGTAATTCTAGGTAATTCACTACAAACTCTATGCTGCAACAACCAGCCAAAACTGCTCATCACCTGTCACCTGCTTTTGATCTTCTGAGATCTCTTAAGACACCTGTCTGAAGCTGTATAGAATAGCAGGAAATTTAACTTCTAGGATGAAAAGAGTATATTCTGACATGCATCTTTTCTTTAAGCAGTTGTTGTTGGAGTATTTGCCATTCTCTTTGGTATGAGATCTCTCTTTTCATATGGGCACATTTATTTTTCAAAATGATGAAGAAACAGAAGTCACCAAGCAACACAACTTCTGTGCCGAAAAGACTTGACTATCACAGGACTCTAAAAAAGATATGTTACCTTTTGTAATAATTTGATCATTGTCCTTTTCAGACCAGAACTCTTCTCTTTTGTGATACTTCTGAGCTTTGCTTGCAAAGTATCCACTGTAGGAAACCAGGATGAAATCTAATAATTTTGTTTAGGGTTGTGTTTGAAGGAGAAGAAAATATCTCCTGTGTCAAAGTAAATTTTTCAGAAATTGTGTCAGCACTCTGGACTTTTGGATTAATGCACAGAACTTGGCACCTGTGCCTGTAGGTATTGGCTGGCTGGCTTTTGGGGAGAAAACCGTATAGCAGCAGGGATCTTCTGAATCTTTTCTCCCTTTGCTATAGCAGAGACATTTGTTCCCGTGATTTCTTTTGGTCAAATAGGTCTTCCGTTTGCTTTCATGTGTACAGGATGGTTTATAAAAAAATAACTTGTTGTCCACAATCTTCATAGAACAGGAACTTGCATATGCAAGGCATTACTTTTGGATCCTTCCTCTTCTTTCCATAGTGTTTGGAATGGAAAGGTTGCGAGGGCAAAATGTCAAAGGAGTCATGATTATTTCTGCTGTGATTTGTATGTATGTATTGTGGCAGAGCAGTAAAACCCTTTTTTTGACATGATTTTGGCTTAATTTTCTTATTGCTGGCTCATCGGTGATGAGCCAGCTGATTAATGTGTTGTTTAATTTCCTTTTGTCTTTTTGTTCTTAAAAGTCTTTGCAACAATGTACAAAACCCCAGTAACAGTGGCTGATTTTGCAAACCGTGGCAAAAATTTGTTCTGAGGGTTTTTTCCAGGGTAACACTGAGACCTTTCTGTATAGTTTATATTCTTCAACATATACTGTGGGCAGATTAGTATGTTTTTTCAGTCTGTAATATTCTTTTGATAAGAAATTACTTCTCTTTAATAAGAAGAATTTAATCTGTTGGCCACAACATCAGACCAAAGACAAAACAGGTCTTCCTTTTGCTGTATTATTTAGTTTACTGTATACATTGGGGATTTGAAATGCTGTAGCTAAAATGCTGCAGCGGTTGACTGCAGAGGTACTTTGCTTCAGATATTATGAACTAAAAACTGACAGCTTTTCAAATTGGTTTGCTTACTGCAACCAGTGAGTAAACTGTGCTCCTTTTTGGTCAGTCTTTCCCATTTTTGCTGCAGTGGGAATCTTCTCCCTGACAATCCCCTTTTCCTGCAGAAGGAATCCTTAATCTGGGAGGCCAGGGAGCTACTCTGCTGGAGGTGGTAGATGCATTCAAGGCAATGGTTTGCTGTGATAATCTCAGCTGTCTTTAAACTCAGAAAACTTGGAAAAGCTGGGGGTCAAATACAGGTGAGAAAACTGGCTTTGGAAGTGCTGAATGCTCTGCTCATCAGCTTATCACTGACAGTTAATTGCTGCCACCCCCTGCCCCTGACTGTGGCTGAATGGTATTTGGTGTCTTAGTGATGCTTTGGGGTAGTTTTGCAGTGTGCAGACATCCTCTGCTTTACCTGCAGCCAGAAGAAATTTGGCAAATAACTCTAGTTTCCCCAAGGACTTGATTTTTTATTTCTTTCTGCTTCTAGGTGTCAGTCAGTCTCTCCACCGCCTCTTTTGTCCCCGCAAAGAAGCCCAGCCTACCCCCTCAGCGATAGTGAGGACTCTTGCCGCTCTACTCGGCTCACCAAAGTCTCCAACTCTAGACTGCGCCTCAAGGACTGGAGCAGCCGCACGTCTACGCTGCGAAGCACCTCCACAAGCCCATCAGACACCGACTCCCCGAGCCACCCTCTCAAAGCCATTAGTGTGGGTGCTTTGGATAAAAGGCTGTCCGTGTTCAAGGCTGAGGAGCAAAAGGAGAGTCCAAAGGAGGCTCAAGATGGGGAAGCAATAGGGAGCCATCCGCTCGCCCGGAGCACTCTGTCCTTGGGCACTGCCACCAACTTGAGGAACCTCTCCCTCAGCCGGGCGAGCGTCCGCTCCCAGGCGCTGGACATCAGGCAGAAGATCACAGAATGGGAGTGCCGCCGGGAGCCGTCCCCTAGGATGAGCGCGTGTGTGGACAAAAGGGATGCTGGGGAGAGGTCGGGCAGTGAGAGCTGCCCCAGTGTGTTGACCTCTCCCTGCAGCGAGAAGACGTTCGATTTCAAAGGGCTCAGAAGAATGAGCCGAACGTTTTCCGAGTGCTCTTACCCAGAAACGGAGGAGGAGGAACTGCTGGACAGGGATTCCTGCCATCGGTTCGAAAAGAGACTAGGCAGGAGCGAGCCTCCTTCCGCTGCTTTCCTCAAGGGCCATGTGAGGAAAGAGTCCTCTGCTGTGCTCAACAGAAT
This sequence comes from Phoebastria nigripes, assembly GCA_035582835.1. Classification (NCBI taxonomy): domain Eukaryota; kingdom Metazoa; phylum Chordata; class Aves; order Procellariiformes; family Diomedeidae; genus Phoebastria; species Phoebastria nigripes. The sequence continues at coordinate 1,688,135 of JAYKAV010000356.1, read as the reverse complement.
ACAGAAGATTGAGCAGGCACTGAAAGAGCAGCCCGGCAGAGGCCTCCCCCAGTTACCAAGTAGCTGTTACAGTGTTGACAAAGGGAGGAAAAAGTCTGTGACTCTGAGTACTGTGGAGGGACTGAGTGAAACCCTATGTGATAGCAAAGGAGGGAGTGTTATTTTGGGGAGCGAACCAGAAACACCTACTGAGGCTGAGAAAAGCAGTAAGACAAAACAGGGGGTTACTGCAAACTTGGCTGGCCCTAAACTGCTCCTCGAAAGCCCGGCTAACACCGCGGTGAATCCTGTCCCCAAGCCCAAACGCACCTTTGAATATGAAGCAGACAAAAACCACAAAAGTAAACCAAGCAATGGCCTACCTCCATCTCCTACACCTGCTGCTCCTCCTCCCCTCCCGTCCACCCCTGCACCCCCCGTGACCAGAAGGCAGAAGAAAGAGTCGCGCTTTCACCGAAAATCCCAGAATAGGTAAAATTCAAGGAAATGTCTTGTGCTTGATCTTCAAATAAATAAATGTGCTGTATTTTTTTAGTAACAATATTTTAAATTCTCCCTCTAACGCAATGGTTTGGACCTGAGAACTGCTAGGATTTGTGTGCAAGACAAGTATTTTTTCCTCTGGGCTGCACTGATGGGATGCACTGGTACAATACCTTTTACATGGCTACAGTTTTGGAGTTCTCCAACCTGCATTCCTCGATCCCTGGAAAAGGCTCTAGGTCATGTGTGCTAAAGGTTATCTCGCTCATTTTGGCACACAAGCCCTTACTTGAGATTTTTAAAGGAGCATAATTTCATTATCCTCTTGTAGCGGGACCATAGCTGATCTGTCATAATCCTGTCTGCCTGTTCACTGTAAAACATACCTGCAGAGGGTTTGTGTTTTCAAAGCTTGTTACCACAGCAGTTGTGTCAGTTTTATGCAATGTTGATGATTTTATTTAATTTAGTGCTTAGAAATATTGTCCTAAGTTACTATCAATAGCTGTAGAGGATTAATGCTGAGAAAAATATGTTTTAGCACAGAAAGGCCTTTATATCCTTCCTGAGTTAATGATGAGCAGAGTATATGGCTACGTTTCCCCAGCAGTCTGTGGAGCTTGGCTTGTTTTAATTACATGATTCCCCTTGACTTTTTGGAAATGGTACAACTCATTCTGCTCACCTCTTAGAAAATTGTAGACATAGTTGTTAAAAATTCAAAGTACGGCATTTTTAACAAGTTCATCTATCTGTGCATGTGTACAATACACATGCGCTCTTGGTATTTAGTGATGAGCTTTGCAAGTAACTGCTAAACAGCATCTCAAATGCACACTATCAATTCAGTATCTGGTGCTTGATATTGGCTCAATTAATTAAAAGTTTATGTCAGCACAACCTGACCTGAAGTATGCTGAGGCAGGAAAAGGAAAAGAGGAGCCTTCAGATTCTATTCTTTACTTTCAAGAGACACCTGCTTCTGAAATGCATCAAACAGCTCTGCTGATGTGCGTTGTTTCTCTGAGAAAGGCGGCGGGGGAGAAATGTGGAAAGCCAAGCTCTGATTAGCAGTGCTTATCTTTGAGTTCTGGCAATAATCTCAGTTAGAGGAAGTAAACGTAGATTTTAACAAGAATTTGTGAAATAAAGCTGACCTCATTTTGTTCAGCACAGCATTTCCAATGTACAGAAGACAAACAATGACTTCTGAATGTTCTGCTATAAATTATAGCCTTTATTGGAAAATTAAGGGGCAAGTGGTAAAATGGTCTGTGTGGTGGGTGGTGGAGAGGAATGAATAACAGGAGATTATTCTTGCACAGAGTCACCGTGTGACCTGCGGCTAAGTGATCAAAGTCAGTCTCTGAGTACACACTCACACTGAGTTTGAGACCGTACAAGTCATCTGAGAACCACAGTATTTTGTTACAATGAGTTTGTGAGATGAAGTTTTAAGACTTCTTTCAAGAAGAGGTACAATTCATGCGTGCACCTACTGTTCTGCAGGTTCAGTCCCATGTTATAGCAGAGTTAGACAACAGCACGGTTCAGCAATGGAGCCTCAGTCCTGGGTGGGGCTAGTAGGTATGAGCCCAAAACAAAAACATTATTTTTCAATTTAAGTTGTGATTAGTGGAGTCTAAGTTGTAGGATTTACAGTGTTGTTATGTGTACCTGATGATTCTTGCAAATCAGTTTGATGTTGTACAGGGTGGGTTTCCATTTGCTTTTAACAGCTTTACCCCACTGCAGTTTAGTGATTTCTCTGGACTTACCTCTGATTAATGGTGATTTAAGTAAGTTTAAATCAGCGTCCCAAAATAGCAGGTTTGCCGTCTGACTTCAAGGCTGGGTGGAAATCCTTTATAAAAATCTTAACTTTATTGTCTTTGCTACTGACCTTCCTTTAGTTACAGTAAGGAGAATTCAAACATTTACAAAGAGCTTGAGACCATACAAGTCATCTAAGAATGACAGTATTTTGTTAATGTTAGTTATTGAAATCTCAGTCTCTAAACTGTTCTCTTTTTGAGAACAGACATAATTCATTATGTCTACAGCTTGTATGTTCAATCTGAAACACACAGTTACGTGTGGTTTGCACTCACTGGAATGTCATGAGAATGGACTGTGGATATTTATTCTTCTAATATTTTGGTTGAAAACACTGGTTTTCTTTGTGGTGGCTAATTCAACATTAGAGTAAAATGGAGGAAGTCTCATATTTGCCTGATAGCATACAGCTATCAGAGGACCTGGTGCCCATGGTAGTTTCTACATTTCAGATTGATGTGAGATGGATGTTCCCTAGCAGCTGGAGATCCTCTGGCACAGACACAGCGCAGGAGAGGAGTGTCACAGGATAGGCTTGGGACAGATGGACCACAGCTGAGCGCTGGTCCACAAAACCATTCCTGTGGTCCTAGGCACTCTCACTGCATTGTAGTGTTGCCTTGAAATCTTTAAGAGTTGGATATTTAACTACTTTAGAAAGTCTCATTTCATACACAGGTATGTCTTCAGTGCCTAAGCATCTTTTATAACTGCCAGTAGGCGTGGAGGAGCAGATGTCTGGATCTGAAACACACTGCTTGTTTCTGCCACAATCCTGATGTGCATAACACAGATCTGGATATTCTTAAGATTAGGGAAAGGAGAGAGAGGGGGCTCCTAAGCCTGCCCCAGACCCATAAGTCTGCTCCAGCAGACAAATAGGAAATGCCATTGTCAAATGCAGTGTCTGTATGATAGTCACTGTATCGCCTGTAGGGATACTCTTGAGCCAATTAACAGGCTGAAGTATGGCTCATGAGACTCTGCCACTGCCATATGGATATGCTGTCAACATATGTTTCACTCCAGCTGGGGAGAAGAGGAAAGGGGGTTGATGGCAGGATGATTTACGGTTCATCTAGTTTGGGTATCAATGAGTGAAGTACGGCCATCAGCACAGTCTCTGCAAGCCTTACAGCACCTCGGGATTTACACTCTGACCTGAGCCCATTTTTCACACCATTTCATCCTCAGTACTAAATCAATCAAATGAATGCTAGCCCCTGTACAGCTGGCAATGCAAACCATGCACCTCCCAACTTCAGTGTAGATGTTGCCTCGGAGAACAAGTGCTGGGCAAACTGGAGAATGGGGCGGGCTTGGGCTCCTCTTCACCCGGAGCTGCTCGGCAGCACTGGGACAGGTGTGGGTGAGAGGCAGTGAATCTCCTCTCCTTCGAGTACCCAGGTGGGAGACAAGTTGTATGGGTTCATCTGACCCAGCTGCCCCTCACCTTCCTGCCAGAAAGCCCGAACCTTCAGGCCCCCAGCCATCAGCCCGGGCTGCTTGTCTACCCCAAAGAGCCTTAACTTCCTCCGTGCTTTGTCCTTTGCTGCCAGTGCTTGATGCAGGGTGTACGAGGGAAATGACTGACTTTCACACGAGTCTGCCTTTGGCATTTGTACACTGACCTTTATGTGGGAACATATCTGGAGGTTCAAGACGTGTTTTCCAACTAAGGGCTACATCTCCCAGAGCAACCGGTGGAGGAATGCTTTCCAGAGAAATGCCTTTTTCTTGAGGAGAGATGGCCACGTGTTTCTGGGACCCCTGGCAAGAGCAAAGCAATTTCTAATCTGAGGACTGTGCTGCTAACTTACTCTGTAACCTTTGAGAAATATCACATACTTTCTTGGTATTTTCTCCCTGTCCGCATAATGGGGATAACAATACTTCCAACCTTATAAAAGTGTCACAGATTGCTATACTAAAGACCGCTGTGAGTACAGGACTTGAGATCCTCTAAAAGTTAGTCCTTAAAGCATGAAGTGTGATTTTTTTTTTTTTTTTTTTGTTGGTCATTTTATATATGTTTCTTAGCAAACAAATGCTCAGCTGTTTGAGTAATTTTGCATTCTAGTTACTAATTACTTATTGTTTTAAACTTTAGAAAATCCTTTGAGTTTGAGGATGCATCAAGTCTGCAATCCCTGTACCCTCCCTCCCCAACTGAAAATGGGACTGAGAGCCAGCATAAATTTGGATCCAAGAGCACTTTAGAAGAAAATGCCTATGAAGACATTGTCGGTAAGAACCTGTTGCAGTACATGGGCTCACAGTGGGATATTGAGCAGTTGTAGTCAGACCGTGTATTGTTGAACACATGCCCTGTGCAAGAACGTTCAGTGCTTGTCAGTGAAGAGAGATTAAATGGAGGGTAAATGGGTTTGATGCATCAGTACAAACATAACTCTCAGTCTGCATGCCAGGAGGTCTTGATTCCTTCGGACTTCATCGCGTGGTATTGGAAACAGACTGTTTGGTCAGCTTTTTGCCATGCTTTTCAAGAACCAAATCATTCTTTTTGTCAAGGCCTTGGCTTGAAGCCTAGAGTGGTGTAAAAATAAAGAACTGAACTTGAGATAGTGTTTACAGAACTATCCAATAGCACGATTAACCTCACAGGCCTTGTGTGGTCAGCCTGAGCTTTTCAGGACTCCTGTGTGGACTGCCAAAGCAGTTGCTTGTAGCACCGTTCCTGGTCTCCCCTAAGTCCCAGTTGCTGGTTAAAGAAAAATTAATTTCCTTTAGCTATACAGTCATCAGGAATGCACAACAAAAATGCTGTTTTGATTAAGCTTCACAAGAAAAACATGTTTCTTTCGGTCTTAGAAGGAAATGTATGGCCTGTGCATACATTCTTTTAACATCAAAAAAGTTGTTATAATTACCAAAAATTGGGCAGCCCTTCAGAGCACAGATTTTCCAAACAAGTGACAAATATCTGCATTGTTTTTAACTCTTTCAGTGTTGTATTATTACAACAGATACAAAGGGTACTTTGTTTTACTTTGGGCAATGAATCTTTATCTACTGAAAACTGGAGGGCTACCAAGATGGTCAGGGGCCCTAGAGCACATGTCCTCTGAAGAGACACTGACAAGCTGGCCTTGTTTAGTCTGGTAAAAAGGAGGACCAGGGGCACTCTAATACTGCTTACAAATGTTTGAAGGGCAAACAAAGATGATAGAACAAAACTATTCTTGGTCATATCAGTTGATACAGCAAGGAACAGTGGCCACAAATTGCAGCTTGGGGCTCTTTGTCCTTATACCCAAATTCTGTCTCTGGCTTGTCAGCCTCAGTGAAAACAGGAGTTTACTCTTTCCATTTTCAGCTGTACTCTCCCTCTATGCCATTCAAAAAAATGCTTTCAGAACACAAAAAAATGCTGCTGTTCAGTGTCTGTTAATAAAAATGAGAGCTTATGTAGATACTAAAAAGTTTTTTTCTGTGGAGATCGTCCTTATATGATCATCAGCCTTCTCCATGAACAGTCAGACCACCGTGCAATTCACACTTGAAAATGTATTGTGCATTAATTACAGTGCTCATCTTTGCTCAGGGCCTGTCAACATGCTGCCAGATGTTAGGTAGTAACACTACTTTTCCTTGCTTTGGTTTGTTAAATATAAAATTAAAATGTGCAGGACTGGTAAGTAGCTTTCTTCAAATGAGAATAAATCTTGGGTTCAGTAAAACAAAATCATAATGGGCTCTTCCAACTCATGGGAACTATAAGCCACCTCCCTGCAGGTTATAATTTGGGCATTTTGGCAGGGCAGTGGGAAGAGAATGCAAAATTTCAGATCTGTGGACAAACACAGAACTTCATTGTTTTGTACTGCTTTTTAACAACCTCTTTCCAAAGCACTTCATTGAATACAGGCAGTGAGGCAGTGCGGGGGGAATACCAAATCAGTGTAATTCTTATAAACTGTCAAGCATGATTAAAGACAAGCCAAAGTAGTTTGATGTCCAGCTTTAAAGAAACTATCGTAGTTTTGTGTATCACATCTGCATAATTTATACCCGTAGTGCTAGATCCCAGTCTCTAAGTAGCACTTTTGTACTCATGCAAACTAGGTGTCTGTAAGAGTGAGTTTATTTTATAGATTTACAACTGCTTCAAAGCTATAAAGGACTCTGTCACTGCTGCTTTGGGTTTTCTTCGCAAACAGTTGCCCTAGAGGTGGTGGTGGGTTTTTTGTCTATACCTGGTTGAATCTCCTGCCTCCCTAAAAGCTTGTAGGTAGTTAAAACATTGTCACTGTAGTAATAAACTTAATAAAGTGTGTGTGTGTGTCCCCGCTCTGTAGAATTAAAACTTTTAATGTAAGTAAGTGTTAAAACACAAGAAAAAAAAGGCTGTGAATCTTGAGCAATGCTCTAAGCACTCTACTATGAGACGGAATCATAAAAAAAAATTCAGGTTGGAAGGGACTCTGGAGTCAGCTGGTCCAACCTCTGCTCAAAGCAGGGCTAGTTTCAAAGTTAGATCAGCTTGCTCAGGGCTACATCTGATCGAGTTTTCAAAATATCTTAGGAGGATGGTTCCACTGCCTCACTGTGCAGCCTGCTCCACTGCTTAACCTCCACTGTGAAGAATTTTTTCTTGATATCACTGTGAAGGAATTTTTCTTTCTATCCAGTCAGAATTCTCCTTGTTGCTGTTTGTGACTGTTGTCTTTCATCCTTTCACTGTGCACCTCCAAGAAGCGTCTGGCTCTGCCTTTTCCATAACCCCTTCTAGGTAGTAGAAGACAGCAGTTGGGTTCCCCCCCAGATTTCTCTAGGCTAAACATTCCCAGTTCTCTCAGCCTTTTCTCGTTTATGTTGGATGCTCCAGCCCCCAGCCATCTTAGTAACCTTGCTCTAGACTATCTGCAGTCTGTTGAAGTCTCTCTGGTACTGTGAATACTCCAGATGCGGCCTTGCAAGGGCCAAATGGAGGGGAATTACCACTTCCAGTGACTTGCTGGTCATACTCTTGCTAATGCAGGCCAAGGTGTGGTTAGCCCTCCTTGCCCTGGCGTGTACTGTCGCAGGATTATTCTGACCCACGTGTGGGACCGTATTTGTCTTTCCTAAACTTCCCAAAGTTCCTGTCGAGCCATTCCTTCAGTTTGCTGAGGTCCCTCAGGACAGAAGCCCAGCTCTCCTGTCTGTCACCATGTCCCCCAGCCTGGTGCCCCTCAGCAGAACATCTCTCCCTCAGTGGAAAGCAGAGGAGACCTGTGGATAAGTTGTGAATTATCTATCAGAGGGTATCTTCTAAAAAGCATATTTAATGTTAGATATCTACAAGATACTGTGTGGGGTACTGAGTGCTCTCACTCAGACTAGTGCAATGATCAAAATACAGTGTCTAAGCATGTAAGTGCTAGGACTAGAGTAATTGTTTTTTTGCTTACTACATGACCTCCTCATGTGATGCATATGCACACTAAACCTTTGTCCTTCTCCTGGTGCCCTTACACTGTTTCCTTTTTTAATGACCAGGACAGTGATGAACTGCAATGGCTAGTTTATGTTATTTTGAGAGCTGACTTTAAAAAAAAAAAAAAAGTTTTTAAGGTACATTAAAACCAAAAATGATCGTGCTTTGAAATCCAGTGACATCATGAACCAGACGCTTTGTTTAATTTTGTAATATTTTTGTACACTTTAATGGATGAAATATCTGCATGTTAAGTTCAAGACAGGTATTGGATTGGAACAAAACAATCCATTCTGCATTAATCAAGAAGCAGTCATATGAAGGGGTGCACATTCCTAATATTAATCAGAGCTGTATTCCATGTGCAAGGAACCATGTGGACTTCATTCATCTTCTGTACTAGCACTCACAGGAATGTGGCAGTCGTAGTAAACTTAACATTGTTTTGCTTCTTGTGGTTTTGAACGAGTCTTTAATCAGACCAAAATTGATGTGGCTTTATGAATCCAGTTGGGGAAACCATGCTTGGCTTTGCGCGAATTCAAGAAACTATCATAGTATTAAGAGATGTCTGCGATGGTTGCTTCTGCTGTGTTTGTGGACAACAGTATTTCCTGTCATATGTAACATACGGTTTCACTTTTCCAGTCTGTTCCCCTAAATGCAGTTGAGATACTTGAATATTGTTATTTAAGGTCTGGTGTCTCTGAGGCATTTTTCACCTGACATCTAGAAGAAAGGACTTGTTATCATCACCAAAAAAAGTTGAATGAGTAAAGTGAAGGCAAGGTTAAGGGCACAATATTAAGTTTAACTTGAGAAAATCTATTAAAACCATGTAAATTATAGTTTGTGTTTGTAAGAGAAATTGCACTCACAATTCAGAAATTAACTATAGTGGAAGAAATCTTTGACAAGGCAAGCCTTCTTACTCTGTTTGTAACTCCTCAGAGTGCTGGACACGGTAGAACAGGTGGAGATTTCCTCTAAGAGGACACTACATAGGTGTGTAGGATACCCATTGCTCTGCTGGGCTGTGTGTGTTCTATCGTAGATTGAGAACATTTAATTTGATGTCGCACAACTCCATTTGCCCTGTCCAAGTAAGAGCCATTTGCTCTTATAGCTGCCTGGCCCTCATTTAAAACATTTTTTTTCCAAAGAAGAATGAAAGTAATTAAAATGCTTTTCCTCCCTGAAGATCTGTGACTAACAGGGTTTCTTGCTTCTCTGCTGTTTTTGAAGTCATATTCAGCACATAGCCCGGGTGTATGAGTATCAGATTATTTGTCTTCTAATGGGTGTAGTCTCTTACTGGTGCAAAAAGAAGAGCAGTTCATATAAGAATGGGTTTATTTCAGCCACATATATTACTGCAGAGAGGTCTTGCCCCAGTAAGATTCCCATTCTGTCTGACTGGCTCACATGCAAGACTGRTGCCTGCTCACTAAATTGCAATAGTCCAAAGCACTCTTAGAACTCTGTTAACTAACATGAAAGGCAACACTAATGAATTAACCTCTTTTAGAGTCCCCAGCTGGGATTAGGCTTTACTTTTCTTTGGGACAAGACTGGCTTGACTTTGTGGCCGGAGCTCTTTTGAGTGGTCACCATCCTGGGTTGCAGTGGACACACCCATGCTCTGTCCGGCTTGGCCACATGCATTGGCATGTGCCCGGCAGTTTGGGGTAACATTAGCCATTCCTCTGCGTTGGTTGGCAGGCTTCCTGCTAGGCATTTCCCCAGTGCATAGATCTGCCGGAATTGCTCCAGGGCTGAAATCGATCTTTTAGTTTATTCCTCTCCATCAAATTCCTGTGAGGGGGAACGTAAGTGTCTGCTACTGCCCTGGGGAAGTTTTGGTGTTTCACTGGCAGCAGAGTCCCTAGGAACACAAAGTCTGGGGACACAAGCATATGCCAGTTACATATAGCCAGGCCTGGTCTATGCCAGAAGTTAGGTGGCGTGCTGAAGGCGTGATAGGTATCAGTGCCAAAACTTGTTAGAGCTGCTTGGTGGCAGGTCCCAGTGCTGTGTAGATCACTAGGCCATGCGTCTCTCCTTTAACCTTGCAGTTGATATAGTCAGCAGCATGAGGCTCCTTTGTTCATTAAATGCAGGTATTTTTTCAACTGACATTTTAGGATATACTGTGGAAGATGGAGTCCATCAGATACCCACTGGCTGAGGAAATGCTCCTCTCAAAGAGACTCCAGCAGCTGGAATGTGAACCTGGGCAGATGGATTAGCTGTTAAAGAAGGACAGATAACCTGGGCAAGAGAAGGATAGTCAAAAGTGTATGGTTCAGGCAAATGGCACAAATTCCTGTGAAAAAACCCTTCCTCCAGGCAATGCCACAGTTATTAGGCGAAGTTAAAAGTTGAAATGTTTTTATTTTAGAGCTGGGATTCAGCAGTTGAGTTCTGGTTCTAAAAGAGCACAGGCCTTTGGATCTGGGGTTTTGATATTGTCCGTGGTGGTAGAGGCCAGCTTCAAAGCTTGCCTTGGAACTCAGTTCCGTCTTCTTCTCATTTCTTGCTATCTCCACATCACAGTTTCTCTGTGGTCCATTGAGGAGACTAGAGTCAGTCACACATTCTTGATGGGGTTACAGACTTCTTCCCAGCTCAGAAATAAATGTTCAGAGGCAGAGCTTGGGTTCAGGCCCATCTCTGGTTGTATTTATGTTTGTTGAGAAGTAATTGACAAAGCCAATCAGAATGCTCTTCTGGAGTCTGTGAAGCTCTCAGTCAGCAGAGTCAGATCGTTTCAGATCAACTTTAAATAAAAGGTGGTAGTTAAATTGTGTGGGAAATCTGTCCGGAGGGGGAAAAGCTAGAAAAGGAGGCAAACAGCAGAACTGAGACAGTTGAAGGAGAAGCAGCTGCTGACAGCTACTGTGTCTGCTTTGACAGCTAGAACTGAAGCAGACTAGAAAGTAAAGTAATAGCCCAGAAACATTGCTATGGGATCTCTAAAACCAGGATGAATTTCTGAATGGGATCTTGCTGGTGGGCTCTGGTTGGGAGGGTCCTGCAATCCATGGTCCCAGGGGCAGCTGGCCCTCCTGGGGAGGGTTTCTTATGCACCCTTCTGCTCTCTGGACCTGTTCAGTGTCATATTTAGGAGATTTTGAGCCCTTTCAATAGCTGGATACTTCCCTTGACAAATATTTTTTGCACCTTAAGAGGAGTTAGAGTGACGATAGCAACTTAATCATTGTGCTTCTGGAGGTATATAATTGAACCTTGTTAGAATTGACACCCAAGGTGACTGAAAAGTGAAACAGTGTAGTTATACACAATTGTTTAGCTGTTTTCCTCTGTCGAGTTGAGTATCTCGCTTCAGTTTGAGGAGAATCAGCTTGTTGTTTACTTCTGCACTATAACAGGACAGCTAGCTCTGGGTTTGCATGGGCCTTCTTCACAGACAGAGAGTTGAGTGAAAAATAAATCACTATAAAGCCCCAAACCAGTCAGACTGGTACCAGGCCTAGAAAAGTTCTTTTTTTTTTTTTTTTTTTTTTTTTTTTTTTTGAGTAAAATCATATCCACATAAGTCTTGTATACAGGTTTCAGGTAATCACTCAGGGAGTAAAATGTCCTTCTTTTGGTGTAGCCATCTCTCCTTAAAATTAGTGAGGGCCAGGTTGTTGTTGTACCTGGGTAAGTACAGTCTTTTCCAGAGAGATGAGAACAGATGAATCTGGGTCTCTCAGCTATTTCCCAATACATCAGAACTCATAAGAGAGGAGATGGAGCAATATGTCTCAAATCAGCATTACTAAGTGGAGTGTCAGGGCAGCCTAACCCAGGTGGGTGCCTGAGCAGTTAAAATAGGCAGGTGTGGACCTACAAGCAAGATCCTGAGCGTGGAGGGAATGTTGGTGGCTTAACCTTCCCTGTGGAGTCCAGAACAGCGTGTCACTCCCTTTAACCCTCCTGGTAAGGCACCTCGTCTCTCCTAAACTGATTAGTTGTTTTGAATTCTGATGTAAATTGGACATAGTGCATGTCATATAACAAATGGGATGATTTAGCTGTTTTACTGAATCCTCCACTGTGTGTGCCAAGAGCTGCAGAAATGATGACTGAGGTCCAGTTGGAAGATGTTCCAGCTTAACATTGCTTTTAAATTAGAACATTTGCAAAGTTCTTCCAGTAAATGTGGAAAAAGGTTAGAAAGACAGCGAGCTGATCTTTCCAGTAAAATCCCATCATCACGTGCCACATTATCGCCTGTCATGCTTTTGTATCACATTATTGTCCGTCATATTATTATCTCACATCAAAAGGGTTGTACAAATCTGGGAGAAACTGGAATTGCTGGGCTGCTGTGGAGCTGAAGCAAACTTGGACAGATTGCATCTCTGCCAGCAGTGCTGTACTAGTTGCTTGTCTGAAAACATTTTGGGTTTTTAGTCAGACCCTTACCAGGAGGTCTCTGGATAGTTGTTAGTCAAAGACAGAGCTAGGATTGGTACAAAATGATGGTGCAGGCAGTGATCAGGGAAACGTATGTTTCTGTCTTCTTCCACGCCCCCAGTCTGCCTCTCACAATCTAAAAAGCATGTGAGTTTTTGGAAAGTGTAATAGTGGCAATTTTAATAATAGACAGTGTAGGGTAATGGCAGCCAGAGCACATTAAATCAAACAGTATCCATATGGGCCTGTCAAAGAAAGGCCAAATACTCCAGCTGTCTGATCCTATTGATGATCAGCCTGCTGCTTTGTTGCTACATTGGGATACATGGATTTCAGTTATTTTTAATAATCATCTCATGCTTTATTTAGATCCCCATTTTTCTCTGTGGAGTCTGTCTCATAGCTATACCATCCGCTACAGCTTCTTCTGACAATCTCTGTCAGCTTTATCGCCTGGTTTTCTAGTCAATGCTGCAGGTTAGTAAAACAGAGAATAAAATGACCATGAGGCTGCTCTCCCAAACCCTAGTTTAAATTCACAGAGACTGTGTTGAAGTCAGTAGGGTTAAACCTCTGTGAAGTGCAAGCAGTTTAGGCATGCTTGTGCTGTACTGTGCTAACAGTTGCTCATCAGATGTTTTCATGCACATGATTTTGGACTGAGTGTTAAATGGATGATTTTTCAGGGTGAAATTTCTTATTCATTTATCAGCTATGCTTATTCTTCTCCATCTAATGCTCCATTATGATTACAACATTAAAATGTGTCTTATCTGTAATTTGATATTGAAATAGTTCCTCTTTCTGCAGATTCCTGGGGTAAATTCCTCAGCTGAGATGCACAGTTGCAGCTTCTCTGATGTTGAAAGAGCTCATCTATGCACTAAAGATCTAAGCTCAGATACTTTATGATAGTGTGGAGATTTTGTGGTTTTCATCCATTTGATCTCAACATAAAATCATAGAATAGTTTGGGTTGGAAGGGTCCTTTAAAGGTCATCTAGTCCAAGCCCCCTGCTGTGGGCAGGGACAATCTTCAACTAGATCAGGTTGCTCAGAGCGCTGTCCAACCTGACTTTGAAATGCTTACGTGCTCGTAAACATCCCGGTGGCTGAGTTTTCCTCCAGCRCTGGCAGTGTGAATCTGCGTTTGTGTAATTTTATGAATAAAATGAGTAATGCATACGCAGAATACACCTGGATTCTCACCATTGAGCAGTTCTTTGGACTTAAGTGCCCAGAGATGCTGGGGAGCTGTAAGTCTGCACAGCGCATGAATCCCGTGCTGTTCCCTCATGCAGTGCTTGCACTCAGAGGTTCATTCCCATTGCTTCCTCTTCAACGGCAGCAAAAGCAGAATTCCCCAACCACCCTTCTGTGCTTGCTTCTTCCTTGCCCAGTTGTATTTTGTCTTAATCTTCTGCAAGGGCTTGTGCGCACCAAATGTGCGTGAGCTGGATGAATTGGGCTATATCTACAACTGAACAGAGGTCATGGGCAGAGGGCAAAAAAGGTAGCTGAAGAATTTGTAGGTGCCATCAGAGGGATTATGTGTGGAAAGGAGTTGATGTTGTGTCTTGTGTCTGTTGTTACAGAAACACTGCAAAAGGTTCAGGGGATAGATGCCACAAGTATCAGAAGTTCTTACAGACTGCTCACTTGGGTGCTTCTACTTTTCTGTTATTCAGTCCTCATTCTRCCTATCCGGGCCTCTTTTCCTGCCCATTTATTGCCACTATTTCCAGCTCCTTGCCTCTGGAGGTACATGCTGCTTTTCCCCAAGCCTCTCCTGGGATGGCAGCCGAAGCTTTCATCTCCCAGTTCATTATAATGTAAAATACATTAATTGCCCTATATTTTGTGCACATGCTGTAGTATGCAGGAAATACACACTTTGTCATTTGTGAGGTGCTAAATCTGCCTAACTCAGCTGTACAGTTCAGGGGCCTGGGCTTTCTATGTAGCCAGCAAAGAAGGCAGTAGGCTCTTAGCTTGGGCATTCAGCATCAGCCTCTGGAGACCATACCTCCTCTGCGATCATTGGCTCCTAATTTAGGCACCCAAGTTAACACAAGTTGATGAGTCCTTTCCCTTACTGTATACCTGCTGTTCGATTCTTCTCGCTTCCTGGCAGTGCAAAAGGCAGGAGTTACAATCAGCACTCAGTGAATCACTTCATTCCTCTGATAATTATTTCTCCCATCTAGAAAGAAATGATGCATTTCCTTGCTTCCAGCCATTTATAGAGAAGTGTCTGCCTGCATTTTTTTTTCCCCTCAGCCTTACTTTTCACTCCTTTCTCAGCGTGAGACAGGCTTGCTGAGTCTGCCTCTGCTTCCCATTTGCCACGTGTGAGAGGCTGAGCAGAGGAACATTGTGTGCTGCCTCAGGACTCGGTGGGGCTCACTTGCAGAGCATCACGGAGTGAGGAATTGCAACCACTGGAGGAAACTCATCGATGCTTAAGCTCAAGGCACTGCATTCCTCAGGACTTTTCTAAAGATCACTGGTTATTTTATCTTTTTTTTTTTTTCTTTCCCCTGTGGACCAATCATTAAATTGCCTGTGACATCTTCTGAAGATAAATGTCGCGTAGATAAATGTCCTGTGTTAACTCAGCAGTTCGGTATGTAAAATTCAAGAGAATGGGAAACTTGAAAAAAAAATGCTTATAAAGGGAACTGATCTGGAAGCAGGGATGGTGATTAGAGACAGTATTTGCCAAAGGCTTGCTATTTTGTGTGACCATATGCATTCTGGGGGTCTGATTCAGCTTCCTTTGAAGTCAGTGATAGTCTGCTGTTGTCTTGTGTGGCAGTTGGAGCAGCCTCCTTAAGGCAAGCCTGGCCTCTGTACTGCATAATGTTTCTCCTTTTGGCTTCCAATAGAGACATCCATATGGAAGGAACAAGGATGTTTCCTTGCTCTTTCATTGTAAATGTGTTTTCCTTTTGCAGCAAATCCAAATGAATGCAAAAGCCACTGCAGCTTGCAGATTGTGAACATTCCTTGCCTGGGTCTTGGGACTAGAGAAGTGATGGTGTTGAGGAGAAATGCAGAGATCAAAGCTGCAAACCTCTGAGCCAGCCCAGCTATATGGAAGATTTCCTCATTTTTGTGCTGCAGCAACAGTAGCAGCCACCACTGCAGCCCTTCCTCAGAGCCTCCCTCTGGTGTGGGACCTACATCTGCTGGTGGCCAGCAGTTCCCAGGTCTTTCTCCCATGGAAGGCAGTCACAGTGCAGAGTGATAGGGTTAAATGCTGCTCTTAGGCAGTTCAGGGTACCCTCACACATCTTTTTAGCTTGCTTGCCATCTTGGGTTTCTTGTGATTTGTCCTTCCTACTCTTGGCACCCAGAAACTGGTCTGTCTGGGCTTCCTAGTGCTCTTTTTGCATATCTGGTCTTTTGGTCTCGTCCACCAGGGAGAGCATATATACTAAAAAATGGTGGTTGTCTAAGGTTTGAAAATTATTGAAGACCTAGACAAATAAATTATCTCTTTCCGTTCACTGGCTAAACCAAACTGGGTTCAAATGCCAAATCACTCAGACTATTTCATTATCAGATATTTGGTGGTGAAGTTTATTCTTTCAAAAAAAAAAAAAAAAAAGAGGTGAGGCATATTTGGTCTTAAGGCATCATTTCAAAATGAAAAAAACCCCTGAAATAATTTTATTTTTAAGCAAATGAGAAAAATTAAAGAAACAAGTGTTCTTGAACAGCAAGCCAGTCATCTGAAGAAACTCTCACAGCTCTAGGGAAAGGGTTAAAATCCCTGTGGTGTCTCCACTGACCTCCACATTACACTGAGGAAGAATTTGGCCCAAGCTTTCTTTTGGTAGAGAATCTGAGTCAGAAAAGCAGCCTCTGCTCATGGTTCCTTGCTCCTCCCTCTCCTCTCGTCCAAGACTTCTCTGGGCCTGTTTCTATACTTAATATTTTAGGTCAACATTAGTAATGTTGAGTTTATCTGGGTTCAAGCATTTCTGTTTTACATTGTGTCTTGGGAAGAGAATCGCCCTAAAACTTTTAAATGCTTTACATTTTAAAAAAGGTTTCTTTTTAGCTGATGGGCTTGCTTCTTCTTAGGAGTTTGGATACTATGCAGACTAATGTAGTTTTCACAAGGAAGCATACGTTTAAGCACTGTCTAATGTAGCCGGGTATTTTGAAATCTGTTAATCCATTCTAAAATGCTTGCTTGACCTATACTTGACTTGGGCTTACAAGAAATTTTATTATGCTAGTACAGTACAATTAGCTGTGAGTAAGCAACAGCATTTTGGAAAGCTGACCATTTATTGTTGTTATGATTATCATATCTAGAGCTCTAGAGTTTACAAGTAACAGAATTAGTGTGCAGTATCTATTCATTTTTCTTCCTGCAGAAGGAATCAATCAATTCCATAGTCCTCCCAGAACATCTGTAGCTTTAATTTTTTGTAGGAATATTTGTTGCTTAAGATTTATCCTGTTCATTGCATTAATCAAGAGGTCTTTCTTCTAAGTACCCCATGCACCTGAAGGTGTCCTTTCCATGCGGCGTGCGGATTGACTATGATGATAGTGCAGCCTCTAGAATCAGATTCCCTCTGGATGAAATAATAAGCTGTGACTGCCAATTCAAACATTCTTCAAGAGCAGCAGTTATTCAGGCTTCTAATTAAAACAAAGCTAAAACATTCACTCTTGTGCTTATATTTCACTAGAAATCTTCGTATGATGCACTACCGAAGCAAAACTGTATTTTCACTTGTATTGTGAATATGTGAACTTGCTAAGCAAAAGCTCTTAATGCTGTAATTGATGAATCAGGCAGTCTTGCGCTTCCAGGCTTAACAATAAAGTAGAAAGCACAAACTACTTTTGGTTTCTTTTGTACAATGAGGAAATGTAATATTCTGTCTAGAACAAAAAAACTGGTAGTTGAACGAACTCAGTATTAATCCAGGCCTTGCTCTCATTGAAAATACCTGTGCCTCAACTGTCATCTCTGTAAAAGCAGTGACTATTTTCTGTAACAGTGTGAATAATAAACCATGCTATAGCTTTCTGTTTTCAATTCTTAATTGATACAGTATGTAGTAAAATCTGAATTTCTTATATTTAATAGCTTGTATTGCAATATATATTGTACTACAACAATGAGTTTTAGATTCATCTTTAGATATAAAACCAAAAGCAAGTTGGTTCAAAAGCTTTGAAGTTCCTGCATGTTTCAAGTTTCTGCGAAGTCAAGTCTTGAATTTGAGTAGATCACATTTCGGGGATGATTTTCTGTGTAAGATGGTTGGAAAACTGGAAGGACCCTGTGTTCGAAAAACCTGAAGTTCTAAACCAATTGCTGATTATGAACTGTTTGAAGAAATGGATACAAAATGTTCATTTTACTGATGGCACTCATTCATCTTCATGCTGCTTAGTTCAGTGAGACGTTTAGTGAGTTCAGAAGTTTTGAGAAGGCGGTGGGTTATTCCACTGGTCCTTAGGCTGCTGAAGGGTATTGGATCTCACTTAAATCTGGACTATAATTTTGGTTCTGCTTTTCAAATGCTAAAAATTCAAAGATTGTAGTCTGCTTTGTGATGTATTTTTCAATTATGTCATATTTACTGATTAATTGTTCAAGCCTCTATATATTACTGGCAGGATGAGTTTCCTTCTGGGCGATATTAGTTTTACATAAATTGAAATGAATAGCTGCTTAATTAGAAGGCACAATGTGTTTTAAAGAACACTTCGAGGATGCAGTATGGTAGGGGCAGAAATTCTTCCCTCATCCTTTACACTTCCCAATCTTCTCTCTTGGCACTGCTGAGCTGAAGTGTTTATTCTTTTTTTGTCTTCTCTCAGGGGAAGAGAAAAGTGAAGGTAGCATCAAATAAAAGTTGTCTTGTTGTGTGTAAGGGTGGTATGTTGAGAACAGTTATTTATTGCTATTCATTTCACCCTGTGAGTGGCTGCTATAGATTTATAAAATCTACTGATACACTTTAAAGTAGTTATGTGCCTTAGCTTTTATATATCAATAAATTTTCCACAGCTGTGGATGCTCAGAAGCACGTCTTGTGAAATCTTTGCATTTTATTAAAAAAAAAAAAAAAGGCAGTAAAATAAACCCAAAGAAACTTGTCGACCTCATAGCCAAGTTCTCCTCCAAATACTTCCAGCTGCAGCTAGAGGGATGAGTCATGCTGAAAGCCGAGGAGCTTTTCTAAAAGCCTTTCACTTGGTTCACATGATTTTTATTTTTTTTTAACTTTACATTCCTGTCTGTTTTTCTTTTCTTAAAAAAAAAAAAAAAAAAAAAACGTGAAGGCGAGTCACCCAAGGAAAACCCGTATGAGGATGTGGAGCTGAAAGGCCGTCACGCGGGCCGAAAATCCCATCAGCTCTCCGAGAATTCCCTAGATTCTTTGCACAGGATGTGGACGCCACAGGACAGGAAATACACATCACCTCCCCAGGTAACAGCATGACAGCGCCGGTCTTTCTGTGCTCGAAGCTTATTTAAAACTTTTGCAAGAAAATCAATCACGGCACAGGAGGAAGAGCAGCCATACGGAATGATAGAGGGTATCTGGAAAAAGAGTGCGATCACATGCATAAATCGTTGCTGGGAATGCTCGTCAGCTGTAGCTCAGCTTCTCAGTGCTGCGCTGCAGAAGCTGATGGCTCTTTGTGCTGGCTACGGCCTGATGAGTTTAAGCAGAATCCTTCCACTGGTTGTTTCTGAGCTGAATCTGGCCGTAAATTATTTGTATGGCTGCACCTCTTTGTGAATTGCCTCTGCGTTTGCTGCTGGGCTTTTAGTAGGGACAGGAGGGAAAAAGTCAGCTGCTTAATCTTGCCCAGGTATTGTTACGTGAGGCCTATTGTGACTGCTCGTGTGAAGTAGGTAGCGTGGCATATTTTATTGTAAAATGAAGAAGGCCAAGTATGCCCCCCCAATAAATAAACGAATAATAAAATAATCAGAAAAACCTGAGTGTCTGCATTTAACAAGGCTGTATAAGTTGTGTTTACAGCATAAAGTAAAAGACCAGGAACTCTGCAGACTTTCCATTTTGTGGTGGATTTTCCAAAGCAGTCTGTTTTTTGTGAATGCTATGAAATGCCAGGTTGCTTTGTTGTTTATGGGATCTTGTGTTCATAAGGAAAAATATAAATTTCATTACATACTTAATTTTGAGATTCAAAATGTTCTTTAAAGGAACTTTGTTTTGCACTGAATCAACAGAAAATTTGCAGTTAAACAAAAGGTCACAACAATTTACATTTTTTTCTTGTAAAGAGACCTAGAACAAAACTGAATACATTTTCTTTCACTTATTTTGTGTGCATGTGAGCATCACAGTCCAAGAGACAAAAGAAGTATCACCAGGATTCTTAGTATGCGCCTAGCACATCATTTGTAAAACAGGAGTGTTTTCAGCAAAGCTACTGAAAAGGGAACAAGTGGAAAGCAATAATCAGGCAGACTAAGGAGAAACAGAAACTGCAGCCATGAAGATAACCTCGTAGTGAGAGACATACTATGCATAACAATTATTTTTGGCTGTGTGTGTGTTAGCAGGAATTGTGTAGCATCTAGAGGATCCAACAGGGTGTACCATTAGGGTAGGAACCATATGGGTCCATAGTAAGATACTGTCCACTCTTCTCTGTTTTACACAGGGTGACCAAAGAATATACAGATTAAAATGACTTTTGTAAAGTTGCTCAGTAAGTAAGTACTCTCTGGTATCTTTGCAACAGGGCTATCTTTATTCTGGTAGCTTCTTTTTGAAATGCTGCCCAGAGTTTCCTGCCAGGAGTCAGTCCTGCCATAATTGCACTGTCATTGTGCTGATATATAAAGCGAAGAGACACTAAGAGCAGGTCAGCTATGGGCCTGGGTAATTCTTCAATGACCAGAAGTAGAAAAGTCTCAATTTCCTGAAGAATGGCAGCTTTGGCAATGATTTATCACTTCGTTTTTCCAGCATAGCAACATAGCTGGATTAGCAACATGACTTTTCAGTCATGGATCATGATAAACAAGATGGAAGAGATCACAAGGTCAGCAGGCTTTCAGCAATCATCTCCAAAAGAATTCCTTTCGTTAAAGTGTAGACTGCTGCAGATTTTCCTGGCATGCTAACCTGTGGTAAGCAGAGACCTCAGAAACACTGCCTTGTGGTCATTTTGAATCCCACTGTGTCTTCTCCTTTCCCATTCATTATTTTAAGTTTTTGAAGTCATCAGATGTAAAAAGAATGTTTTATTGATGACATTGTATTTGTGATGCAAAACCCACACATACAGAAACATCTATGCTTAATCCCAGACAGTATGGTGCTGTAATAGGTAAACCCTCCGAGTAGAACAAATGGGACATTTATTACTGCAGGTTTATAGCTTGTAATACTGCTAATAGAATATTAGCAAATGCCAATTGACAGCTGTTTGACATAATAGTACTTTTTTCTAAACATGCTGGTTAAGCTTCTTACAGTGTTTGTGTTTGGGAGGAGAAGGCAGGGACCCGGCCTTGCCAGCCCACCGATTAACCTTCCTGAGAGCTGGGCAGAGCTGCTCGAAGGACTGCTCCAAAAGAGCCCCAGTTTTTTCAAGATAGCTGTTACTTGGTGCTTAATCCTGTCAGTGAGATTTTCCCTTTCCCCTGCAATGATAACAGTTTTGTGTTTTAAAGGGAATTCTTCGGGAGTGCAGGACAAAGCTGTAACCGCGCCTCTGCACATTGGCAGATCTTAAAACATCTTAACACCATGGAAATACAGCAAGCTTGATTTTCTACTTTCTTTCTCTAGGATAAAATAGCAACTTCAATGTAATTGCTCTTGATTTTCACTACTGCAAGTGAAAGAGATGGATCAGGCCCATTGGGTCAGTGTTCTGATGTCAGCTAAGACTTTAAGTTAGGTTTGAAGGCTCATAGAGTTGATGTGATGTGGGTGCATGGAAATGCACCAAAGCCAAAAGTAGTATTGTTTTCTTTGAACTTTAAAGTCTTAGATATTGAACCCTGTCTCTTTGTTTTGACCTTAAACCCTCTCTTCGCACATATGCCACAGAGCAATGGCGCACCTGGCATGATGTCCTTGTGTAGCCACCACTCGCTCACAAAGAGCTGCTTCTGCACTAAGTGTTGCTGAGGAGGGGAAGAGCTCAAGCTGTTCTTGTTCCTGCAGCTACCTTCGAAGCCCAGCAGCCAGTCTCTGCGCATCGGGAACTGGTCAGAAAGGAAGAGCCACCGTTTACCACGGCTGCCCAAGCGGCACAGCCACGATGACATGCTGCTGCTGGCTCAGCTTGGCATTCCCTCCTCCCCTTCCAGCCTCAATGAGGACAGCCTGAGTACCACAAGTGAGCTGCTGTCTACACGGCGGGCCAGGAGGATCCCAAAGGTACTGGCAGGGTCATCAGGCTTATGCTGAGGATAGGTCACTTGTCTGCAAGAGCTTGCAAATATCTATCCAACCTTTAGCCATCACTGAAAGCTCTTTTTGTATCCTAAAGGAAAATTGAGATCAAACCAGAAACAAACAAAAAGGAGGAAATTAATCCTACGTCCTTAATATTTACTATATTTTTACTTTCTTGGAATATACTATTTTACTGCACAAATGAGCATACATCTGTGAAGGAAGTTACAGAGTAACTTAGAGTAGCTTACTACTTGGTTTTGAGTAAAACTTGGAAAGTTTGGCTGTTAGTTTTGTACCCAACTTTTTTTTTTTTTTTTTTTTTTGATTTAAGGGACAGACATTCTCCTTATATGAAATTATGTTTTCAGCATATGAATGTTCATAGTTTTATCATAAATCTCGTGATAATTTTTGACCACTCTAGCTCCTAGAATCGCATATTACTGGAGAATCTCAGGTTTTTATTGAGAAAATGTTAGTTATTAGAGGGAAGAACTCGAACCTGAGAAACTCCTGTTCTGTACCACCCCTAGTGATGCTTTTGTGAAGCAATACCCAAATTCTTTAAACATCTGGGCTTTCCTCACCACAGTGCAGGTATTTTACCCCTGGTGAAGTAGCTCAAGCAGACAAAGTGCCAAGCAGCACAGCAAGGGGAGTGAAAAATTCCAGCAAGGCCCCTCACTACTGGTTCCTGATGCCTTGTTTAGTGCTTACGTGCAGGAGTTTCTGGGTCGGCGCACGCGCTGGAGCCAGGCAGGATTTCATCCTGCTGGCTCTGCCGCGGTGCTGTGCAGATTCCCAGCAGGCAGAGCCAGGCGCATGGCCGCAAGCAGAGAAGTTCCAGCTGAGCCCTGGTGGTGGTTGCACATGGCTCAGTCAGCAAAATCCCTAATACTGGTTCAAGCAGGAGAACAAGCAAGGATTTTAACACTTCAGACTGTCCATTCCGGGCCAGACCCTGTTCCTCTGTTGGAGGGGTTGCATGGGTTTTTGTTCCAGTCTGTGCTCTGTTACTGACCTTTTACTGTGTCTACGGTGAATTAGTTTCTCTCACTGAGTTTATTTCTCTGTGCAAGCTGAGGTAAAACAGCTTTTGGAAATTGTATTATAGTTCTATAAGTAATGCTGCTATGGAATGAAATATACTATTCCTGACTCATAAAAATTATGAAGATTAATTGCTACATATTTATGACTCTCCAGAAGTTATAATATTCTGTTTAATTATGAATTCTTAGTAATCCCAACCTCTTGTTGAAGGCAATAAACACAAGTTATCTCATTAATATTTTCCATCATCTCAGATTTTTTTGGATAGACAGTTATTATTTGCATTAGCCCTCCTGAGGGAAGTCGTAAAGATGATTACCAGGAGTTAAAATGCTGGCTAGTGCTGGTTAAAGCCAGCTAAAGCCAGTACTAGTAGCTAACTTCAAAATACTTTTGTAGATAAGGATAAGATTGGAGACAGTAGATACAGCACCTCTGAAGTAAGGTAAGTACAGCACGAGTTGGAAGGGGGAGGGAGGAGAAGTCCATATGGGCCAGATCCTCAGCTGATATGACATAGCTTCAAAGCAGCTGATTCACTCTGTACCCGAAAAGGCTTTAGAAAGTAAAGGCTATCTCCTTCTGTGCTTATTTGAACACACTAAAATCTCAGTTCAGGGAGGTGCTAAGACACATGTTACTCTCATATTCAAAATAAGAACATGATGGTCCATGAGAGTTTGGCAAAGTTGGATATGGCTAATGGATCACTGTTACTTAGACAATGCAAGTGAAGAGAGAAACAATAGCATAGAGAGAGGAATGAGGTGGTAGAGGATAACAGCTACCTTTGAATCCTCAGGCTTGTTGTGCTTTTATTACAGATGTCTACGTGATTTTTGAAAATGGGATTTAGGTTTCTAAGTTATTTAACTGTTTTTTAAAATATATCCATAGGTAAAGGAGTGAGATTAAAAATAAGTGATTCAAACAAACAGGATTCAAAATAAGAGAGATAAGAAATGCACTTTGAAATAGTAAAGGCTTTGGGGGGTTCAGCTGGTCTATCATCCGTGGTCAAATTCTTTGTTTGGATAGATTAATTAAAAGTCTCCTGGCAGAAAAGTGTTTGGTCTTACTGATTCCTCATTTTCTTATTTTGCAGCTTGTCCAAAGAATCAATTCCATCTACAGTGCAAAAAGAGGAAAAAAACGATTGAAGAAACTTTCTATGTCCAATATTGAGACAGCGTCCCTACGAGGTATGACACAAGCATCATGGTTCAGTGAATCCATTTGAATGTTACAGGATTAACAGATTCCCTTCTTTCCTCCACATCTACCCCGGGCTCTTCTTTGTTTAGAACTTTTTTCTACGAACAATGATAACTTTGTGTCTGTAAGAGGAKAAAATGGGGATGAGCTAAAAATAACTGAGATTCTCAGCATTGTCTATCCTATTAATCCCGTGATCAGCTAGAGTTATCCAGCTTCTTCTTTAGTTCACTTTTTGCGTAATTTGCATCTGTAAGTTTTGTCCAAAATTCACAGTTTTGACCTTGTAATTCATTCATGGTTTTTCCTGGCACGTGAATATAACTCACACTGCGCTTCAGACTGCTTCTGGAAAAGCAGGGGCCAAAAAGAAATTCAGGCCATGTTTGTAGCAGGAGTACACTAGAGCTTTAATGTGAGTACACCTCAGAAATACATCTTGTCATAAGGTTACTTTTGCATGTTACTCTCACTCAGTTTGGTGAGTTCTGGTGATTGAAAATGTTGCCCAGACAGACAAAGCTCATAAGGCTTACTTTGACTTCTTAAATGCTGCATAATTTTTTTTTTTTAAAATTAAAGTCTGAAAAAGAAGTGGAAGGGTTAAAAATCCATTTTCCAAATGGCACATTCACCTCTGTAGCTTAGCATAGATGGGGGTTCAGTGCAACCAATTGCTGTAATGGAGAATGAATTTTTCACTTTCATCAAAACGAAGCTGTTATTCTCAAGCAAAATTGAAAATCCAAGGAAAACACAATCTAAGGAGTCATTCAAACTGTTTATTTCAAGATTTTTTAAAACTGAGGAGCATGCGTGGATCACAAGGCTCAGTGTGAGATATGATTTTTCCCAGTTTCACCACAGTAAACCAAGTTTATGTTTGCTTTGGTTTTGCATTAACTGATCCCTCTATCTCCTCTGCAGATGAGAACAGCGAGAGTGAGAGTGACTCAGACGACAGGTTTAAAGGTAAGGGATCAGCCTTCAATAACTTCAAGCCAGCCACTGTCACAGACCTTATCACTGTACATTCTTCTGCTACAGCATGTTGTTCCTGTCCATGGCCTATGTTTTCCTTCCTGAACTATGCTAACTCCATTACTGCAGAACTCACAAAGTTTCCAACACAGGAGCATGAATGTGGAAAGCAAGGACAAAATGAGCTGTGAGGATCTAACAAGGATTTGGCAACTGTGTCATATAATGAAGAACAGGACCTTTGATAGATTTGCTTTGTCAGCCACTTCACAGATGCTGATGTTTTCCAGACTGACTACTGGGTGCAAAATTAGAGGGATGAGATTGGATAAATATGCTCTCTTCTTATTCATACACTGCTTTAAGTGTTTACAGCTAGCTGCTGTTGGAGGCAAGATTCTGGGTCTGATCCAGCGTAGCGGTTCTTATACTCTTTTATAGGTCTGCAGTCTCCAAATTGTAGAAATTCCTTTATCAGTGCACAGCACCTGCACAAATTCTGCTTCAGCCAGGCCAGTAAATTAGTCCCTCATTTTCAAGAGTCCTGATACACAGAGAGAACTATAAGAAAGCTGAAGGCAGCAACAACAGATTTTATTACTAAAAACCCATCATGTTGTTAGTAAGCGAGGGGAAAAAAAACCAACAGTGCAGAGCTGTGGTTATAAGATAAGGGGCAAGCATTTGTGTCTGTCTACTGCAGATGTCACCTGCTTACTGTTCATGCAGGAAAACTTGCTGGAAAAAATTGTCTTAGGGAAACAGATTTGTTCCAGATAGGTGGTGGTCAGGCCACCCAAAACAGGCTGTATGCAACATTGTACAGTGATGTGTGGAAAAAGACTCATTGCTCCTTTGTAGACAAGTACCAGCCCAAAAGCACTTTCAGTTCTGTTTCTCTTTGTGTCAAAAAATATAGGGGTTGCTTTTGCTCATAGCCCATGAAAGAAGACAGACAGGGCCTGGCCTCCCTCTTGTTATTGGGAGGATATTCTGGTTTTACTGGAAACTGGGAAGCTTTTTCCCCCATTGTTGTGGAACGGAGGATCTTCATTCTGATAGCTCACTAACCGACTGCTCCTCCTTATGTTTACATTGATGCTCTCAGGGCACCCTCAGCCAAAGATCCAGTTGTCACGTGTAGCATGACAGGATTCACTGGGTCCTCTTCTGTTGGAGTGGGGTGGGCTTTTTGGTTTAACCTCTTGCAAATATGAAGCRCTGGCCGGCAGTGTGGGGCTATCTCAAGGCAGGACCAGGCAGGTTATTTCTTGGGATTTAGCTTCCCTAGTTGTGCAGTCACACCAAGACCCAAGTGCTTTCTTAAAATAATTTTTAATTTTTGTGTTGTTGAACCCATTGTATGACGGCTGGTGATCAAGGGGTTTCCCTTTCTTTCTGTCAATTAATTACTGCTGTGATCAAGTGCTTGTGACATCTTATTTCCCTACCTCAAGGGACAGTCTGCCTTTTGCAAACTGTGGGCAGTGTGAGTGAACATAGCCTTAAGGGACTGACATGTGCTGCTAATAATTCATTTGCCATTGCACAGAGATCCTGGTGTGAAGAGGTGGGGAAGAGCATGCAGGAAGCTGGTTTTACTTAGCTGTTTTCACTTATTGGTCTACCAGAACTGGTAATGATGTTACTGACTAGTCTGCCATGGACATCTAGCGACCAGTCACTGGATCAAGGCATATCTTTGAATCAGGACTGGACGCGACCATGAATCTAAGATTGCCCCTCAATCGAATTGGCACAAGCAAAGCAATCCCACGGGAGGCAATTCGCACCTCTTTCCTTCCCCCTTCCCTGGAGATTGTTCCATGGCTTGTATGGACTATGCCTGTGCTGTAGAGAAGGAGAAAATACACCTTCAGTGGTTCTTAGCATAAAGCTATGCTATATAGGGACAGGTCACAGAACTGTTTTTCACCAATGTAAACCAGGTCCAAGTCAGGCCCGAGACGTGTCACCCTGGAGGCCCTAGTGCATTTGCAGACCCACATAAGGGCTTATAATCTAGTCTTATGTACAAAGAAAAAGCAGACCTTTGGCAGGGTAACAGTTATGAACTGCAAATTATTTCAGTGACCTAGTGTTGCATCGCTTCAGTACTTGGAGAGAGTTTTGATTTATGGGTGCAATTAGTGAGGGAGACTACAGTATGAAGGTTTGCTTTTGAAAGGAGAACATGCTTGGAATAATACACTGGCAAATTGAAAGTCCTTTGTGAATGGCTATGGCTTACACACACACATTACAGTCCCAGGTAACAACCTGTCTCCTTTTTTTTTTTTTTTTTTTTTTTTTTTTTTTTAAATGCTAGCTCATACCCAGCGTCTAGTACACATCCAGTCAATGCTGAAGAGGGCTCCAAGTTATCGCACCCTGGAACTGGAACTGATTGAATGGCAGGAACGGGAGTTATTTGAGTATTTTGTGGTAGTGTCACTGAAAAAGAAGCCCTCTAAAAATACTTACCTCCCAGAAGTGACGTATCAATTTCCCAAGGTAAAAGAAAAATTCTTGCATACAGTTAATTCTAAGATCAATGAAGTGAATAAGTGGGAAAATGAATAGAAATCTATTTTTGAAATGGAGTTAATCATTCAGTTTGCATAATTTTTCCAAAGCGATCTGTTACAAAGCAAAGGGCATAGAGAAGGTGACTGAAAGCTTTCCCTTTGTACAAATTTATCTTTTCCGGTGCTGGAGAGTTTGGCCTGGTGGTAGGTGGTTTAAAGACTGTGTCTAAATTCAGTTTCTAAGTATTTCACTTTGAACTCATTTTGGCTATATTAGGATTTGTTCCAAAACTCACTGAAGTCAATGGAAAGACTTTTGCTGATCTATGGCATTTCTCTTGTGCTCTTGCAGCAGAAAGGAATTTGAGTTAGGACTGTGTTTTAAGTGGCCATTGTGCAACAAGGGAGTTTTGGGCAATTTAAAAAAAAATAGCAGTGATTATTTCTATTGTACTAGCATCTATAAGCCTGTCCTGGGGTCATGCCTCACTCTGTCAAGCACAAATAAAGAACGAGCTGATGGGCCCTTGCTCTTCAGAGCTCATTAGTAACCCCCCTCCTGAGARGTGCGGTGAAGCTACTAACAGTGACTGACTGAACCTCAATTTTCTCCCCCTGCAGCTAGAAAGACCAACCAAGCAAATGCGTGAAGCAGAGGAGCGTCTCAAGGCTATCCCTCAGTTCTGCTTTCCTGATGCCAAGGACTGGCTCCCTGTCTCCGAATACAACAGGTAAACCCTCCGGTGCTCCTCTGCTGCACAGTGCTGATGGAGTGCATCTGGAGCAGCCACAGGCTCGCCGATGCCCAATTAAGGAAGTAGCAGTTTGAGTCTCGGCCACTTCAGGCTCAAGCAGCTGTATTTAATTTTTTTTTTTTTTTTTTTTTTTTTAAGTTCTGTATTATTTTTCTTCCCTATTCTGCCTGGCTCACAGGCCTGTGTGGCTGAGGGGAAGAGGTTTGAAGGTTCCTCTCAGTGCTACACCCAAAAGCATAAATGGAAGTATTTAAAATAAATCTTAAAAAGGACAGGGCCCTGCCCACTGCCTGCTCTAGTCATTTACCCCAGAATGCTTGCCTAACATTGCAGGACACCTCTTCATTTGGCTCAAAGCAATGCTGTTCTGAGAACTTTTTTGGAGCCGAGCTCTATGCCAGCAGCGGAGCCCTATCTTCTTTCCTTTGGAGATTAATGACTACAGGAGAAGGGCAAGGGAAGGGAGAGCCAGGCTTGCATTTTCTTCTTCATTCAAAAGAAACCTCAAAAAATGTACCTTTTTTTTCCCCTGCATTGATGTGTCAGAACCTGTTGATCTGAAGGTGTAGAAATAGTAGAATAGCCAGAAGGGGTAGAATCATAGAATGGTTTGGATTGGAAGGGACCTTTAAAGGTCATCTAGTCCAACCCCCCTGCCATGGGCAGGGACATCTTCAACTAGATCAGGTTGCTCAGAGCCCCGTCCAACCTGACCTTGAATGTTTCCAGGGATGGGGCATCTACCACCTCTCTGGGCAACCTGTGCCAGTGTTTCACCACCCTCACAGTAAAATATTTCTTCCTTATATCTAGTCTCAATCTACCCTCTTTTAGTTTAAAACCATTCCCCCTTGTCCTGTCGCAACAGGCCCTGTTAAAAAGTCTGTCCCCATCTTTCTTATAAGCCCCCTTTAAGTATTGAAAGGCCGCAATAAGGTCTCCCCAGAACCTTCTTTTCGCCAGGCTGAATAACCCCAGCTCTCTCAGCCTGTCCTCATAGGTGTTCCATCCTTCTGATGATTTTTGTGGCCCTCCTCTGGACCCGCTCCAACAGGTCCATCTCTTTCTTCTACTGAGGACTTCAGAGCTGGACGCAGTACTCCAGGTGGGGTCTCCCCATATTCTCCTAGAATATGAGATGACTTTTTAAAATGCATGATCCGAGATGTGTGTAAATGAAGACCTGTTCATAGTGTGTCTAGAGGGACTTTCAATGATGACAAGGAACTAGCGTTCACCTGCAGGAATTACTGTAGCCAAGAATATGTATGGAACTTTTCGTTGGCTTACGTATGGCACATGCAATGTAACCATGTTATATTCTGCATTGCTTGGCTGTGTTATTCAGAACGTGGAAGCACCTGAATAGTGAATTATTGAAAACACTGAAGGAGAAGCGGCATGAGAAGCACACGGCCCTGCCTACACAGCATTTCACCTCTTCTGCTGCCGTTCTCCTAGACAGACCTTTCATAAGCCCATGTTTGTGAAACAAGATATCCTTCCCATATACAGCTATAATTATATAAACCCTGGCATTCCAGCACAAAGAAAAAGTGTTTTATATAATGCCATTTAAAACTTGCAAAGCAGTCAGGAATGTTTCTCAGTCCAGGCACAAATTCACAGACCCATCCCTTTACCTGTACTGTAATTATAGCCTTAAACTGTTGTTTTACTTCTCTGTCACAATGGTACTTATCCTAGACAGGGATATAAAATGAGCTGGATTTTGGAAAACTGTGTTGTTTCTGGATTAGAAAATGACTTCGCTACTCTTAGAGAATATCTAAGGTTCTCCCCTTAAGAACAAAGCACAGTCCAAAGACAGGATCTAACTAAAAGGTAAGGGAGATACCGCATTTGAATACTGCCCTCAAAATCTGATTCTTGTATTCCTTCTGCAGTACAAAGGGACTGCCATGTCACTGAAATTCAGCACCCATCTCTTCTTATAATAAGGTACCTAGGTTGTTCACAACTGTGCAGATATTTTTGCTCTAATGCTGACGGAATTTGTCCACAGAGTATGTCCAGATAACGGGCAGAGGGAGAGAAGACCCTCCAGTGGATAGAATCTCACACTGGATAAGGCAGTATCCCTTTCTAAATGATCTACCTCGTAGCTATGCTGTAGTTCTGATAGTAAGATCTGGGCAATTTATTTTCTCCTAGTGAGACCTTCTCTTTCATGCTGACTGGGGAAGATGGGAGCCGGCGGTTTGGTTATTGCAGGAGGCTGTTGGTAAGTACATCACCTTCACTTCAAAATGCAGAATTCTGTTAAACAATATCTCAAAACTATAGTCTGAACTTTGAGGGTGTCTCTCATGGTTTTAAAAGAAAACGAAGTTACTCACTCTGAAATTTGGAAATGTAAGGAGCTCAAGTAAAATAAGAATTCGTAATGGCTGTCTCAATCAAATAGATCCCAAGTCTTGTAGGAAATTCATAAGAATGTGGAAAGTTTCTTGTGTGAGCACTTACTTTTAAAATTCTTTATATTACATGCTTTCAAGCGGAATCACTTACAATTACTCTGAGAAATACTACAACACTGCAAACAAAGGCAAATGTGGTATTTCTAAACATTTGTGAGTAGCATTTATCTCTTGGACAGATGCTTACATCTCCAAAGTACTCTGCCAGCACTGCCTAATCAGTCTGCAGCAAGTCCATGATGTAGGTAAATAAGCCACCCTGTTGAGTAGGAGGGCAACAACGGTGGAGAGCAGGCCACCATCACCATTTGCTGAGCACCATGCAATAAGCTGATGCCAGTGCTGGGAAGTCTAGGTTCTCAGGCTCCTTTTCAGTCCTCATGACTAGCGGTGGTCAACTGGTGGCACGGGGACCTGACTCAGCCTACCAAACAGTTTTGTCTCATCACCTGGAAAATCACTAGTTACCTGATAAATTGAGAGCATGTCAGTGTGTGTGTGTTGGGGTGGGCAGGGAGGAAACTGCACAAAGGCTTGCAAAGTGTATTAAGGAAGGTGAAGCACAGTGCAAACAGGGATTTTGCTGTCCATCCTGCAGATCTGACTGGATAGCAGTAAAGCATACAGCAGCATCAGCCTATGTTCATCACCCCTTGGATAGGTTTGGAGCTGGTTGCAAGTGACTAGGCAGGGAGCCATGGCTCCTGTACTGTTCACATGACAGTTGCCTATGCTTTGTTGGAGAACTTATATGGATATTGGATGCTGCAGGAGCATTTTGC
The DNA here is from genome assembly GCA_035582835.1 of Phoebastria nigripes. NCBI lineage: Eukaryota > Metazoa > Chordata > Aves > Procellariiformes > Diomedeidae > Phoebastria > Phoebastria nigripes. Next base: position 1,656,762 of record JAYKAV010000356.1, on the reverse strand, counting down.
AGACTCTGTGCAAAATGAACGTCTGCAGCAGCATTGCAAACTTCTAAATAGGTACCCCCTAAGAGAAAGGGACACTGCCATTTTTCCCTTCCTTCCCTCTCTGGCATGATTTCCCATCTTTCCAAGCAGGGAGCACCTGCCTTCAATAGCTTTCAGTGGCTTCCAGTAGACAGAGCAACTTGCTGTCATTAGAACAGCACCCTCCATCCTGCATGCTGCCTGTACCTGACCCTGCTCTTACCCTGCTCTTTGTCTATGGCAAAGCTCCTTGTCGTGCAGACAGCAGATGCTCTGTCTGGGAGGTATTGCTGTGTGTGGTTCCTCTATTTGTAAGAAGTTTAATTTAAACTAACATAACAGAAAACTTGTTTATCAATTCTGTGGGCGGTATTTGCCATAGGTAGCATCACAGAGACTTGCTTACTCTGTATAACACAGTGTGTAAGTGTGGGCCACAACAAGGTTTATATGTGGAAAGGAAATGTCAATGAAGGCTCGTGTTGCAGTAAATCTAGGGCTGGTCAGGGGGTGATTCAGAGATAAACAAGTGGAGCACCTAGAAGGTATCCTTGCTGGTGTAAATAAGCAGAACAAGTTGTAGGGCAGCAGTACAATTCAATTACTTTTTTATATGTTGTCATTTAAAAGGATAATAAGGTATATTTGGAAAAAAATAACAAAACCTCAGAAAATGTTGGCTAGAATTAAATTATGGAATGTTTCCATTCTACCAGGTAAAGGTGGTTTAAGACTTTTATATTTCTGGGAATGTTAGCAAGTTTGGAATCATGCATAGAGCTTACATTTGTGAAATGCAGAACAGTTGATCCTGGACCAGGCTGAGACTGAAAGAGTCAGCCACAATAAAAAAGATGTATACACAGGAATGTTGAATTAGTTTGTCAATGAAGGATTAATGTAGGCTTTTTTTACTTACTTAAGGCTCAGTGAAATCCGCCCTACATTAAGGGCAACATAAAAATAGAACACTGACTTTCAGCTGGTGTGGAAGATAGGTTAGCATAGTAGGAAATACCAGCAACAGAATTAAATCAATACTACACACTTTTATATAAATGGTGTTTTGAGACAGCACTGGAGACTGTTTTTATCCTCCATTGGCTATGGAAAAAATCAATCAACCAGATAGCAAAAAAAATCATTTAAAAAGGGAAAAATAAGTACTGTCTTGCTAAATCTATCTAATAATTATAAAGCCAGTTATAAAGCTGATCTACTGCAGCCCTGGGAGATCACTTAATTCAGGATGTTTCATCTGGTTCCAAAACCTGACATGCAGAAGCTGACGTGTCATCTCACTGGTACAGCCTACCCAGCAGAGGAAAGTGGAGTGATACCAATGTACTTTACCAGCTTGTCCCTTTCTGGGGCAAATCCTGCCATGCCTTCTGAGAGCAAAACTGGCACAGTCTGGGGCTTAGAAAGAAAGAGGATTTTGGAAGCTGCAGAGAAACATCTCAGCATTTCTTTATCTGGGAAAATGGCAAAAGTAGCAGAGATCTGCTGTTATTTGGATCCTGCAACCTCTTTCTGTCCTGCTGGAAGAAATGGTGGAACTGGGGTTGTTACCTGAAGTGCCTTCTCCATAGGGTTCAGCTGTGCTCACAAAGCGTAACAATTTCTTGTCCCCTGCAAATGTCGGTGCATGGGTGGAACAGCCTCACTGATGTGTACCTCAGTGTGATATTTCTATTTACAGTCACGTGCATAATTTCTTATTTTATATATGCAAATACAGAGTTTGTATAGGCAACAAGGAGCCGGTAAATTCTGCAGGCACTGTTTATATGCCGGAGGCTTGGGCTCTAAAGCAGATTTTTGTATCTGGGTGTCCAGTTTCCTGAGCGGTTTCTGAAAGTTTCAATCAGGGTGGCTCTGATGGCCAGGAGTGCATGGCATCTCCTCCGTTTAGTCCCATTCCCGATCAACAAGTTCTGTCAAATGCAATAACCATAATTCGGGAACCACATGCAGTTTCTGGCAAACGTTACATAAGGGAAAGGTGGGGCCATACTGTGTAATACAGAACCATAAGAAACCCTAAAATAATTATAAACTGCTCTGCTTCAAGACAAGCCAACTGCTGTGAGGCTAATTCCTTAGAAAATATTCCCCAGCTGTCCTGGCAAGGGATGCTCTTGTAACCACCCCAGTGAGAGGTGTCCCACACCTTCTAGAGCATTTGGCAGTCCTCAGCAGCAGGCTCCATAGCTGGATGGGCCAACCAGCCTGATCCTGTGAGGATGGCTATCTGTGTCTTCTGCGGACATTGGTGTTACGATTCCTTTGTTTATGAAACAGTTACTTTTTGTCAGCCTTGTTCTCCTTTGGCATGTTGTGATATGAACAAACTGCTCCACTTTCTCTTTTCTGCCTTCAGATTTCAGATTCTTCCAGACCCTTTTTTTTTGGGGGTTGTGTGTGCTAAACCCTGCCAAAACTACCTCAAGGGGTACGGTGACAATTATGTTCTGTTTGTTCTACAAATCCTGTAAAGTATCCCCTTTAAATGTATTCATATTGTTTTGTTTCATTTTGGAACAGGATTAGAATGGAATGTAACCTATTGTACCACAGCAAACAATCTGCACTTCCATAGATAGCATGAAATTTTCCAGTTACATCTTGATACCTCCAAGGCAATTGTATAACAGCTTTCCTAGTGACTTGATGTGAGAAGTATGAATCTTCATATAAAAGGAAATGGGCCGATATATAGTAGAGATATTAACTCTCACTACTATGCCATTTTACTGCAAATAAGACATTTTTCTTTAATAACTCAGATTAATTTAACTTTCTTTTCTATGCTAATTAATCCATCAACTTGCTAGGCTCTTTTCTAGAGATGTTCTTCGGCTGTGGCTCTGCGACACGCACATGTCAGCAGCAAAGATGATTTGAGCAGTTCCTGCTGAGGGCTTAGCCTCACCCTGCTGGACACAGCCCTCTCCAGTGGACATTACAATGCCCCCGGTGCTATGGGGCAGCAACCTGGGCAGGGGCAGAAGGGAGAGCAGGGGCACACGGTGGGGAAAGAACAGGGGTGAAGCTGCTGTAACATGAATCTTGAGTGTACCTCGTAAAATACAGATTTTTAATTTGGTTTAGTGTGTAATCTCATTTTACTAATTGCCTTGATTTAATATGTTAAAAAATTGCTTTCTAAAGGGTGTGACTGAAGTCTTAGCTCTTCTCTATCTGTGCAATCCCATAGGCTTGTGCCCAGTAAGAGCACAGTGGATATACAAGGATCACAGTGGTGAAAGCAGGGACCTTCTCGGCGGGTTTCTGCTGACAGAGCCTCAGCTGCAAGACCCACCAGTACTGGAAAATCTGCAAAACTTTCCTTACTGGGAGGCCATGAATGGTCTCTGCAGCCCAGAAAAAGGGTGTAGACAGCCAGAGAGACACCAGGCCTGTATCCTTTGGGAGATGCTTGGATCCAGTGCAGCTCCTCGGCAGCCTGGGCTGTCAGTGGCCTTATGGCTGGGATCCACAGTTGTGCCAGCCCCTGTCCCTAGGGACAGTCATGGCATGTAAGCTGCTGTTTTATGGGATCTTCACAAGCATCTTGGGCTTTACTGCCATGGGAGTTGCTGCAGATGCTGAGGGGTGCTAGTTCTAGCTAGTGGAGCAATACTGGAGTATAAGATACTGCATCCTCAAAACAATGTCCTGCAGTTTGTTGCCACAGCTGGCAGCTGGTTCATGGGAACAGTAGGAGACGCACGTTTCTATCATATAGGGCACACATCTTAGAAGACCCAGTTCTCAGAGCAGAAAGCCTGACAATGTCAGGATTTCTTGGCTGGTAACTTTGTACTTGCAGAAATAATATGAAAACTTGCAGGGTCTGTTTTCACCCTATCCTACCTCTTTCTTCCCTCTCACATAAAAAATGCTCCTCAGCAATTTTCTAGGCTAAGACGAGCCAGCCCCAGAAGTCAGTGGAGGAGCGGATGCCTGAACATGAAGTGTGTACATTAAAACATGAAAAACAGTCATTAGGTGGGACTAGTTCATCCTGCATTTGCTGGGGCAGGAGAGGGGAATTCGTGACGCTGTGAAAGCAACTTTTGCGGGATGCAGACTAATGTTTATGGAACTGAAAAAAGCTCACTGGAAAACCTTTTCTTCCCCTTGCCGCCTTCACTCCATCCTGCCCTCCCCCAAGCACCTTTGACAGCCCTGTGCACCTTGGGTGCTCTGACATTAAAAGTTCATGTTTCACATATAACAAGAAGACTTTAAAACAAGCTTTTGGATTTAAAACACCCACAGTTTTCTCATGGTCTGAATTTGGATTGGCCCTAACAAGGAATCAAGAGCTGCCACAGAAGCTGGCTTGTGACTGACCTATTCATTTCAGACTCTCAACATTTGAATTGTTCTGATTCCTGACACCATTAAGGAACATCTCTGTTTCTGGATATGTTGGCTTGCTGGTGAGGCTAGGGCTTGTGTGGCCAGGAGGCTGTGATTGTGATCTGATCTGACACAATAACCTGATTTCTGCAAACCTACTTTTCAGTCTTTGTATTTGTAGGTCTGTCATTCTTTAAATTAAGCCAGCAACAAAACAGCAGACTTCCCAAGAAGGAGCCTTGCTGGGTTTTCAGTATGTSTCTCTCTTTCTGAAAATGCCAAGCCTTATGTAGTATATGCAGAAAAATGTTCATGGGAGGCTTCTCTTCTATCCTCTTGATGTCATTCATTCAAGCTACGTGCCCATCAGCTTGTGTGTGGCTCTAATATAACTGAGCAGGAGAAATGTGCTGGGAGGTTATTCAAGAATACCATGTTTCCCTGTTTAAGCTTTGGATTCAATCTGCATCTTTCATTGTTCCAAGATCAAGACAGTCCTAGAGCCAGRTAGGATTAAAATAGTGTCCTTTTCACTCCCCTGCAGAAAGGAGTAAGCATTACACCGTGTGTGTGTGTGAAAATGGCATTTGCATTGTCATTTAGAGTTAAATATTTTTATGTACTATCTCTGTTATATGATCATTGCTTTAATTACAGCTAATTGCAATTGAAGCATCTACAGTTCTGGTCTCAAAGGGAGCCCAGGGTGTTAGAGGCTTACGCAGAGCTAACGCATGTGCTTTGCAAAGGCCGCTTCCTTCAGACAACTCAGCTGCTGCTGTGCATTTGTGATGGTCCTTTTTCGCCTGGCCTTGGGGCAGCCCTTACTGCTTCCTCCGGTTTTCCTAGTAATGCTCTCTGGGGAATTATTTAGAATATCTCAGGCAAGACGTCCTGTCCCATTTTGGGGAGGAAGGAGCACAGCCCTTCTGGAGTCTTCAGGCTGATGCTAGTCTGTTTCTTGCTGCACTCCTGCTTCTTTGAGATGGCAGGTAGGACTATGGTGCATGTTTCTCTTTCTTACTGTTTGGTAGGTCTGTTTTTGCTGCCTTTCCTCTCCACACAGTGTATCTTCAGGTAGATGGGAGAAGCTGGGAGAAGTGCAGGAGGAAAAATGTTGTGTTTGGTTCCCATTGCTTTGGTACCTCTGATGTTAACATGCTGGGGAGACTAGCATTCCCCAGTTATTTCTGGGGCTGTGAAACCAGGAGCTTTCCTGACACCCCACCGCCTCCCCAGTATCTTAACCCAAACCACTGAGGTATGTATCTGAATGGCTGGTGAGTATGCACACTGCAGGGACAGCCTACCTTGCTTTGAAAGCAGGCGTGTGCAGTGTGTGAGAGACTCTCAGTGCTATGCCAGACTGGGAGGAGATCTCTGAAGGCTCCCCTAGATTTCAAGCACATGGGCAGGGAGGTGTGATTTGAAAGAGAAAAATGGCAGGCTTATTTTTTGGAGCAAAAGCCTCCTGTTTCTCCTTGCCAAAGCAGGTTTTGGAGTGGGCTTTAGTCAGTAAACTTCAGATTAAACTCACTATAAAAAAGGCTGTCCTAAGCCACTTGTGGACCAGCCCTGATGCAGATCTCAGCTCCTCCATCTTGTAGCCAAGTTCTTGTCAGTTTATGTTCATCCTCTTGGGAAACTGTCTTGTTATCAACAAAACTCATTAGCGTTTTCATTCGTGATACTGGACTAAGGCTGAAAATATCCTGGGCTCCATGAAAACAAATTGAAAACAAATCAAAACCAAAACATTATCCCCTCCATCCCTCTTCTTCCAGGAGGAGTGCAGTGCATCAGGGCAGAGTCACTCAGATGCCTCTCAGCTGAGCTTCTTTACCATACAGCTTCCCTGAACTGGACCTATTCGTGTGGAAGAGTAAGCCTTGGAGGACGTGACTCCAAGGCTTTGTAGGTACCTTGTAGAGCACAGCCTGCAACTTGGAAGCACTCTCTTCTGGGAAGAGAGGAGGTTAAACCAGTACTGTTGGCCAGACCCAGTGCCCAAGTCTCCCGTAGTGAAGAGATGAGTCCAGGCAGAGAAGGGCAGAGTGTCATGTCCCATATGATGTTTTTCTGGGAAAGAAGCAAACTAAAGCACAATGAGCAGGTGTTTTGGATCCATCTTTGAGGTGTAAACTGATGGCTGAGAGGGGAGGTTATGTGAAGAGTTGCCAGTGTTAGAAATTTGAGAAGTCCTGCCCCTCAGAATGGCTCTGCCTGAGGCTTTTGCTTGCTGCCTCTTACAGATGATTTGTATGCATCAGGGAGGCTGTGCTGTTTGCAAGAAAAAGTCTCTGAAATAACAGAAAAGGATGTCCTATATGATGAGTGCGAGGAGGGAAGAATCCCAGCTCTCAGAGACATGTAGCCTTTAAGACATTTGAAAGCAATGATATTTCATAAAGGAGAATCTTTGAGTAAGCGCTAAGCAGTTATTGTTTCTGGTCTTATAGATGACCCAGGAATGTGATGTTTTTACTGGCACTCAGTGAGACAGCTCTTGGTTGGGAGCTATCCAAGGCTCCTGGCATGGCTTCGGCATTCCTGCAGATTTGACACAATGATTTTAACCAAAATCCCACATGCTTGATATAATCACTCAGTGCCTTTAGAAAGGGTTTTATACCTAATATGGACAAAAAAGGGCTCTGCTTTTTCAGAGATGTGACGTGTAGTGAGCAGGTTTGGATCCAGAAATAGACTCATCTGTATTCACTTAGCTTTGGTATTTTTTTGTGGTCTTTATTATAACAGGCAGGCACCTGCTGACTGTCTAAGTCTAGATTGCAATATTCAGATTTAAAAAGCACAGCTACCCCTCAGTTTCTCTTGATTGACATCTGTGTGGCATGTAAATGTCAAACACACCATGGGGAATTTAATCACTGTATCAGCAGAGTCTAATGATGAGACAAAGATAAAAATATACTGGCCTTCTATGTGGATACAGAGGAGATGATCAGCCACTTTGGCTAAATGTACAAGTGGGCAGAAGCTGATGGAAACAGTGACTGAGCTCCTTTATCACAGACTTGTTATTAATGGAGATGATTCTGTCACTGCTGCATATCAATAACGTACAGCTGCGCAAAGAGGCTAAATGATGCCAAGTGATTCTTTTACAGCCACTTTTCACTCCATGTGGCACAAGCACAGCTGACTCCATGAGACGCAAGGAAGTTGGCAGCCTCGCCTATTGTCTCAGACCCCGCTTTCAGCTTTTTGCTGCTGGGGTACTGGGGTTTGCTAGCGTACCTGCAGCCATTCTGTGCTGTGATGGATGTAGCTCCTGGACAAGGCAGCATCAGGACTTCCTTGCATCATATCTTGGGACTACATGTGACTGCATCTGAAGTCAACAAGCTGCCTTGTTAAAATAACAGTCCCTAGGAAGTGTGTGCCTGCTGATCTGGTGAAAATCAGTTGCAACTACACAAAACTGGAATGCTGCATCACAGCTTATTAAAAATAGAGTGGGAAGCTGCTATGCATGGATGTCACTGCCATCTGCGTGCATTGTACGCATGCAGGGGACAGGCAGACCAGCTATCTGTTCTGAGGACCTTGAAAGTGAGGATGATTTTTCTAAAGTGCTCAGTATTGGCCTAATTCTGCTTCTTTTCCAGTAAATAAGCTGAATCCAGCAAGTGGCTGTACCCTTCTTTCACACACAGCGCTGACAGGCCTTTCCCTGCAGTGGTATAGGCAGGATTGCAGAGTCCAGTATGCTGAGGGAATACACGTCAGACATGCCAATTTAAACCATTTGCTTCTCTAGGAAATATCTTCAATAGGAGGGTTATAGAGGACGGTCTTTATAGGATTTTTTTTGGAGGGTGGGGAGGGTGTGCACCATCGATTCATACTTGCCACTGTTTAAGTTACTTAAGAGTTTCATGTTTATCATGCATTAATCTGAGGAAGTTAATGATTTAGCTCATGCAGTTTGCCTTTGTTGAGGTCTATGAGCTTGCTTTCTGTAAGTTGAGCTCTCTTTGAACATTATGGAGTGAGTGGGGAACGAAAGCCATCATAACCTCCCTTAGCATTGTAGTTCTCATCTCCCAGCACATGGCGCCAGGGTGGCCCCACTCCTCGTGCCGGAGCAGGAGCAGAGGACAATGATAGCACAGGCATGAGTTACAGTTGTAGTTAAATGTGCTTTTATGGCTGCAAGCTGGAGCAATATGGGAATACAGCTCCAATGGGCTGTGATTTCCAAAGTGGATAAGCACTATTTGTGTTTTTTAGTTTCCTGTTTTATGGAAGAAATATGATGCTTTTCCAAGAGTAGCTATTTTGATGGAGAAATGGATAGTGAAAGATGTCACATGATGGCCAATTGTGTGATCAGAGAGAGAAGTGTATTCCCTTATGACTCCAAATTAATATGTAATTTCAATCTCCTTTTTACTGTTATCAGCCAAGTGGAAAAGGCCCACGCCTACCTGAAGTTTATTGTGTCATCAGCCGGCTGGGATGCTTTGACTTATTTTCCAAGGTAAGAAGATTTTTTTTTTGGTATTGCTTTTTAATTTGATTGTTTACTGAGACACATCTGCAGTGATGAACTAGACGAGAAGAATTTCTTCCTTTGATGGGAGATAACAGTATTTTACAGTTGCTGTTTTGGATATTCCATCCCTATTATTGGGTTCATCAGAGAATGTCTTATTACTTCGGTGACTGAGGCAGAACTTGATTCAAAAAACATCTGGGTGTCTGTATGATCTGGCTGACTGAAGTTTTTTCCATTGTTTTCTAAAGCCGTTCTGTGCTGAGCTGTAATTCTTGGCATCCACAGTTTGAATGATGGGCCAGTACCACTTTTACTCCAATACCCCATGGAACGATGAGGTTAAGAAAAAAGATTATTTGATAAGTGAATTCTATATGCTTAACTCTACTGACATGTTTTTTTATCCTAGGAGGCTAGGAAAGCATGGATAATCTTGTAATTGGCCTCCACATTAATGAATCCAAAGCTGCATTGTATGCTGATGTGGTTTACCTAGGTAATACATTTCTTGACACAAGAGTTTCGAGACAACAAGCAGGGCATTGCAGCTAAACTGAGGGATTGAATAGCCATAGAAACAGTTTACTGCCAGTCAGCTCCAGAGCCACATGCATTCTTCTTTTGTAAGACAAAAGGTTATTAAAATTAACTACTAATAACATTTCTGATTGATTAACATTTGAAATATCTCTCTAGCTGCCAGTTCAGGGCCTCCTAGTCCTCTGAGAGCGTGTCCTGCAAAATCCAGTGAGCACCTCAGAGTATCGTGTAGGATTTGCTGGTGATCTGCGGAGAACAATGATACGTCTAATGTCAAATGGCTGCCTTCCCCTTTTCCAATTTCGATACAGTGTTCATAGAAATGTTGTTTTAATTTGCCAGAGATTTTCACTTCAGATATGGGAAATCTCACAGAACTTACACAGATTTTTCTTGTTCACTTGTATAGGAATAAAGTTGAAAAGAACATGTAAATGATTGAAGCTAATAAAAATCATAGCATTTATATTGTTCATATGATCTAATAGTCATACAGAATGTTATCTTCAAAGCAGGTTTCAAGCTTTTCTAGATAAAACTTTGTTTAACATAAACCTTGTGTGAAGAAAAACAATTGGGTTGCAATAGTTAATTGCAATTCTGCTTCTGATGTCTTTCATAAAGCTCTGAAATCAAGGGTTTATAACAGTGTCTCTTAGACATAATATGTATCTAAACATAGATATCTGTGAGCAAAATGGAACGCATTGTGTTCTGGGAGGATAACACAGCTCACCACACTCGTGGTATGGAAAGATGTCCTGAGGGTCTTTGTTTGCTTTTATGTTTTTATCTAATTTTGATAGTGCACTAATTTTCAAAGGAAAACTTGGGAGAGGGGAAAAAAAAGAAAATTTAAGTATCCTSCTTACAACCAAGTATCACTGCAGCTGAGGTATAAAGTCAGACAAGGAAGGTCATTGCACCAAAATTGCAAATAATCTGCTTTCCCAGTTCAAACTGTAACTTGAAAAAAAGTGTCTGATCATCCAGCCAAAGTGAACCCAAGGTTGATGGGTAAGTGTAATTTCACTGGCTTCAGCAGGGGCTGTTCCCAGGCATTGTGGCAGGCAGGCCCTGGCCACACGGGCCTCAAATTCTTGGTCCGTGCAATTGCATATTGGGCCCTGAATGGGGCTGTAACACACCTGTGCTCTTTTTTCATCTACTAGGCTCATGGAGGGGCTGGGCCACAAAAGGACCCCATTGCACTGGAGTCTGGCCACAGCAGTACTGTCCTACAGAGGGCTGGTCACCTCCTGACGGTAGCGGTGCCAGGGTGGGAGCGGGGTGTTTGGCAGCACACGGGGCTGACTCCAGCCCTGGGCTGGATTTAGCACAGCTCTTAGCGCACACGCCAAGAACTGCATTTGGAAAGGGTTTGGACAAAACAGCTGTTAAATGAAGGAGGAAAAATTTGAGCCTTAGCATCCCTGTTGGTTTTGAAGACAGATGTGGTGTGGATGGAGACAGAAGTTCTTGAAAAGTGAGACGGTCTCTTTTTCCTAGTAAGAGGAACCTGGGCCGTCCTAATTGATAAATCCAGTGAAAGAGAGGAAAACGATCATGATGGTGCACTTTGCCGAATTAGTCAAAACAAGGAACAGTTGTCTTTACAGAAAAATGTGAGTGATGAAAGACCACGAGATATTAAACCTTGGATATTATTTATCAGAAAAGCAAAAGGAGTCCTCTGTTTTAAAATGTTTATCATCCTGTTTCTGATAGCCTGCATTATTTTCATCTTCCTCAAAGCCTTTTGTGCTCACTGTTGTAACACCTACTGCTAAGACAGACTTGAGAACCACAGAAACCTTTACTTCCAGCCAGTTCATTTGATCATGGTTTCAGCAGATGTTTTTGACTATTTTATCTCCTGAGATCTCTGTTCAACTTTTATTCAGTTTAAGTGCTCCTTTTTATTTGTGTGGTGAAGATTGTTGGTACAGGGATACGATACACACATGGGCCCCAACTCCAGCARCATAAAGCATCAAACAGTGACTGCAGAAAAGGAGATAAGTGTTGGGCATGTTGCAACTGCGTGCTGGCAGTGTGCAGGAGCACTAAGGGACCCAGGGCACAGCCTTGGTTCATTACTACTTCCCATTTGGGCAGCTGGTTTTGTTTGGTGAGGATAGTTGTTGTGCTGCAAATTACATCAAGAATGAAATTTGTATCTTCAGTTATGGTTATCTGCCACTTCCATGGACTGGAATGCAAGCTATGTATATAGGGTCAGCTTTGCTTTAGTTAGGTCTTTACTATGTTGCAAGGAGGAAGGGGAAAGTATGCACCAGTGAATGCCTCTGTTGGCATTTGGTGTCACTAGCTATTATTGTAAGTCACCAGCTTGTGCTTAAGTATCTTTTAATGTTCTGTTTCAGTGAAAAGCATTTCCAAGAGAAACAAGGGAAAATGCCTGGCTCAGACCCACTAACTCTTGTATGGCCTTTTGCTCTTGAGTGGTGGTTAAAAGATCACCATTTCAGGTCAAACCACTAACTGCTTTGAAGCTTGCTTTCTCATCTTCTTTAGGTTTATCATCTATATGGTCTGTCTAATGTGGGAAAACTTAGCTGTGATCTAATTTATGTTGGCCCATGTGACCAAAGAGAGAAGAAAATAATAGTCCTCTCTATCTGTAAGAAGTTCCATCTGCTTATTTCAAAACTAGATTGCCTGCTCTGCATCATGTCAAACAGAAGATGACCTTAATGCAGGCACCCAGTGTAAACAGCTGGGCATGCTTCATGAGGCTGCTCGTGGCTGGCTCCAGCTCAGCACAGACTGCGACGTGACTGCTGCCGCCACGGCTGGGACTCTTCCAGGAGCTCTTTCCTGGTGGACCTCTGCTGGTATCATAGTGTGGCAGGGTTGCTTTTCTTGCTGGTCTGGCTGTTTCCTGCCCTCTCATTGGAAATGGAAGAGATGCCCAGGGCAGAAGGAAGCGTACCACTGACATGTGATGCTGACCTGGCCTGTGATCATGGGATTTGTCTTGATCTTTCTCTCCTTCAGCTCACCCTGTTGTTCAGGCAAAATCCCAACAATATAGATCCCTTTGCCATGCCAAGTCTTCTTCTCCTTTCCAGATTTGTTGTTTCTTCCTTGTCGCTGTGTTGACTGCATTCACAAACAGGCTCCATTTTGTAACTGGAAAATGTATCATTTTTAGAGTACAATCGAATCCCGTGGCTTTAACGGTAGTGAAGAAATGCATGGCAGAGGAGAATTAAACTTAGATCTGCCATGTGTTTAGGCACATGTGGGTCAAAAGATGCTTCAAAAGTGTATGTGGTGCTGACATGTTCTGTCTCTTTCTCTCTTATGTCTTACTAATGGATCAGATCCTGGATGAGGTTGAAAGGAGAAGGGGAATATCTGCTGCCTTGGTTTATCCATTTATGAGGAGTCTGATGGAATCTCCTTTTCCTGCACCTGGAAAGACAATCAAAGTCAAAACGTTTTTGCCTGGAGCTGGAAACGAGGTAAAAAGCAACTGCAAACATTAAAATTCAAAGCCTCCCCCCTCACCACTCCAATATCAAACAGCAAAAGAAAAGCAGGAGAAGACATACGGATACTGCAAGGCATGTGAGGTGGCACACCCTCAAAATGAGCAGTGCAGGAGCTGCACCAGTGTTGATATGCTAATGCTAGTTCCCATTGATGGTTATAAGCCAATTTATTGCTATGTATTTGTTTTTTTACGTTTATTAATAAGTTGTGTTTAAGAAAAAAACACAACACAAATGTCCTAGTATGCCTGGCCTAGTGTACAGACTACAGTGTTGCTGGGCTTTATCACAGTGATAACAAGCAAGTGTCCCATGCTGACTGTACTTGAACAGTTCAGCAGCTAGTTGTTATTGCAAACCTCATTACTGCTGGTCCTGGCCTTGGTAGGAGGAGTGACCAGCAGCATTTAAATGGCTCTTTTTGGCAATAAATACCCTTTAACTGGCCCTCAAAGAAATAGTCTATATTTGGAAAAGCATGTCATATAAAAGTTTTTGTGTGTGTGCACGCACATGTATAATAGATTTCATTTCATTTTATTACTGACTCAGGTAGCTAGAAGCCTCGCATTATACAACATACGCCTTACTGGAAAATGGCAATATTGGTGCCTTGCTTAAAAAGTTTTTTGTAACTTGAGGCTTGCTAGCCATTTGCCATGTCAAATTCTGCTCTCTGTATGTCCTTATGTAAGTATACAGTAGCTCCACTGAGATGGGCAAGCATATAGAGGAAATACATTACTGCAATAGGAATAGAATTTGGCCCAGTTAGTGAAAGCAGGAAAAAAATCCCCCTCTGGGGTTATTTTACACTTCTTCGGGTTAGTTTTACAGTGCTATTATTATTTTTACATTGAATCATATTTTCTCTAAGTGTAATGCCACTGACATCAATGGAGTGGGCCTGTAATGTCACTTGGTATGAAATGTAAAGGGTTCCTTGTGCAAGTGACTTGCAAGGCATGTTTAAGTCACAAGCATTTTCTTCTGGAGAAGCAAAGGAAAACTTGAAAGGCTGATTGGCGTAACAGTGGTAAGATCTGATAATGCTTTTTTGATGTGAATATATCTGGGAACCATGCATCTGCAACTTCTTTATCCTCTGCTCAAGCTTCTGAACTCTTCCAGAGAAAAACATTGAGATAATTCCAAACAAACAAACAACTCTCTTCTGGCTGAGCTTTGCTCTCTGTTATGCTAGTACAAACTCGTTATTTAAATGGAATGCACTGGCTTAATTAGGAACAGAATCTTGTCCTTCCATTGTGGCTTCTCTGGCCTAAACAAAGATAATGATTAATTGGGAAGTAGACAGTATATTTCTTTGTGATGAGCAGATTGAAGCAGAAGGCTTTGCCAGGCAACAGAAAACATCCATGGCATTTGTAAAAGCTGCCGTAACTTGCATTGCATCCTACCCCGCAGCAAGATTTTAGCGTTGTAAGTTTTGCAGTAAAACTAGCTCCTCATGATTTGGCACATAAACATGATTTGAGTTTGCAATCCCAATGCTAAGGAATGAAAGTGGGCACCTTTACTGAATATGAGAAAGAGGTAGGCAGGCAGCATTTCCCGAGGAGGTATTCATGGTACACCATCGCTCTGCAATTTGATTCTTACTGCTGTTCAGGGCAACAGCTGAGTGATAGGTATCTAATACTCCGGCACCATAATGTTTCTGTATTTCAGGCTTAAAAAAAATCAAATCTGTACACAAATACTGTTCTAACAGTGACTTTTTTTTTACAGTCCTGTGTTACTGATCACAAACAATATTACAACTAAACTGGTATGAATTGGTTTTGTTTCCAGTATCCTGTGGTCTTGATCATATCCTTAAAACAGTGTGTTTGTGAGGAATTTTGTAAGGGCTACTCCAGTTTAAAGCCAATACAGTATGCTCGTGGAATGTGGTGTCGTGTGCATGAAAACATAAAAGTGGTCTAAAGCAATAAAGTGATGGTGATTTTTGGACATATGGAAAGAAGGAGATGTATATCTGTTCCTGTTAATATGTCTTCAGAGATTTCAACACAGCTTCAAGTTGGCCAACTTTTCCCCTTTCCCTTCTGTTTCCTCGAATTCCTCAGTAGTTCATCATTTGCTGTCTTGCACTCCATATTTTTCTCCCTCTCTTACTCTCTTCTTCATGTTATTTTTCCCTCTTCTTTTTTCTGTCCTCCGCCTTCAAGTTCCACATCTGAGCATGTCAATTGCAGAGTAAAAGGAAGATATAATAAAGGAACCAAGCAAAAGGCATTTGAGAAAAGGAAGGAGAGGGCCTGAGGCCATGGATGAAGTATGAAAATTAGACTTTAAAGGGATGTCACAAGTCACCATCTAAGACCTTGTCCTGACTCCCCAGTTAAGTATATATATGTACATATCTTTATGACAAAAAAAGGTTTTAAACATTATCTAGTGAATTATGCATCACAGAAGAGTGAAAATGAAGTAAATTGGGTTTAAATTTTGCCTGGCCTTTAAGTTCGGTCCCTGGCTCCTATCTAGATGTGAATTTGAATTGCTAGCCAAGTTTGTAACCAAATTTACCTTGTCTTTATGGCTGTTTTAACCCTGTAAGCTTCCGGCTCCAGTGTTTCCAGTTTGTTACTTGCTTCGTACTGTTGACTCAGCCAAGCTTTACATCTCTGACAGGGTGTTTAGAAGGCAGAATTATGCTTCCCTCGGAAATGACAGCAGATTTAATGCACACAACTGTATTCTGGGAAGAAAATGACTTGATAATGAATTGTGTAATACGCCATTTCTCTGGAGTGCTGTGCCTCCAGCCTCAGTTTGCAAAAGAGGATGGGGG
This sequence comes from Phoebastria nigripes, assembly GCA_035582835.1. Classification (NCBI taxonomy): domain Eukaryota; kingdom Metazoa; phylum Chordata; class Aves; order Procellariiformes; family Diomedeidae; genus Phoebastria; species Phoebastria nigripes. Next base: position 1,640,966 of record JAYKAV010000356.1, on the reverse strand, counting down.
TCGTTCTCTGTGTCCCCTCAACAGGAAAGCATGGAGCGATGCTGGAGGGCCCAGGCTGGGGTGCTGGGCKCCCCTGGCGCTGTCAGCCCTGACCAGTGATGCTGACTGATGTTTGTTGGATGTGTTCAGGTCATTGAGCTGCGGCGGCCCATGGACTCGCGCCTGGAACATGTGGACTTTGAATGCCTTTTCAAGTGCCTCAGCATTCGTCAGATCATCAGGATCTTTGCTTCTCTCCTGTTGGAGCGGCGTGTGATTTTTGTAGCAGATAAGCTCAGGTAAGTGGCAAAAGGACCTGAACCACACGTTCAGAACAGTACTATCTCTGGATACAAAAAGCTTTATGAAATGTCCAGAATGGTTGTCAGATGTGCGGATCCTCTCACTGTAGGATTTAAATAATTTTTACATCAACATGGAAGTTATTTGCATCAGGTGGGGCACACATTTGCTAGTGGTCACTAGCTACAAGCCACTTGTTCTGTCTTATTTTCCCATCTGTAAAATGGCGATACTAATACTCACCTGCTTCATAGTCAGCAAATGTTTGCACAGTGTTTTGAAGCAATATAGTCCTAGAAATATTTCATTTCAGGTTTTGGAACAGAGTACTCATAAACAGTAGCAGAGATTGTCACTGAGGTGCTTCACCTTGTGGCCATGCAGTGCAGCCAGGCAGAGAAGTGGGGTGCTGAGGGTTCACCTGGTTTGCTTCATGCAGTACAGAGAGTTTATAATGGGGCTAGGTTTCAAATCCTGCACTAGCAAACCCATCCAGTGGGAGTGTTAAGAATGCTATAATGGTCCATCCCAACTAGTTAGGATATTTTTCCTGGTGCTCACATGACCTGAGAACATTTCCTTTCCGAAGCTCCATCATGGGCTCCTTGCTACATCCTTTCAACATACCTCTTACTTCCCTGCCCTTTGATTGCAATCTCCCCTCCTTGGCTCCTCTGAGGCATGAACTCACCCCAAGGTGTAAGGAGTGAGAGTGACAGGTCACAACTCCACATGGCCTTTACCAAGGAAATGGGAGCTCTGTGTAGGCTGCACCCCTGCCCCGTAGCAAAGAATCATCTCTTTTTCAGATGCTTGTGTAATCCATATAGAAAAGTGTGGACATCGTAAAGAAAACGTTCTTTGCTGTGGCATGATAAATAATAAAAGATGGCAAATAAAAATAAACACCGTAATTTATTAGACTCGGGAACATCCAGCATCTTTTAAAAGGACACAAAAGACTGTATGGGTGGTTAAAAACACAGATGGATCTACCCAAACAAACTCTGTTAAACACTTTATCAGCCCCGACCTTCTCTGAATGACCGCCAGAAATAATAGCTGCACTTAGTGGCCACCAGTGTATATAATAGCAAAAATACTTTGCATAGTAAAAGCTTTACAACCTTTAGGGGAAAATTTCTTAAAGCTGCAGACCCTTCTCAGGTTATAAAGTTACTTCCTTAGCAGTCTTTTTTGTTGTCTAGAACAACAGGAACATTTTATTTCATCCCTTCCCTTGTCAGTAACCCTTAGTTTGAATGAACATTTGGGATGACTTAATTTCACATAAAMTCCTGGTGAGAACTGTGTAGCTAGTCCAGGGTTTCTGCAGTACTTTAGTAGATATGCGAGTCACACCATGAATATTGGGGCAGGTGGCTTTTGAAAATACTGTTGGCGTGTTCCTTCTGACTCTTTCTACAGCATGCTTAATTACATCGTTCTGTCTGTTTCTGTTTTACCATTCATTTAGCAGAATTAGTGGCACCCACAAGTCTGACTAACTCAGAATGACACAGGTCTGCATTCCTTCAAATGGCACAGTGATTTGAGTGGAAAATCACAGAAATGGTACAGAGAAAATGAGGGCTGTGCTGTGATGCCGCCAACTGCTGCTCTGCTTCGGAGTTCCCAGTTACTCCTTTGTAATGTTGTCCTGGTTTGGCAAAGTACCCCAAGCCTCGGTCCGTGGACTGCGGGCACAGTACTGCAGGGATGGCTTGCTGCAGGAGACATGCTCAGCCATGAGGGCTGGGACAGAAAGCAGCTGTTCCCTGGAGCGTTTCTCTGGGACAGCTGGCCTAGCCAATGTCATATAATGCTTCTGGGCACTGTTCTGAGAAAATAAGCAACAATTAAACCTACTTTGACAGGCTTAAGGCAGCTTGGCTTGGAAACCAGTCACGTTGCCAATGCTGAGGGCTCATGGTAACCCAGGACTTCATTGGGCAACCAGTGTTTTATACGCATTGCAAGCCTGACTGGAAGCTAACAGCTCAGGATTGCCTCTGCAATTACCTTTCTCCTGATAGCTGCCTAGTCCTACAGGCCTCAGAGCAGAGGATAACGGAGTCCTGCTTACAGGCAAAGCACTGCTGCTCTCCCTTTTGGCACACTGAAATAGGGCACCAGGACCAACAGGAACCAGAAATGATAAAGATCGCTTTCCCTAAACACATATCCAAACATGCGCTGTCCTGCAAAAACTGTTCTCCAGTGAACTGTTCTTTCTGTTGTGAGAGTGAGCCATCGGGTTAGGGGCCATTAGCACATACTTTGAGAAAGGAGAGGATTCAGATGGATCCAAGAGGCTTATGAGGTTTTGTGGTTGCTCCTGTAAGAAGGGACAGAACTTTTCTTACAAAAAGGTTTATATTAATATATTTTATTATACCTGCATGTACCCTTTATTTTATATATATATATATGCTTTGTTTTGTTTAAACAGAGTATGACAAAATCTGGTGTGGTAGATAAGGCCCCGGATTAAGACTTGTGAATCCTGAGCTCTCCTCCTGAACCCTCCGACCTGCTGTGTGACACATGCTGGAAACATAGCTCCTCTTTCTTATCTTTTGTCTGGTCTGCCTGGGATCCTAAATGCTCCAGGACGGAGACTGCTTCTTGCTCTGTGTGTGCACACAGCTCTACTTGATACAGTGTGGCCCCTCTTAGCTACGGGGATCTAGGAGGTACTGTAAAATAGAAACTAATAATGAGTCCTTTGACAAAGGCCTGGAGAAAGTGACAGTGGATTTAAATTCAATACTTACTGAGGTTTTCATGGTTTAAATGGGGATGAAGTCTAAAATGAAACACTCTGGCTTTGAGCTAATAACTGTCTGTCTTGGAACCTTTGCCTTGTCTGACGTGAATTTTGTTTATGGGCATCACGGCTGAAACTGAAGGAGTTTACCAGTAATGAGGAAAAAAAAGAAGTGAAATATCTTACAGGTCCAGTCTGTGGGCCCAAAGAACGAGAGCAGGAAATTAAAAAGATTTTACAAGGGTTTGATTTCTGCATGTACCCAAAAAATAGCTTAGAAATAAATGATGTTGAGGTTTAGGCTTCTAACAATGAGATGCAATGGGCTTTTGTGGCTGCCTGTTTAACAGGTCTCCAAGCAATAAATGATTTCGCACATTATACAAGTTTGGGAAAGTCACGCCTAGTGAAGTGAGATTCATTCAATAAATTGTTATTTATGGTTCTTATAGTGCTCAGAATGTGAAAATTTATAGTCCTTGATCTTTGCACAGAAGAGGTTACCATTTTTCAACATGGAAAGTGATGCCACCAGCAATGAGGAAACAATAATAAAGTTTTGAATGACAGGACTGTGAGATTGCCTTGGTTAGATATGTGCAGTTAGGTTTGGKTTTTTTTTTTCCCAATAAGTTGCTTATATATTTTTTCTGCTTGAAATTGGGTGAATAAATCCCTGTGGCTATTTGCTCACCTTCAAAGATGAATTTGAATCTGCCGGTGACCTTTCAGTATTTTGCTTTCCATGAACAGTCAAGAAGACAACAGAGAAATAAAGATAACCATAGAGAAACTTGGAATAATAATAATAATAATAATAATAATAATAATAATAACAACAACAACAACAACAACTCATGAAGAGGTAACTTAAAGCTCCAATTCCTTAAACATCTGCTGAAAGCACAACTGAGATGGTATGTCCCATCCCAGTTCTAATCTCTGTCCCAGCTGGGAGCCCCTATTTATGTTCCCAGCATTCTGCCTGTTAACCCCAACTCTGAAACAATCCCATGACTGCCAGCTGCAAAGGGAGAGCTGCTCTGGGGTTTGAAAGGCTAGGCAGCAGATGCAAAATCAGTGGGTTCTGGGGCTCAGGGAACATTGGCGTTGCTGCAGGCACAAAGGTAGCAACAGAAAATAAATAGAAAGCAAACACTGGAAGAAAAATATTTCTCTGCTTGTTTTAGTTTTATGCTGGGGAAACAAATTTGTGGACACGTTTGCTGAGGAGGTGATGTATCCATGTGTGTGAGAACAGTCTCTTTGCCTTTTCCGCTGAATGTTCAGAGAGGGGGAAAGGAAGGCCTGGGCATCTCAATGTCCCTTTGTTATAACCCCACTTTTATAAATAAAAACCACTCTTGCTGTAATCCACTATATGGTGAAGGACTCTGAGCATATTTTGCTTACATTTCACATGTGGGTCCAGTCCAATGCCAGACGGAGTCAGTGGGAGTGTTTGGATGAGGCTTGTCTTTTGCTGTGGATCTAAATCCTAGAATATTCCTTTCAGTGGCCTTTCTGAAGCTTTAGGGGCTGTGAAAGGCTTCTATAGAGTCCCTGCTTTTGTGAAAGACAAAATAACTTTTCATTGTTATGAATTTTGTTTTTATATGAGATATTTCAGCTACTTCTCAGTGAAGCAAGAGCATGGTCCTCAAGGAAAAAATCTCTGTTGACAGCAATGGGTTTTATACTCCTAAACCATATAGGTGAACTTGGAAATGTACCCCAAGGCAAAGGTGGGCCAGGCGTTTCTCGAAGTGGCAGTGCCAGCTCAGGAAGTCCCCCCTCCTGCTCCCCTTGTTTGCTCCTGCCCTGCGCCATGCTCTCCCTCACCCAGGAGGCTGTGCCCRCTCAGCTGCAGTAGGAATTACTCATTTTGCAGAGTTTCTCCAACCCAGATGGGCCCCTTGGCCAGGTCACACCAGGAGCTCCTGTGCTGGGAGAGGGCCAGAGCAGGGTGCTGGGGCTGGGGGTGGGCAGGAGAGCACTGGGAAGGGCACGCTTCAGGGTGGTGTTGCCACTGAAAGGCGTCTATCATGCACCATCCTTAGGTGTGAGCCAGCTGAATTTACAATATCTCATGAGATATTGTAAATTTGTGAATAAACGCACAAGTTTTTACCTGTGCGCAAGGGAGATCTGAGGGAATGAGGCTGAAGCAATGTTGGATGACAGCGAACTTCAGTGCAGCTAAAGCTCCTGCACATCAGTGTCTTCCTCCCTTAGGGATGGCCACAGATGACTTTGTCTTCCCAAAGACAGTTTTTTCCCTCTGTGTTTCTCTGCCCCTCTGCCAGCACACATCCCCTGGCCCAACACGGACCAGCAGTTTGTCACCTGGTGTGCTGCAGCCCGCTGAAACCCTCCTCTGCAGTGCCTGCCCCATGAAGTCAAGAGGTGCTGTTGCAAGCAGAAGCTAGGCACCTATGAGGTGGCAAGACTTTATCACATTAAGGATAAAAAACTTTTATCCTGTTAAGGACAAAAACCTCCCTACCCCTCCCCAAAGTATTTTGGACTGCCAGGAGGATTCTGTCTTCCGGCACAACTGTAGAAAGTCCAGGGGGATCCCAGACCTGAGCAAAGGTTATGGGCTCCAGACAGAAACACTGACTAATACAGGACAGAAGCATAAATATGTAAATACTGGGGAAGTCATCCCTCAGGCATGTCTCTGTTAACTTTGTGGAGCAAAAGGGGAGCAGAGTGTACTTGTATTCAAGGGCAAAGGCTTTCAGAACAAACAATGGCATTTCCCTAATCTCATGGACAGAGACAGCTTAGGGCTGTCCGTGTTAGGCCTGGGATGTTCGGGGAGTGTTGACGCTTGTCCTCGTATTTGAATCTGTTGTTTTGGGAGTTGTGAGGCCACACTAGAAAGCAGCACAGCTAGCAGTTGAGAGGCAGCCTGGTCCCTGTCTCTCGGTGCCTACCTAGAAAAACAGTATTATGGCTTCTTTAATCTAGCAGACGAAATCATAGCATGATCTTGTAGCTCAAGTTAAAATATGCAAATTTAAATGGGAGATAAGTGGCAATGTTTTAATTGTAAGAGTAAACTATTGTTCCTCAGCCCTGTAGCAAGGTCGAGTGGAAAAGCAAGAGTAGCTAAACTTTTGGGCAGATTACTAAAGTGAAAGCTCATTCCCCATTTCCTTATTGTTTATTTTTTATTAACAGAAGTAGGATATAATTCTTACAAACTAATCACGGCAATGATAGGCCTGACCAGGCTTACCCGCTGCCTGGGAATGCTCCTTTCCAGTAGTCTGTCCTATCGTAGCACTTGTAAAATCTGCCAACCTGCAGGTTAAAAGGTAAAAACGYGTGTGTTATGACAAAGAGAGAAAGTGTGCTCAGTAAACAGACAGTGAGCTTTGGCCAGTAATAAAGATTTCCTTTACTTTGGCCCATCACAAAAACCTCCACAAAAAAAAAGGTGAGAGAAATTTTTTCTGAGCAGAGGCTACAGGAGACACAACTATGTCTTCKCTTGGTCACATCTGGCACAGCCCTATATTGAGCTAGAAGTCCAGTTCTTTGTCTCAGGGAAAACTTTTTTTTAGTTATCAGCTGTGCATTGAAGGAGGAGATGTTTAGAGATGCAAGCTACTGTACCTGTGGAATGTGTAATAGCTCCCAGATCTTATGTCTAAACCCAGGAGAAGTACGGATGGCTGACATTTCTTCTGGTATATTTTTATCCAAAGATCTTGAAGTGCTTTCTTAATACTGTCAGGATTATTGTGCTTGTCTGGTCTGACATGCTGAACATAAGCTAGAGAATTTCTTCCACTAATTTCTGCAGTGGAAGGAATGAGCCCTTGTATAATTATCCAATATGTAATCATGCCTAGTAGACAGAATTTATTCTACAGCAAAAACATCCATTTCTCATACAAGTAACCAGAGAGTTTCCATTTCCTCCAGTGAGAGCCAGATCAGCCCCCGTTGAGGAGTGATTTAGAACCCGCAGACCACCCCTGCTTTACCTAAGGGTCAACAGCTTGCAGCTCCCTTCATCTTTTATAAAAGAAGCATCCTCTAGAGCCTGCCTGAGTCTATGTTACCTACCCTGCAATCACGTTCCTTTTGTGAGGCTTTGTTTTGCTTGCACTATGAAGATTCACTAAGTAGAAACATATATACTTAAAAAAAAAGGTAAACCTTCTGTAATGTATGTGATTATTTGGCCTGATGTAGCTGCAATTTCTTGATATTCTGCTTCTTTCTTTCCTACCAAATATAGCTAGTAATCTTCTTTGAGTAGGATATTTGTATGCAGCCCAGTCCTGCAAGATGCTGAGCGCCTTGTCTTACAGTCTAAATGCTAGAACTGAAGGTGTTCAATGTGATGTGGAACTGGTGGTTTAAGGTAACTAGCAGAGCTGTCTCAAGATTTTTGAGAGAAATTTTGCACTTTATTCCCCCCTCTCAAGAGATACTTCCATTTTGTACCACCAGGATTACATTTCTCTGGCACTCAGTTTGCGTGATGACTGACGCCAGCAGAGGAGCTGTACGTGGACAGTAGGAAAATGCGTGTCAGGCAGAAGAGACAGCCGGAGAAACAAAAGGAACTTTCTAAGTCTCTGGCTTGTTTAAGATTCTGCAGTCCCAGAGAAAAGCAATCTAATAATGACATTTTTAATATGCAGTAAGCTTTGATGGCATTTTTAATATGCCATATCACAAGAAGGGTAGAGCTTATATGATTTTCCTTTTCCTCCTTTCCTCCTGCCCTCCTTTCCAGTGGTATTTATTCATTTCACTTCAGGCTTTGGCCAACGCTCTACAGCGGGAAAACATCATCATTTTTCCACTTACGATTTGTGCAACAAAATTCTCTCTCCCTTCCCCTTGCCCATGAAAGGGAATGGGATAAGAAGATGACCATGTTGTTTGGTAATTCTCTTCTGGATTGCTTATTGGCACAATAACCATATGGCAGTAAGTTGCAACATTTTCCTCATTCAGCTTCTAGCTCCCCACGAGGATTTAGACAGATTCCCTCTTTTCAGCTTTTGAATGAGAAGGATCAGGGGGTTGGGATTGTTCTTCTCCTCCTTGGTTACTACCTAGAAAAATTCTTCATCCTACTTTACAGCTGTCATGTTGTTAATAGTGCAATGATTACCTGTGAATCTGAAACCACCAGTGTGAACATTAACAAGGACTGGTGGGAGCAAAGGTCCCAGTGTGAAAAGAACAAGTAGTTAACACTCTTCTGGAGCACCTGGGCCAGAACCACTTTTGTTATGGATTTATGCTAAGAAACTGTCCCGCAGAAAGGGACTGGATAACTCTGTGGGCACTAAGGATAACTTTCCACTTCGAAATGTTGGGTTTTTTTCTTGTAACCACCTGACAAAGCTTGGGCAGGTGGCTGATGTGTCAAAGCAATGACTTTTTGCCAAAAATCCCATTTGCTTGAGCTTTGTGGAAGGTATGGTTGAACGCCAGTTGCTTGAAAAGCCAAATCCTCGTTCTGAAGGGCACTTTGCATGTCTCTCTCTCCAGGGGCTTTTATGTGCCTCTCTTATGCACAAGTATTACGGGAGCAAAAAATAATGTCTTTGTTAAAACCACATTCCCCTTTAATCAACTTTTCTCTGCTTTCTTTTAAATTAAGTACTTCAAAGCTATTCTCTGAGAGAGAGATCTCCTGACTGCATTCTCTGGTCTGCAGCTCTCAGCTCCATGTGATGCAACCTTGATCTGTGCCATGACCCAGGGTTGTGCTTTGCAGGTTATCTGTGGGACCTCAGACTGTCTGTCACTCAGGTGTTCCAGGAAGGTGGGAGCTGGATTCTGAAAACACAGCTCTTAATGAAGTAAAATAATTTACTAATTTGTGTGAAGTTATGATAACTTTTGGAAATTTTGCATAAAATATCTGTCTTCCAATATTTGGATGAAAAACAAAAAGAAAGCCTCCTGTATAGTCAAAACGAACACTGCACTTCTTCTTTGATAATATCCCCTAATGAGTTGTGTAATTATAAAACATTGAAAATCTGAATTACTTTAACTGACTAATCCAGTGGCTTTAAATAGGAATCCCTGAGAGCACATCATATTTCAGTCCGTCTCTGTTTAGCTAGGAGACATCATCCCAGCAGGGTAGACAGCTACCGGGTGCTGGTTGTTCCTGATGTCGCCTCCTGGCCGCACTACGGCATTGTAACATACCTGCTCATTCCTTAAGCCGTTGACCGTAAATTGCAGTTGGGTACAGACTGCTGCAGCAGCCCTCCTGCATAACAACATGGGCTGCCAGGAGCATCACAGGTATAATCTTTGGTCTTGTTGTCATCTTAGAAAATACTAAAATTTAAGTTCCTTGTTCTTAGCATGTATCTTAGCACAGTGCCCAGTGTATCAAAATATGACCTGAAGTTCTGTGGTGTTCTCTGTTCTGATATGATGGGGCATTTACGGTGACAGAAAAGCTTTTCTGTCCACATGCTTCTGAACAAACTTTCATGGGGGAGCGATGAAAGGACAGGCAAGAGCAGTGACAGACCCTCGCCCCTTCTGCTCCACATTGCCTGGTGTACTCGTAATGCGCTGTGGGGACGGGCTCAGGTAATTACAGTCAGGCTGCTGATGCAACCATACTGGTAGGATAAGATAGCACAAGACAGGAGAGGATGTTGCAAGCTTAAGCTAAAGGGGATGTGGTCAGGGAAGAATTTATGGATGAAGATGTCGCCCACTCAATTTTCTGTAAAATATGATAAGGAGGGGCCAGAAAAGGGACACAGACAATGACAGAAACCGTTGGGCAAGTCTGCTCCATGAACTGTATTTGTTGACATGGCAGCATGGCAAACCATGGCTCCATGAATTAAAGTCAGAGAAAACAAGTCCAGAAACAGGGTTGTAACCACTGTGTTTATCATAAAAAATCTCCTACTTGGAATCATCAGTAGCACAGAGGAATTGGTGCCTGAGCTCTCTCTGACTCACCTTCAGTAGTCACTGGAGTGTGTCCCAAAATTAACTGTGTCACTGGTGCTGCACTGATAAGGAACTGCAGCACTGCTTTTGCCAGACAGGTGAGGCCATATTGTGATTCCTTTATGAGAATTTTACAAGCTTGGCTTTTCTCAGACTGCATTGTAGAAAGCACCAGATAAAACCTGAAGTGTGACTCATTTCTTGCAAAACAAGGTTTGGGTTTGGCTTGTTTTCATGGGGGAAAAAAACCACCATTTGAGGAGTGTGAAGGTTAAGTAGCTACACTCTTTGAGTTGTAAGCATAGTTAAAAAGATTCTGCAAAGGACGATAACAGATAATTGGGCTGATGCGATGTGGAAAATATGCATTTCCTCCTCAGTCTGTGCCCCCCTCTCCCTGCCAGTGTTATCGCTGAGGCCTTGTTTGCACGCCGTGAGATATCACAAAGGTCACTTGCAGCAAACGTGTCAGCATTCAAATTAGGGTAGCCGCTGTGACTTGACTCTGCCTTTCACCCCTGGCAAAAGCACGGTTAGGTTCTCACTTTTGCATCAGGCTGCTGCTTGCCACATGGGGGAAGCCTGGCTTGGGAGGTGAGGAAGCAGCGGATGGACCCTGGAGGCTGACGGGCACAGTGCAATAGCGGTGCTCCTGGTTTGCTAAATCAGTCACCCACCCTGGAAAACGTTCATCTCCTGAATAATATTTTTCCTTTGTCAAGCTCCTGTGCAGAGTGAGGGATTTTCACCTGCTTCTGGACTAAGAGTGAGTCGTTAGCTCACTGCTAAGACCGGGTAATATATATTACAGTCCATAACAGACAAGGGAGATCTCTCATTTGTGCTTTAGAGAGCTCTTTACCCAGTTGCAGAGATTGACTGTAGCAGTATTTGTTGTAGTGTGTGTAATGATTAAGTTATGAAATGTTCAGAACTGGCTGCTGCATTTGATTTGGCCCTAATGGACTTGGCTCACCATGATCCTTACTTGAATTATATGTGTTCCCCTCTGTCATGATCACATTTACACTAGGGAATTCCCTATTTTATGTTGACACTAGGAGCAGAGCTTTCTATTGGCAGGTCTCCCCTGACATCAAGAGAAAAAGTAACCTAAAATATGCACATACAGATTTGTCCATATTTCCTGAAAAGAAGGATGTCGGGTATTGATCAGAGATACAGTATTAGCTGCATACTTCAGGCCAACTACTAAAGACCTCATGTCGTGACTCTTAGTTTACCTCTTACTTAAGTGTTTGCTTTAAAAAATAAATCACAATGCAAAATGTTACTCCAGCTTTTACAGCCTAAACTCACTCAATTTTCCATGTAATATGCACCCACTACTTTGATTTTAAACATCTCATTGATTATTCTAGAGAAAGGTCAGATTTAGCAACAGGAAATTCAGAAAGTTCAGAACCCTCTTTCAAGTCACGTATACAAGCATTCCATCCTAAACTTCCTGCAGCTACCCAGATTTTCACAGATTTACCTGAAGGTCAGGTGAGGAGAAGTGCTTTGGCAGCGGCAGGGGAGTCCTCCTCCCTGTGTACCCCTACACGGAGGTGTGCCCTTTAAAGAAGGATTCTGCCACAGGGAGTTCTCAATCGAGGAAGTTGAAATCTAATTATTTAATTAAAAATTAAATTACATTATTAAAAGTTAATAAATATATTAATAATATATTAAAATGAAATTAAAATTATTTAATCGCTTCAAAAATTACAGTCTACTTCCAAACCACCTTATAAAGGCTTGAAGGATTCTCTGTTGTTTGCTTTACCCCTGAAGGGCTTCTAGAAAAGTAAAAAATTATTCAAATTTCAGAAGCTGAAACATGCCTTGCTGACGAGAGAGGCTGACTTTACAGCCATTCAGACAGCACTCTTTTCCACAGCAGTCAGGGTACTCATGGTTCAAAAGGGGCTATCATGTCTTCTGTGTGTACTTGCAGGCTGATCTGATTAAAATAGAAGTGGAAAAAGAAAAGGTCTTTGAGGCTTCATTTCAGCCAAGTATTTCAGCGCAATGGAAGTAAATTAAGGCTGAAACTTGTGCTGAAATACTTTGCTGAATCAAAGCCTAAAACAGTATTTTGCCTGTCCTCTCATGCTTTGCTTTAATTGGTGAAGCCAGGCATGAACTGACTATAATTCCTGCTGCTCTGTAGTCATTAGAAATAATTTTTCTATCAGTGTCCAGATAAACTACTGTATTAGAATTAATTTGGGTCAAACAGCAATAAGGTGAGCACAAATTCTGGTGTTTGTTTTGATCGTAATCTTGTCTCTCGCATACAGGTAAATACAACGGTTGTGGAGAAGACTTGTCTTTTCAGTTTGAAAATTATTCCTGATAGAAACTGTGCTTTTGTGCTGTTTGCTTATCAGCAGGCTGTGCATAGTGGGGCAAGGGGGAAGCAGTACAGAAGTGGCTGAAGCGTACGAGCACTGGTTATATTTGATTTGCATCTGTACCACGAGCAGGCTTTGAGCCTCTGTCACACACCTTCAGCTATGCCGTTGTCTGACCTTCCCTCCTGAGCTGCAGCCCCTCTCAGCATCTCTGGTACCAAATGAGGATGGGTAACTGGCATCAGACAGCCTCACAGTCCTTCTATCTGCCTGTAGCAACAGGGAGGAACATGTCTCACAGGGACCTAATAATTTGGCCACATGTGCATGACAGAGCTTTATCCATGTTCATATTAAATTGTTTTCCCTGGTCCTTGCATCATTGAGCCCAGCCAGTCACTGTCTTGTCCCTTAGTTGTGCATCCCAGCCTCTTTGCCCTCAGTTCATGTTTCCTTTTCACCTGCTCGCCAGGCTCATTTTGTCTTCCTCCCCTCCCAGTTCAGCCTCACAGGTCTTATTTTTACACCTTTGCATTTAATTCACCCTCCTTTCTTTTCCTTTCTTTTCCTTTCTTTTCCTTTCTTTTCCTTTCTTTTCCTTTCTTTTCCTTTCTTTTCCTTAGGGTTCCCTGCAAGATGAAGATGATCTTCCTCTCCCAGCCCGAGCCTCCTATTTCCCTGTGTAGCCCTGGGCTACAATGGAAAGGAAGAAGCTGCTTAGTGTAAACAATTTCTTCTGAAGAAATTAGCAGCTAAATAAGTCTCTTTTTAGTATGCACAAAATTATTCTTTTAAGATGGCTTCTAACATAACCAAATCAGAGTGACTTTAGACATCACTAGTAGAAGTCCTTGGCACGCAGGCCACCCCCTCCTGCCAGTCTTCAAGTCCTTGCCACCAAAGCATGCCACCCTTTCACAGAAAAAGGCAGCAAAGATGTTTTATATAACAAAATAACAGTTTTTTTAATCTGGCTTTGGAAGCAAACTGATCTGATGCCAAGCAAGGGGGTTGGATCAGCTGACCTCCTCAGGTCTCTTCCCACCTGAATTACTTTATGATTCTACATCATTTTGCCTGAGATTGGAAAACAAAATAGTTATCCAGAGGCAGACACACAAGCTTAAAAATTTCAGTGAAAACAAGTTAAATTTTGAATCCTGATCATGTGAAAACACTGCCTTACAAATGAAAGCAATTCTACAAACAGGCAGGTCTCCCAGACCCGTCAGTAATTGCAGGCCTTGTACATGAACACACAGAGGTATCCTTTAATCCCTAATCAGCAGTGATGTTACCTGTGACAGCTTCGCTTCTCAAAAAATCTCCATTTCAGCTTTGCTTCAGTATTAGTTTACAAGCACAAAGGTATTTATTGCTGCAGGTTGTTCCTGGTGAGAAGGTTATCCCATACGCTTCCTGCAGTCATCTTCTGCCATGGCTCCCTCCCCACCCTCTCTGCGTCCGATGCTGCGCCTCTGAATGTGCCTGTTGTTCCTGAGCATGTGTGCTTGCACATTCCCGAACTTGGGGCCGCAGCCGTGCAGTCAGACGGCTCCATCGCCATGCTCTCTTTTCCTCTAGCAACTATGACTCACATGATTTTATTTTGAAATGTTCATGGGGAAGGTCTTCTTGCTAAAAAGCTGCAAAACCATGTAATTTCTTTGGTTTGAGTCAAAAGAGAGGAATTGAAGATTTTTTTCCCTTTTAAACATCCCAGAATGGTAACAGAGAAACAATCAGCAATAATTTTGCATAGGAAGAAATGCTGTTATGTCTGACACTTTTACACTGGCTAGAAAACTGGAGATGTCCTGCACCATTGTATCAAAGACTTTCTTGAATTTTCATTTTATTCGTCCCTGCCCTATTTGGTGAGTAGTTGCTGGTATCATGGTTAATGAAACACACGTCCTCACAGCACAGCAGCCCCGGGAGTGAAGCACAAGCCATTTCTCTAGGGGCTCTGGGTGCATACAGCTGCGGAAGAAAGGTGCCTGGGTGTCAAGGGGAGTACTGGACCTGAGCACCCACACTGTGGAGCAGGGAGAAAGTGGTAACATCTCCCTGTTGTCAGCCAGCTCTTCCGACAGGCCAGGGATCCTCAAGGGCTTGCTTTAAAAGCTGACTTTCCGCAGGAATGCTGCAGGAGCTGATTACAGCGAGACAGCTGGAGTATGGAGACTGTCACTAACGATACTGATCCGTTTTCATTTATATCTTGTCCCTGATGCTATTACTTGGTCTTATCCACCTGAATAAAAGTGCTGCTATTATTTATTCTTATCCACCCAGAGAAACCTTTACTTTTTCAGAGCTTAGCTGTGCATTTTATCCGGCACAGCACAGTTCTGCTCCGAATTACTGCCTGCACAGTAACAGCAATCCTACATGCACTCCATCTCCAAACTATAGCAGTCTGCTACAATTTTTACTTCTGTTTCTCTTTACTTGATGCTTTTCAAGCTTTCTGCTTTGTCCTTCCCCTCTGCCTCTGCAGTCTGTGTGTGTTGGAGGGGAGATGGGCTGAATCTTCGGCCCTGTAGCCTTCTCCCAGAGCCTTTTACAGAGTCCTCTGCAAACCTCTCAGACCCTTTTATCTTGCAGCGTTGTCACAGACTTCTTCTTCTTTTTCTCAGAGACTGGAGTTAATCCAGGATGTGGGGAGGTGTTGAAGGGTGTAGGAGGGAAGTGTCAGGCATCTGTTTTTGCTACACAGTTCATCAATGGCACAAGGGTAGGAGTTATCACAGAAGAGCACAGCCGTGGCCTGTGACAAGGCACGTGGGTGTGTAATACCCACCTGAGTTGAGGTATTACACCTGGGAAGGACGGGGCCTCCAGACTCCAACCTCAAGTGGGAGGAAGCTCTCCCGAGCAGACAAGAGGATGTGGGTCAGGGAGGTAACTGGGTCACAGAGCAGTTGTGGACTGGAGCATGTATGCGTTAACACAGCAGATGAAAGAGTTCAGCAAATGTGGACAGAGTAACATAATTAAATCAGCAGGGAGAAATGAGAAACAAGAAAAGGTTGTGGAAAAGTAAACACGGGCAGTGGAAACACTTCTTTGTGAATTTACATTTTTGGCTACATTTCTCCATCCGAGGAACCAGAGGGACCAGATTGTGACAATTGGTCCCAGTCCTATGCATGGTCCAGAGCATCGGTGTAGCACAGAGCTAGCACCAGCCCTGGCGTGACGGAGCCACTGTGTGACTTGGCCCCGCTTGTAAGGGGTGGTCCTCCCTCCCCTCCTGGCTGAGTAAACTTGTCTGTCCCTTGGGAGAGGAGGAGGAGGAGGAGGAGGAAGGGGAAGGGATATTCTCACCTTCCCCTCCTTCAGTGTAAATGCCAAAATGAGTGTGGAGATGCATGAGAGTAGCAAGGTAGGATCAGGGAGCTCTGCCAGCAAATGTTTGTCTCTGCTAGAGGCTTAGTCCTGGACTTAGGAGGTGCTCAGGGTGTGAGGCTCCCTTGGGTCTGTGAGAAATTGTAGGTGGTAGAGGGGGAAGTGAGAAAAGAGAATTATCAAGTATATCTGTGGAATATTTCCAATGTAAGTAGCATGTGTAACTGAATATGACTTTAACATTTCATGAGAGTTGGTGACTTGCAGTATGCAATGAGCCATGGTTCTCTGAAACAGACACATCCAGCACAAGCATCCGCATTGGCAGTGCTCCCCACAGCCAGGGCAGTGTCTGTTCACTGTTCAGCAGCAGACAATATGTGTGTCTCAGAATATGGTAATTGTGCTGTGATTAAATATTAATATAGCCTARCCTTGGGGTTATTTGTTGGTTGACCAACCCAGAAATTGATAGCAGACATCCTCCTATCTAAAGGACAGTAAATGTTCTTGTTAAGTCAAAGTTAAGTCACATTAATTTGCTTTTGACACGGGCCTAAAACCATGTTCACAAGCAGTCCCCACAATTCGGCTGAGTCACGGTAATGTCTGAAATTCCTGTGCCTCAGCTCTTAGTTTGAGCCTTGCGTCTCCACAGCCAAGTACAGAACAAGGAAAAGTTTCTATGTGCTATCATGGGAAAATGATTTGGAAAACAAAATAGCCTAGAGGAAGAAAAATCAAATTTGAGTGGGAAAGAAGCGTTGTCATCATTTGTCTGTAACATGATAAAAGATCTCTTCTTCAAGAGATGTTTTAATGATAATGTAGCCTTTCCATATTTGAAAAGATTTATCAAGTTGTATATTTGTAAATGTAAAGGAAAAATGTCTCTAATTTCCTATAATTATTGAAAGACTTATAGTGAAATTGTCAGAAATTTGTGATTAAGAATGTCTCAGTAAGACTATATAAACTCATATTAATACTTTCATGGGGAGAAGGACAAACACTGAAGGTTTTTTTAATCTAGTGAATAAAAGGCACAGGAAGTACCAAAACCTAGGCAAATTCCAAATAATTTTTAACAAGATGATAACCATGGAAAAAAACTGGAAGAAGTGGTGGATTGCCTGTGTTTTGAAAACAGTTGAAACTGGGTGTTTTTCTAGAAATTGTTCACTAATTTTGCTTTAGCGGAGTGCCAATTATTGGGATGAGTTCAGGGTAATGGGATGAGTTCAGTGGCATAGGCTGTGTAGTATGGCTAGATAACAGCCTTATATGTCTGTATGTAGGAAAATTCCCTTATCCCACAAAACTTGCAAACACAGTCACATTTTCACAGTCAATTACTGTTAGTAGACTTATTCCGCATGTACAGTTAAATGTGTGTGCAGGACACCCAGTAGCTGACAGAGCAGAGAGATGTGCTGGGTTTAAGCAGAAGGCTGCCTCTTCCCGTCAGCCGCTCCGCAGAGACAGAGCATCGCAGGCCGGCAGAGTAGCCCACATCTCCGGGGTGGGATGAGAGCTTGGCGTTAGTGTTGCGGGCACGGGGCAGCGGCACTACCTGTGTATCGGAGGGAGGGAGGGAGCCGCACGCCAGTGCAGCCCTGGGACCCCAGGCACAGCTGGCCCCATGCCATACGGGGGTGGCTGGAGCCCTGGGATCATCATAGCGTGTCTCCCACTTGTGCACGACTCTGGCAGCGCTTCCCCTCTGAAGTATGTGATGTTTTATGTTCCTCGTTAGTGTGTGACTCATGCAACAGTTTGGCTTCTTGTGCCCATGTATAAAATTACCTGCATATGGGTAATATAAGAAGTGTTTTCCAGTAGGATGACAGCTAGAACATTATGCAGCATTCCTGTAAAACTGCACAGACCAAATGAAAAAGCCCACTCTCAAAACCGGCTCTCTGTATTATCAAAACTGCCCTGGACTATGAAAAGTGAAAACATTTTGGAAATCTAATTTCTTTGACTATTCTGTTGCTTTACTCTGTGTGCTTCACACACCTTAAAGAAAATAAATCATCTGACCTTACTTCTTATTTCACATAAGCAAGAACAGTGGGACAATGTGTGGGTTGCACATCTTGAAAGGAAAAACTGGGGTGGACTTGGTTTCCCAGGGTAGGGCTTTCTTTTTAATTTACCAAACACACTTCTCATGAATAATAAATACCCTTTTAAAAGGATCTGAACCATATTTTAGAGATTTAAACTGGGGGTTCCCTTACATCCATCATCTCTGAATTTGACCTTACAGAATATAAAAACCTCACACTGAAGTGAAAGATGTGTATCCTTTCTAATTACGAATCTTTCCAGCTATGGAAGAGACACAGGCACTTTGTACAAGCAAGAGTTTGGTAACAGCGTGTGGGACTCCCGCTGCCCTCTGCACGAGCAGTGTCTGGGAGGGAGGGCAGCGGGTGACTCTGGGGATTGAAAGTTCGGAGCGAGTGTTTCATGGGGGTCAGCCTGAAACGTCTCACAGGGAAAGATTTTCTGAGGCTGAATTTTGAAAAACTGTGTGCAGAGCCTTAAAATGCACAGGCCGAGGTGCTGATGAGGGGGATGGCGTGACCCGCGGGACACTGGCAGAGCACGGCAGGGTGCTGCCGCAGGACACCCCCCCACCAGCTGCTTGCTGCGTTCAGCTGCTGCCTTGCCCCAGCCAGCTCCCAGGAAAGCTCTGGAAGAGAAACCAGTGTCCTGGGCCGGAGCCCGAAGCCTCCCCTAGCGTGGGAATAGCACGCATGAGAGGATGCAGATTTACGTCACAGCACTGTGTGTAAAACAACAAGTTACAAAAGGGCATTCTATAGAAAGGAAAAAAATGCTAACCGAATATCAGAAGAATGTTTGTCTTCCTGCTTTTAGCTTAACGTGGCTCTTTTTTTAGTTGCTCAGCTAAGATGACTGAATTTGTAGTAGTAGAAAATGCCACAGAGTCATTAAAGCGAGCTTGAGAAAGTGCTGGGAGTTTGTACCATGCTCCACAGCTCTTCTGAAACACACCACTATGCTTGCTATGGTAGACACTCAAGACCACAATATGAGTCAATGGCAGCATCATTGCCTGCTGTAAAAAAAAAAAAGAGAAACGCATCATTTTACAACAAACCTGTGTCAGACAACATATGTTATAAAAACATGCTATTGATAGATGTTAAAGGAAATGTCAAGTAAAAAAACCCAACAGATTATTTGCAGTAAAAGACAAGCATTTGCTCTTCCCCAACCTTTTCTCTCCTTGTCCTCTAATTCTCACTTTTCCATTCAGCAAACTTCAAAGGTTAATCACTGACAGGAACAAAACAGGTGAAACCTTTCTCCTGGCCTTGGAATAACCCACAACTAAAAATGCTCGCCAGGGTTATTCCGGTGGAGGTTTGATGCCACCTAAAGTCTCCAACAAGTCTTGCAGTAGAAGAAATCAGCATTTCCCCCTAGCATTCTCAAGCAGTAACAGCTCTGAAGTTATTAGTTATTTATAGTTCTTTGTGGCTACATTAAGCACAGCAGAAGTTTGCACTGTGAGAAAATTAGCTCAGTCACGCTAGGCTGGGTAAAAATCCAAATTTCTGTCATCCTCAGCCTGCGAGAAGCAGACGTTGTAACTCACTCCAAAATCAAAGCTCTGAAACGGACAGCCTGTCTTTATTCCCCTGATGCTAAAACTAGCTTGGTAATGATGTTCCTCTATTTTTAACATTCGGAAACCATGTGACTGTAAAAGGGAATCAGCTTCAGTAGATGGAAGGACAATGCATGCAAGACATTTCCCACAAATTATATTAAGCCTTAGTATTTAGGGAATACCGATGTGTATTTTAGAGTACTCTACTGAGCAAGGTTAATGCCTTTATCATTAGAGTTGGTCAATAAGCCCATCAAAATGTATTGCAATGAAAATACACTGCTGTCACAAAAATATACAAACTTTGAAAAACGTGTTGCTTTTACTAGATTTCCTTTGGAGCAAGTATTGATTGTTGGGATTTTTTTACATCTGATTTAGCAGGGTTTTTCTTTAGGATTTTTTTTTTCAATTTTATTTTATATTTATTTTTCATTTTCCCTTGTTTGTGCATTAGTGCTCGACATAAGAACATCAGCATTATGCGTTGTTACTACTGACCTGGTCATAACAGCTAAGAACTGAAGTTGCTTTTGGATTTTAAGCATCATTCAAAGTGGCTGCTATTGAGTGCTGTTGGGAACATTAAACCTYGTCCTCTAGATCGAAGTGTCTCCTGACTGCTATAATGAAACAAATCGATTCTAGTTTCTTACCTTTAGTTTCAAGTCACCTAGAGGTGGGCATGAGGGGAGCTACCACACCACACAGTACAGAAGTGGTATGGACTGGAAGGGGACAAAAGCAGTCTGAAGTCAGAAGTGATATGTTAAAAGGCACCTGGGGCAGCTCCTTGGGCACTTACATTTTAACATGCTAAGTTTATCAGCAGGTCGTAGGTGTTCTGGACAAAGAACCTCTGCTAACATGGTTGTTCCTCTCTCTCCAGCACCCTCTCAAGCTGCTCGCATGCCGTGGTGGCCCTGCTGTACCCGTTCTCCTGGCAGCACACCTTCATTCCTGTTCTGCCCTCATCCATGATTGACATCGTGTGCTGCCCTACCCCCTTCTTGGTGGGACTGCTCTCCAGCTCTCTGCCCAAACTGAAGGAGCTGCCCGTAGAGGAGGTAGGAGCTGGCACCAGGATTGTTTGCCTGGAGTAAAGCTGGCCTCACCCTGGAGAGGGCCTGCCATTCACACATAAATCCTCACACGTGTAATTTTTAATCTGCCTCTTTGTTTCTTCTCTGCCTAATTCTCATGGGCAAC
This sequence comes from Phoebastria nigripes, assembly GCA_035582835.1. Classification (NCBI taxonomy): domain Eukaryota; kingdom Metazoa; phylum Chordata; class Aves; order Procellariiformes; family Diomedeidae; genus Phoebastria; species Phoebastria nigripes. Next base: position 1,620,367 of record JAYKAV010000356.1, on the reverse strand, counting down.
TGCCTCTTGGTAAAACCGCAGTAGTAGGTTTAGTCTTCTCTTTATTCCACCCCTCTTCCCATACCTGGCACCTTGACAGAGAGAAGTGAGAGAAGTGAATGTTAACCTGGTCAACAAGTAAGTACAGTGTAAATATGCTGATTCATTCTGATTTTGTTGTACCTGGAACAAGAAGAGGAAGACATGAAGTGCCATCTGCTATGACACCTATTAATGCTAATGGAAGTTGTGCATGAAGCCATAGTCAGCACAGAAAATAAAACCTTTAAGGCTTTTTTTTTTTTACTTCTAAGACTTTGTTAATACTATATTGGAAATCAAATGTGCTTCATCAGCTTTTCCAGTAGAATACCACAAAAATACTCAAGGCACACTCTTCTCTCTTACTCCTGTTAGTTTCCTGTCATTTTTCTATGAAATTTTCTTTTCTTGTGCTCACTTTCAAGGCTCTCTGTGCCTCTGGCCCATGTAAATCTCTGCTCCGTTTTCCTCCCGCTTTCCTAACGTTGCTCTCCCACATCTTCCCAGCTCCGTCTCTCAGCTTTGCTGCTTCATTACTGTTAATACTTCACACCCTTGCCCTTCAGAAGCCCTGCTGCCTCAAATGACAGTTTTCTTTAAACCCCTCTGAAATACTTTTCATCTGCAAGTTAACAAAAATGACTAGCAATAACTTGCTTAGGTTTAAGAAAAAAGACCTGCGTAACCCTTCCAGCTTTTTTTACATACGAACCTAGTATGAGATCTGTTGTATCTAACTATGTTAAATTAGACTTTAAGCTCTAAAGAAAAACTTCGTCTTCTTGTTTTATAAAGCACACAACCTGTTGTTTCACAGTAGGAATTTGATTCATGTTGAGGCTTGGGACCGTTCAGATGATCTTTCACTATTAAAAGGCAGACAGAAATGAATGTTTTCTGTCTCTTCAGATATATTTCACTGTAGTGTTTTCTTTTCTTTAGGCTTTGATGGTTAACCTGGGATCTGATCGATTCATCAGACAGGTAAAGTACAGCTCAAAATGTTGCCATGCAGTCTAGCAAGCTGTTTACTCCTATTGTATGATTAGGTTTCTTTGATTAGAGATATTTGGCAGGAATTGTGCAGTGGGAAAGAGATTAGGAAAAAAAAAGTGCTTGTTTTCTGTTTCACCTGCAAATAAGTACTACTCCTCAGGTATGCAAAAGGGATTGAGGCTGCGACTGTCAGAAAAAAAACACTAACTGTATTCACAGTGCAAAGAAAACATCCAAAGATAATAACATCGTGTTAGCAAGAAAACTCACACTGTTGGAGGTGAAAAGGACAAAAATTGCAAGGAAAAGTTTCTGAGTGAGAAAGGAATGGTGAAGAATAGTTTAATGTGGTAGGAAAAGCAGGAGCCTTGTAAACAGGGAGATGAAGGATCACCATCTCCTGATAGTAATGTGGCACTAAATAATTTCAAAAATAACAGTCTGCGGGTTAGATGAGCAAACTTTCTTGTACGATTCCCTGGAAGATATGGCTGGTGAATAGTGGTTGCAGAGCTAAGATTCTTGTATCTACTTGCTTTTGCTGAACAAGGATTAAATAAGATGAAGAGAGCAACAGGGGGAAAACCCAGAAAACAAGATATACTAGAATATAAGTAAAAACAACTGTCAAGAACCAAAGCAGCTGCCTAAAACCAACTAGAGCAGCTGTGTGTACAGGTAGCTAGGCTTTGCATGATGTGTATTTAGTTAAAAACAACTATTTGGACTCTCTGTCATGTAAAGAGCTGATTCCAAGTTTCTATATGTTTGCCTTGCTCTTTGGATTATCATTCCTGACTTTAATCTCATTAAGAGTGACAAGAAATTTTGTTTAGAAATATATGATAGTTGCACATAGATTTTCATTATTTTGTTTATGTAGGCATGACAGTAGCAGATACAAAATGCTTTTCTCCTGAATTTTAAACCTTAAAAACTTTAAACCTTTAAAAGTATTTGCTGTAGTTGCTGCATAGATTAATGTGATCTGAAGATTTTTTTTTCCTCTGTCAGATGGATGATGAAGACACACTATTACCCAGAAAATTGCAAGCTGCTCTGGAGCAGGCTCTAGAGAGAAAGAACGAACTGATAAATCAGGATTCAGATAGTGATTCAGATGATGGTAAGTTCATTTGGAAACAGGGGCTTGTATAAACAAGCATGTAGGTAGTATTGTGACTTTCCATCCAGGAGAAAGAAAGATGGGACTTTAATACTCAAATACCTTTTGCGACATCAAAGATAGTCTCTGAACACACAGGGAGTGGGACTGATAGCATCAACCCACAGTAATACATTGGCAGCTATCTATTTTAATTTCTTTGTAAATGACATGCATTCCCATGAGCACCTCTAAACCTTTACTCAGAGGTTTGCAGTTAACTTGGCCCTAATTCAATCCAGATAACTATACATGCGTGTAGGGTGTGTCTGAGCTCAGAGTTGCTCTTGGCGCTCGTTATATTCAGGGGAGAGAAGCAGGTACCTCCAGAAAATAGTTTCAGTGCAAGAGGGGCTGAGTTGCCTCTGAAGGTTCATATTTCTCTCCAGCAATTATAAAAACAGCCCAGGGTGTATTTAAATGCCTGTGGTTAAAAGGTATGAAACAGGCCCCTATTCAGTTTTTGAAATTTATTTCCACTCATCTGTGTTACATATGTAAAACTATTTTAACATCTCAGAAATGATGAAAACCCAAATTCTACAACACACCCTTTTTGATCAGTTCTTGGTAAAGGCTTATTATCCCCAGAGCAAACATTTTAATTCTGAGTCATTCAGAAGCTTCTCAAAAAACCTACTCAAGAGTTAAAATATGAGGTGTAATTCTGATGAAACACCCACAAAATTTTTAATTTTCTGAGCTGTTTCCTGAGGATTTGTATTTCTCATTGACTCTTGGTTATGAAACACCAATTATGTARACCGGCACTCTTGGTTATAAAGCTGTTACCCTATCTGATGTACATCCAGGTCTGCAAGGAGCTGGTACAATGCCTTTCAGTTATTAGCACGGCATCAGTAAACCACTAGATGACAGTACCTGGCCCCGTGTGGATGACAATGCTGACAGCTCTGGTAGCAGCTGATTTTGGTGTCTTATTGCCGCCTTATTTTGCAGAATGTAACACCCTGAATGGATTAGTGTCTGAGGTTTTTATCCGATTCTTTGTGGAGACAGTTGGCCATTATTCCCTGTTCCTAACCCAGAATGAAAAAGGAGAGCGTGCCTTCCAAAGGGAGGCTTTCCGTAAATCTGTGGCCTCCAAGAGTATCCGCCGCTTCTTGGAAGTTTTCATGGAATCCCAAATGTTTGCTGGCTTCATCCAGGACAGAGAGCTGAGAAAATGCAGGGCAAAAGGTAAGAGTGGTTTTCTTTCCTGCAGTGCGGGTTACTCGTGTTTTGCACAGGTCCCGCGGTTAGCGTCTCTATCTGCTGTCAGGGCTCAGCCAGCGGTGTGTGGCTGACAAATCTCCCGAAACACGTTGTCCGCTTCTTGTGAGCCTAGGTTGTAGCTATGGTGGTGATAATACAAAGGCTTTAACCAGAGGAATGTTCACGTCTGAGCGCCTTAAATCACTCAAAGGCGAAACTGGGAACGATCCTGCGAGGGGCGCAGCCCATCCCTCATGGGAAACCGCCCCAGAGGCTGCCTGCCAGTGCTCGCAGGGGAAAAACGTGAAAGCATTCGCAAGATAAAGCCCAGCTAACCAGAAGGTCAATTTAAATGTAGGTTGCTGGAGGCAACCCTCCAAGCCAGCCCCCACCCCGGGGCTCTGCTGCCGCCCGTGCCCGGGGGCGGCGGCCGCGCTCCCGCCGCGGGGCGGGGCGGAGCGGCCGCGCGTGGCACTGCAGCGCGTGGCACTGCAGCGCCGCCCGCGGGAGCTGCGCGGGGGCCGGCGGGAGTCGGGCCCGGGCCCGGCTGGCAGTCCCCGCCCGCCCCGCTGCCCGGGAGGTGCCCGGTGCCGCAGGGCGGTAAGGCGGTTTGCAGCCGTGACCGCGTCTGGCGAGGGCGGGGAGCGGGAGGCGCAGCGTGCGCAGCCCAGCGGCCCGGGGCGCTCCGGCCTTGCTGGGACGGCGGGCCCGCTTCCCGGGCTGCAGCCGCTGAGCGGAGCCGCGCGCTTGGTGGCGGCTGCCGGTGGTCCCGCTCGGCTGCGGCGCGCACGGCGGCCCGGTGCCGGCATGTCCCGGAGCGGAGGCGAGGCGGCGGAGCGGGCAGCTGGCCCGGGCGAGGGCCGCCCTGCCCGCAGGGGTGCTGCGGGGACCGCGGGCCGCCCTCACCCCCTCGCTTTTCCGCCCGTGAATCCGTTACCTTCACGTAACGCCTGGGGCTCGCGATACTTGTCCTGATGCCGCATGAAGCTGAATAGCCCCTCACCGGCAGTAACGTTTACGGTATTACAGAGGCAAAGGACTGTAAAGGGAAAAAGTTGGGAGTGTGCAAAGGGGCCGGGGGAAACGGATTCAGCCTGACCCAGCTGACCCCAGCTCCGTTTTCTCCCCTCTTCCACAGGTCTCTTCGAGCAGAGGGTTGAACAGTATTTGGAAGAGCTTCCAGACACGGAACAAAGCGGGGTAAACAAGTTTCTGCGAGGCCTTGGTGAGGAAAATCTTTAGAAGTATTTCTGAAATGAATTTTCATGTCTTTTTTTTTTTTTTTTTTAATTTGCAAAGCCTTACCTGAGGTGAAATCGGATAGTCAAGCAGTTTCAATGTGATTGGAAATACGAAAAGGAAAACAATGAAAGCATACTTAAAACTGACAAAACCAGATTTAATTACGATCCTTGTTAACACTTTCATTTTCACTTGGGGGCGGGGGAACCAAACCATAATCGAGGAGAAAAGGAAGGCAGCTGACCACTCAGGATTCTGTTAGTTGGCTGTCCCTGCTGGTATTTAGTAGAAGAGTTACTCTACAGCAGTTAGGTTACAAATTAGACCCGTTTGCTAAGGAACTTTTGATTGCCTTTGGCTTTTCAGTAGATGCTAGAGACTGATGGTGTGCTTTCTTTAGGAAACAAAATGAAGTTCCTTCACAAGAAGAACTAACTCCTTTCTGCTGAAATACCACCCAAAGACTATTTATGACACTGCGCGTGAGACACCTGCAGCATTTCAGAGTTTGATGTGGGAGGAGAGCGGAGCAAGCTGACCGCAGCTTTAAGTGACGACCGATGCTGATAGACAGTGCCCCAGATGATGGCTCCTTTATGTATTTGGATAGAATTTGTACATAATGTCCTGTAAGCTTTTGTAACTGATTTTGTAATGAGCAAGGAAAACTGTGGTAAATATTTGTATATTCCTGAGAATAACAGGTGCTTTTTTTTCTTTAGTATGAATTGAGTTATGCTTGGTGCAAAATGAATAGCTGATTATGTGCAGCTGACTGTCTCAGCAGAACCACTGACTTCAAGGGATGTTTGTGAGAACTACACTGATGCCCGAGTACTGCGGGGATGAATGAACTCGGGTACGTGGGAGAGGTTGTATGCACGGGGGCTGCTTTCGTGTGGTGGAGTTGGTATTTTTTTTTCCTTCTAATTAATTTTAAAAGAAAGAAATAACAAAGTAACTTGATAATAAGGTACTTGGTTCACAATACAAAACTTCCACTTGGTTTGAACTTTGGTCAGTAAACTACTTGTAATCCATTCTGCACTAAGACTGCTAAACCTGAGGAGATCTCAGTTCTTTGACATGCAAGCTGCAACAAGTAGGTACAGTACATCCTTTCCTAATGTATGTATGTATGGTTTCTAATAAACTCTGTAAATATACCTGTTTGTTTATATTCATTGCAAACCTCTGCAGTTTCTGATGTTGAGTAGGTACAAAACCAGTAACTTTCCTGTGATTTTTTTAATGAATTTGTTATTAAAATATAAAATGGTTATTACGAACCTGTCTTTTAGTAGGTTTGCTATTTCATGACATGTAGTTTGATTTTTTTCTTCAATGTTTTTCACTAGGGCTGAGACAAGGCATTTTATATCCCTGTTCTGTTAATTTTATCCTAACAGAAGCATCTCTTAAAACATTTTTTTTTTCTTTGAATGCATTAGCAGCAGATTACTTTTTGTCATTGTATCATAGATACTGCTCCTGAACTGTGGTGTTTTCAGGTTGGTTTTGTGCTGCCTTGGTTAGATGATCAGAGTAGAATACGAGCAGCTTGTAGCAGACAGCCTTTGCCTAAATTTCTGATGAGCTGATCACCTACATTTCATGAGACTCTGCTTTTCTTTTGCATTAATCCCAGTCTGTTTAGGTGGTGCTTCCATTTCAATGAAGGCTCTTCAGCAGGACAGGAGTGGTTAGCTTGCCATGACCTTCTGCACAGCTGTGAATGTTACCCAAGTACCGCATTCGTCTTTGATCTGGTAACATAACTCCTGTTGAGATTCTGTAAGTTTTTGCTTAGTCTGAAGAAGAAAATATAAAATACCCGAATATATTTTCAAGTCTGACAGCTAATAAAAATTAGCTAAAGCTTCTTACCTTTAAAAAAAAAACCCAAACACTGTATTTTTCTTCATTTGCAGTGTGATTTCTTTAGTTAGATTGGCTTTGAGGCTTGCGCAATTCCTAACCTGACAGTGGTTGTGGTTTGCTATCAGCCTCATAGAACAAAATCGAGGGATTATTCACTAAAAAGGTGAAGTCGTTTCCTTTTTTTTCTTACCTCCCTCACACTCATGTAGGGGACAAAAGTGTCTTAAGTGTATGTGAAATGTCTGTAAAATATCAAGTGCTTTTGATTCAATGGAAATGTAATCACAAATGTTAATTTCCATTAGTTTTACTCTGTAATATGCTGTAAGTTCCAGAATGACTTCTAGATGCAGTTCTTCAGAGTGGAAGGAGTAACTTCACTTGTACAGGTGGATTCTGGCTATTTTATAAACAACAGCTGCTAGTAAATATACGGGGAAATACATTTCTTAAGAAATATATCTCTTAAGGAAATGACGGATAAAACATCATTGTCGGCTGAAGGAAGTGCTGCAGAAAGAGTTGCTACAAAGGCGGGAAAAAGCCATGGAATGCTGATGTACAAGGATGCGGCGCTGTAAAACCCATCTCCCACACCAAAGCTGTTTTCCTCCATCTGCACTTCAAAAATCTAAGTAGAAAGCTTTTAAACATTTTATTACCCATCAACGTGTCATTCTGGTTTTTGTAACGTGAATCAGAGGAGAGTACCAGACAACACGTTTCAAAAAATTTGTAGGTGCCTTCTTGATACTCAAACTACGTCTATATAAAACAATCCTGGTGTTATCTGGAGGTCTGTGTTTGAAAGGATCAGATGAACGAAAAAGAGGATGTGTATTATTTTGCCTTCTGTATTAGTTGTTAAAACTAATGGTGTTCCTGAGCATGGAACATTACTAGTGCACTGTTTAACTGAGAAGGAAATCCTGAAGAAAAAGAAATCCAGTACTGAGACCCATGTTTTAAATTGGTGAAGATTTGTTTAAAGTCTTATGGTATAAGCTTGAGAAACAGTAACACTCTCCAGGAATTGTTACTCTAGTGTGGCAGACAGTTGTGTTTAAGTACATAGTATTTATTTTCCCATTGTTACTGATGTTTAATAAAGTGAGCAAGCTTGCAAATTTTCCTAAATTCTGCTCAAAATCCTACTTTTGCTACAGATCATAGAGGGAAGAGAAAGCAAATTGCGTCTGTAGTTAAGATGCAGCAGTACTTAACGCTGTCTGCCTGCCAAGTTCAACCCCCTGGTAAGGGCAGCCGGTCAGAGCTGCTCCTGTCCCCTCGCCAGCGCAGCACGCCCCAGCCGCAGGCGCGGGGAGGGCCCGGCAGGGAGCTGCCGAAGGTAGCTGGTGCGGTGGCAGCAGCCGGGGGACCGGTGTGTCCCCTCTGGAAGCCGCGGGTGACCGGGGCGCCGTGCCGGCGCTGCGGCGTGAGCGACCACGGGGCGCGGCGCAGCGCCGCGCTTCCAGACCGCTCGCGCTTCAGAAACCGCCCGAAACGCTGCCGAAGCGCGAGTCGGCTCGTCCTGACTGGCTGCCGGCGCCTGTCTCGCCAGGGCGGCTCTGCTCGCCTTTAAAGCCGCGTTGTTTCCCGCTCGCCGCCGCCCCTCCCCGCCGAGCCCGGCTCCCCAGCCCGTCACTGCCGGTACCGCAGCCCCGGCGGCGAACGGGCGCTCCCGCCGCGCGGCGGATCTCGCGAGACTCAGCCCCCGCTCCGGGCGCCTCAGCGAAGCCTCGCGAGAGCTCGGCCCCGCCCGGCCCCCGCTTCCGCCCCCGCGGTGCCTTTCCCCTCTCTCGCGAGCGCTGCGCTCTTTCTCTTCCCTCGCGCACGCCGGCAAGATGGTGGGTGCTGCTGCCGGGGCTGCGCCGGGCCGGGCCGGGCCGGGCCGGGGGGCCCCGCGGCCGCCGCCCCTCGCTCCCGCGGCGGGACGTGGCTGGGCAGTAGCGGGGGTGTGGGGGAGGCGCTTCTCCGAGCCCGCGGCCTGCTCAGTGCGCGGCGGGGGAGAGCGGTGCGGTGAGGCCGCTTGGGCCTTCCTTCGGCGGGCCCGGGCCGCCATGGCGCCTGGCTGCGCGGCCGCCGAGGGGACTGCGGTCTCGGAGCAGCGCTGGCCCCGGGAGAGGGCGGGTGGTGTTCCTGGCTCTTCCTGCCCGTTTTGCTCACAGCTGCTCTCCCGCTTTCCCGCAGCCTTCCCGACTAAGGAAGACTCGGAAGCTGAGAGGACACGTTAGTCACGGCCACGGCCGCGTTGGTGAGTGGAGAGGCGGCCGCTGGTGGGCTGAGTCCCTTCAGTGAGTGCGTGCCCGTCGGTACCTCTGCAATACTGAGGGGATGCTGCTGTTCTTCACGGGTTGCAGAAGAACGCGACTGTGAGCGCAGGATCCCGCGCACGCTGTGGGTAGTAGTGAGCAGTACTGAAGGCTACAGCGTGTGTGGGTGATGGCACAGGCATCGTGCTGTGGGGGCAGATGCCACAGTGACGGGCTGATCCAAAGTCTTGTCCATTCTTTTAGACTTCACTGGGTTTGTAACTTAACTTCAGTAGCAGTGAGCTAATAGGTACTGGTTGTGTGGCATCTTAAGCTTACAGGGCAGTGCGGTGTCCCTTCTAACTCTTTGGCCATTCCTACCTTTTCTTGTCACCCCACTTGTGCTAGCGCTGGTGTTGTCTTGTACTCCTGTAAGCTAACCAGAGGCAGGCTATGGTTGTTTTTTTGGTTTTTTGTTGTTGTTGTTTTTTGTTTTTTGTTTTTTGTTTTGTTTTGTTTTTTTTTTCCTCTCTCCTGTAGGGTTAGTTTTTAGTTGGCTCATCTCGCTGAATTGATATGAATTCAGAAGAGGGGATAGAATCCGAATAATTAGCTTAAATTGACATTGAACGTACCTCTAAGCTCAAGTATTATGTGTAATTTTCTTAATGTAACAAAATTAATTTTTTCTTTTAGGTAAACACAGGAAACATCCTGGAGGGCGTGGTAATGCTGGTGGTATGCACCATCACAGGATTAACTTTGATAAATAGTAAGCTAACATTTTAAATATATACTAGCAAAATGTATGTTCCTGAAGTAGAAACAACTAACTTTTATATGTGAATAAACAAAATTCCCTGCAATCGTCTGTGGTTTTTCCTCTAATATGAAGTTTGGCATTATAGCTACAGTCAACTTATGTCCCCATTTACGCTAAAATCAAAGGCATTTTCACTTAAACCAGGCATAAACCAGTTCAGTACAGCATTCGGTAAAGTTGACCAAACTTGCCTGTTACAACATGGTCCCTGCTTAACAATGCAGATGCAAAATGTTATGTAAATTCAAAATGTTATGTTAAATCCAAACTGCATTCTATTTAGCTGCATACTGTAAAGGTAAGGGCTGTTGTCTTTACTTATTGCCGAGACTAGAGTCACATCTGGACACTGCCTGTTGTCCTGGTGTGCTAGAGTACTCGGACAGTAACCACTAATCTATATTCACTGGCTGTGACCATTCTTGACTCAGTCAGTCACCAGGTTAGTGACAGGAGCGCTGCAACTCCTCAGGCAGTGCAGCCCTCCCTGGATTCACAGGGTTGGGGATGCCCCAGAAATACGGGGCTGGACCAGACTCACCAATGAAGGGGATTGAGTTGTGAATTCAAGGGAGAACAAACACTTCAAGAGAAAACAATTTTTGCTTGGTTTGGATACTAATGGTTATTACACTTAAATACTACACGTATTAACATGAATAAAATACAATGTGACATTTTGATTACTTTGATGAAGTAAGATGCTTGTTTCAGTGTTAATTTGTAGTCCTGCCTGTTCAGGATGAATTAAAATGTGATCTAATGAGGAATGTGTTTCTTTCACAGTCACCCTGGTTACTTTGGAAAAGTAGGCATGAGACACTATCACTTGAAGAGAAACCAAAAGTTCTGTCCTACTGTCAATTTGGATAAACTGTGGACGCTTGTCAGTGAACAGACAAGGCTCAATTACGCAAAGAACGAGGCTGGACTGGCCCCAGTCATTGATGTTGTGCGCTCAGTAAGTTTCTGCTCGTATTCAAACCTGCAGTGCCTGGTCACTTCATGTGTAACTTAGCTTTGCGCATCCAAGTAGGAAAGTGGTGAACTGCAAATAAGCTACAGTGCTTGAGTATTTGTGAACTTCTCAGGACAAATATCTTGGCATATAAGTAGTTATGCAGGTACTTACGCTGTTAACGTTTTTTTACTGTAAGAACTTTTTCTCATACCTGTGTGTGATTGTGGACAGGGACTGCCCTTATTTTGGAAGGTGGTGAAAGATTACTTGTTTAAAATGTAACTGAAAGCATGTATTAAAAACATGGCAGAACTAGTCTCATTTGTATAAAGTCACTTCTCTAATATCGAGACTAGAGTCACATCTTAACATGTTTGATTGTCTTGGTGTGCTATAGTTCTCGGACATAAACGTCTGATCCCTATTCACTGGCTGCGATGTCTCCTATCTCAGCCAGCCACCGAATCAGTGACACTACCTAGTCTGCCAAGTGGGTATGTTCTGTGTCCCAAATTGAGATACCTGTGTTGGCCAGTTACACCACTTCTAACAAGGGATGACTTCAACGACTGTAGTGTTAATGGACCTTGTGCCATGATTGTCCTTTTGATGTAAAGGACAGGAATGAAATGAGAGGATTCCAGTGGTAGAGAATAACTGTTGCTGCAAAAGCTTGCAAAAGCTTCAGTTGCACATTTAAAATGTGCCGAAGAGTCCTCTGCTCTGTTCAGAAGTACCAGGATGTCCTACAGGTAAAGAGCACCAACCAGAAGTCATTGGGTAGTAGATAGTCTTGGAAGTGCAGCCAGCTGCTCTCTCCTTCAGAAAAGTGGGGAAAGGTTGGTGACTTCTTTACCAGATTTCACAGTGTTTTCTGTATATGGAGTACGGGGGGGAAAAAATCCAGCTTCTAAATTACAGGAAAAGTTCGGTTTACAGTTTCTACTTTTTCTCTGAACAAATGCAACTCCACTAGGTCACGCAGGGTATTTTTCTTTCATTYGTACCGATTTTATATTGGAGACAGACGCTGAATGAGGTCATGGTGACCATGGTTTTGGTTTTAACTGGTGCATGCTAAAAGACAGGTCTGAATGTAGGAGCCTGCAAGCTGATTACAAACACTTAATGGGTTTTTTAATCTTTCTAGGGCTACTACAAAGTCCTGGGCAAGGGGAAGCTGCCCAAGCAGCCTGTAATTGTGAAAGCAAAGTTCTTCAGTAGAAGAGCAGAGGAGAAGATCAAAGAAGTTGGTGGTGCCTGTGTGCTTGTGGCATAAAAGCCTTTGTTTTATTCAGATTTTTTGAATAAAGACAATGTGTAAAATGTGCTGATTTACAGAAGTTTCTGATTTTTTTTTTCCCCCTGACTTGTCCAGACACTGTTCACACTTAAGTCTTGTCTGCTTAGTTATTTCTGGCAGTTTTTGATCAGTGATTTGACTGCTTCTCACTATATTCTGAAATTGCTTGGCTAAAGTGTCCAGCATTTGGTATGTACAAAAACGTTTTGTCTCTACAGGGTAGTAAAATAGATAGGTTCTTCCTGTATTTGTGCAGCTCTTTCAATTGGTGATCCTCTTTACAGCTGTCTGTGAAAAGGTGACTTCATGTTCTATTGATGGGGGTTTTTGTATGCTAAAATGACGTCTAGGTGAAACCTGTGGGGATACTGCCTTGGCCTTTGGGAATGAAACAGCAAGAGTGTGGACAAAGAAATGCAGTGGAACAATGYGGAGTGGGTAGTAGTAGTATACCAAAAATTGCCGTGTGAAGGAGCCTCAGTATGGGAAATTGTGATCAATAGGCTTCTTTTTGGGATAGCGAAACAATTCTGGTCCCATTTCCACTAAGGTGGGGTATAGGAGGGAATGAAGGGGAAATCCCTGGGAATAGTGTGGGACAGTAGGGAAGAGCTGAAATAGGTGGGAAGAAACAATTCAAGGTTTCTACCTCGTTAGTGCCAGACTTACGTCATGAGGAGCACTTCAAGCAGGTTTCTGCAGACACTGAAGACACAGCTTTCTCACAATACCAGCTTTTGAGCAGAACAGTGCTGTGTGGTGTGCCTCTTTGCAACTAACAGCAGCTGTGCCTCCAACAGGAAAAGTGATCATTTCTTTATCAGCGTTATGCATAAAAATGTGTTTTGAGTTTAGTTCAACAATGTGGTTAAATTCTTCGCTTTTTCGTGGCATTGTCAATGAAAGATCTTTCTAAATCATGACTCTTGCATTTGTCCCTCCAGTGCTTGCAACTGCTGCTAAATGGATGACAGCTGTCTAGCTTCTGATTGCAGTCAATGTACAAAACGCAGACCATTTTTATCCATGTGCTTTTTAGAAACTACTGGTGTAGTACTCTCAGTACCAGCTGAGGTGTTTGCATCCTGTATTCATCAGAACACGAGGCTCATAGTCATCTATAGTGTAAGTTGCCTCTTCATTGATAGTATAACACTACGTTTTTGCAATCTCTTGGCTAGACCACAGCTTGTGAACACATGGGATTTCTTTGAGATTAGGCTGACTTCTTCCACCACAGGGCGAAATTGCTTCTGCACGTACTAACTGAATTTCACTAATTCATAGCAATTGTAGCAGCAGCATTGTGTCCTTTTGGTAGTTGTGGCAGACTAGCTGGACACGTTGCGTTAGGCTAAAAGCTTTTAAAGCTTCTTGTCAGCATTACTGGACTGACAGACGGCAATTTGAAGTTGGTGTGCTTTTAAGGGTTAGTAACAGCAGTAAAGTACTGCAACTGTTGCTTAATGACTGAACTAATACAGTAACTGTTCATTAACTTCTGCAATCAATACCCTCCTCAAGCAGGATACACAATTCCTGAAGTTACTATGTGTGGGACAGAAATGGTGCCAGCTAGCTTCAACCTTCCTTACAGCTAATAAGAAGCAATGGCACAGCTCTAGAACTGCACTATATGAATTTCTGATGTATTTGGCTTAAAATGACTACATAAAGTATTGCTTGCTTAGTTGTAATGTCAAAATAGGACTTCAGTTGCCAATGCAAGGCTTGATCCAGCGTGCCAAAGCAGAATCTTTATCTAATGGTAAAAATCAAACAATTACTTAAAGCTAGTGAGCTAGCTCTTGTTTTAAGTGTCAGACCAAAAGCATATAGACACTGTCGCCTATTTTTTTTATGTTCACTGCTAGAAGTCTTGAATTATTGCTAATAGTTGCAAATTACCTTCTAGTATGTGTGATATGATCCTAACCTAGTGTTCGGCAATAATTAAATTTAGAGGGCTTTTAGGGTAAAGCTGACATGCATTGCTTTGATAAAATAGTCCATCGTAGCCAGTGGTACTGCTAGTTGTGAAAAACTATAACTTAAATGAACAGTTTGTAAAATACTGAGGTAAGAGTATGTGAACTTTATCTCATTGACTGCTGGGACCACTGTTTCCTAATATGTGATGCTATTTATCCACTGCGAAAGCTAAATCGTTTCAGTCTTCAAAGGTAAGTTGTGCGGTACTGCAAAATAAGGAACGTTGTTGCTCCCTCATGTCAGTGACCTGATCGCCGACCAGATCATAAAGACAGTGAAAGGCTCTATTTACACTGAAGTACCCTGTGCACACATGACAACAGGCAAGTGACACTAGCTCACTAACATACATAGTAGACACCACTCTCAATTCTTTGGTATTTAATGTCTTAATATATTATGTCTTAAGTAATTCTTCCATATTCTGTAGTCTTACTTTTTGTACTCAAAAGTTCTTTGTGAGAAGCGTGCAGGCTCCATCAACTCTGCTCCCTTGAAGGCCAGCTTGGGTATTTTGTGTGGGGTTTGGGTTTTTTGCATAGCTGAGCCTTGTCCGTAACACACCTACACCGAGGCTGGGACAGGACTTCTCCTTCCTTGGCGGCTGCCTGTGCCTTGTGCTGACTCCCGAAATAACCGTCTGGGGTCTGGAGGAATGAATCAAACTGGTTTTGAGAGCGAGCTGTTTATCGAGTTACGTTTCCACACAGCCATTTTCCCGGCTGACTCCTAGCGGCGGGGCCGGGGCCGCTCCCGCCACGCGATCCAGCTGCCGGGCACCGCTGGCGCAGCTCAGTCAGGCATCCGTCGGGCTCCCCAGCAAGCAGGGGCGGCTGCCGGCAGGCGCTGTGCCGKGGAAGGAGGCTCTGGCAGCGGCCGGCCCTGCGGGGCGCGGCGCCGGGCCGGCCGCCCCTCGCTATGGCAACGGCGTCGCGCACCCGGCGCCTGGCGGCACCCCGGGCAGGCCGCTTCCGCTGACGTGGCGCGGCCCCGCTCCGAGCCCGGCCGGTGGGTCCCGCCTTAGCCCCGCCCCGCAGCTGTCACTCATGGCGGCCGTTGGGCGCGCGGGGG
>JAYKAV010000356.1:1370583-1601653 GCA_035582835.1 Phoebastria nigripes | reverse complement strand
GTTAAGCTGAAAAAAAAAAAAAAAAAAAAAAAAAAAAAAGGGGGGGGGGGGGGGGGGGGGGGGGGGGGGGGGGGAGGTCGGGGGTCGCGGGGGCTGGTGTTGCAAATCCATACCTGATAAAACCACATACACCCCCCCCCCCCCCCCCCCCCCCCCCCCCCCAACACCAACACAAAAACATCCGGTTCTTTGTTCCTAACAGAGGTCATAATAATTGTTATTAGAATATGTGTATTGTGGTGCACGAAACTCTTCCTTTTATCTCATTGTAAATGTGGTTTCTCTCTATCTGAACCCTTCTGACTGTAGGATATACTGTGAATCACCCTTAACAAGCTGAGTAAACTAGTGAGGATGAGAAGCATTTAATGACTCTGGCTTTTGAAATCCTGAAGTTATTTGTACAGTTTTTGGTAGTGATGTTAATAGAAAATACATAACTTTTTTGGAATAAGACAGGACTTAGATCACAGAATACAGTCACTTCAACTGAATGAGTCTTAATTGCCATGGGGAAGCATTCCAGACTCATTACTAATTTATAAGAAGAGCAAAGGCATGTAGATTACTTGTATTTTCACAAGCTTTGAACTTTAGATGAATAAGAGGCATCGTTTATTATGTCTTCCATAGCAGATTTTAGAAACATGTAGGGAGAGAAGATACCTTCCATGAGGTGATGGTAATCTGAATTGTTGAGATAACATAAACTAGACAAGTTCAGGTTTGAGAACAAATGGAAACAGTGTTAGGAGATCACTGTTGAAAGGCTGGCAAAACACAAAAGATAAAGGAAAAGGGAATAACTTAATGGCAAAGGAGAAAGGCTATTCATGCGTAGGCTACAGACAGAAAAAGATATAACGGTAGGAGAAGAGGACAAAGAGAGCAAAGCAATGATTTCAAGTAATGTCTTCTTAAAGTTAATGTCTTCTCAAGTTAATGTCTCCTTAAAATCTTTAATGCCCAATCATAGTGGGCTTAAAGTCTGAGTGACCTACTTTATAATAAAATGCTGTTGAAAACAACCACTCCATTACTTTTTATGTATCCTCATTTGACATCTAAACCATTCCTCTCTCCTCCTTGTTTCTGTTTGCCATGTGGAAAAGTGAATTTCTACCACTTGGTGATTTGGATGAATTGCAGCTAATGGTTCTCATGAGTTGTTAAAATATTAGATATTTCTTCAAGCTCCTGAGTGGATCAGGAATTATTTGTCTATAGCAAATTGGAACAAATACTAGTTTATTTCTGTATTCTTGAAGTTTCTCTGTTTACTTCCTCATTCTCTTGTAGATAGGGAACTTCTATGGGAAGGAGCAAGATTAGAGAAAAGAAATAATGAACGGTGATGACCCAGTAAATGAAGTGAGACACCAGGTGCAGAGACTCAGTTAATAAATGAGCAAGGAGAGCAGCAAAACCAAAACATCTGTGTGTCTTWTTTAAGTCAATGAGTGAAACTGCAACCACCATAGGTCAGCCAGGATAAATTTGTGAAATCTTCTGATGGCATGATGCTAAACGTTGCTTGTCTTATCTGCACCAATTGCTGAGTTATGGGCAGTACAATATGAACTCAATTTTCAGTGTTATCTTTAAGTATGATCTAAGCAAAATATAAGAATGGAAAAAGTGAATGTATTTCTAAGTGAAGTCAATCTGACGTTTGCTACAAAAGCATACTTGAATTTGTGGTTTTTGGTATGCTTTACTATAAATAGTACTATACTAACATAAAGATCTTTTCTAGTTTATTGTTGTATTAAGATTGCTGAGAAGATGGAGGTAAGTGGTCCTGATATTTGATGGGGGTTGATGTTGGAAACTTACTTTTATACCTGTATGTGTTTAAAATGTCTCATGAATGAAAGCTCTGAGATAGCCAGAGCTCTTGTGGGAAAGCTGC
This sequence comes from Phoebastria nigripes, assembly GCA_035582835.1. NCBI lineage: Eukaryota > Metazoa > Chordata > Aves > Procellariiformes > Diomedeidae > Phoebastria > Phoebastria nigripes. The sequence goes on along the minus strand of JAYKAV010000356.1, from coordinate 1,599,741 downwards.
ATACACATCAGAATTTATTCGAAGCTGTGAGAACTGAGAGTTTGGAAGTAATTTGAGTGGAAAAAGAAAATTATCTTTGTGAGTTTGGTTCCTACATATGCGTCTTCTATGAAGGGGACTTTAAGATTCTCAGACTTCCTTTTCTTTTTCTGCAGGCCAGTGTCACTTTCCTTTTTTTATTCCCTCTCTTCATGTAATGGAGAATCCACATTCTTCTCCACTGCAGGTCTGCATGTTGTGTGCTTCCAGTCTGTTTAGTGCATGGGAAGGAATAATTTTAAAGAGAGGGATTGGGTAAGAAAAAGAGACACAAAATTCCCCCATCTCCTGAGATGGAAATTTCTCTGATGAGGACTTTCCCAGGCTCCTACCTGTGTGAATTGCCACTCACAGTACGACGTGAAAACATACAAAATTGGTTCTTGCATGCTGCCTCGGCTTCTTGGGTCTGGCTCTTTCTCACTGAGTTCTGAATACATTCAAAACCAGATTCATCCAGGTTCCTGTGCTTATTCCTCCTTTCTGAATTGGAGGTGGGTGCCAAAATAAATGACCCTTTATCTGCAAATCTTCCTCTCCATAAGATGTTCAATGATTTAAATTGTTTTAGTGCTTTAAATATCACCACCATATTAATTTCAAAAGTAGCTAAATGAGGACCAGTGGAGGTGCATTGTTGTGAGAAGTTCATGTTTTTGCAAGACTGCCTCAGTGCGAGGGTTGGGGTTTTTTTTTTTCCTTAAAAAAAAAAAAAAAAAAAATCACAGGTAATCACTGCTCAATCACAGTTTATACCCCTGAGAACAAGGCAGATCAGGAAAGATGTGCTGGAACACCTTGCAGATTTCTGCTAACTGATATCAAGCCCTGGTATTATTTACATTTTGTGACTGAATTGGGTAATTTGTCAACYTGTAAGTTACAGTTTATGTTTGTAAAATGTGATTAGTAGTTGCCCAGCTTTGTAAATTGCTTTGGGAAGTGGTAGATTTAATTGTGTCATGTTTTTGTATTGAATTTGTGTGTTGAGCTATTTTTTCCAAAATTCTATTTTAAAAATGCGCTTTGCCCTTTTGTGCTTCTCTAGGTTGGATAATAAAAATCATGGAAAATGACTGCATAATTTCTGTCCACATTCTATGCATAAGTCAAAAACTGTCCACACTTGCATTATGTTAGCTTCCCACATGCAAGAGAGGATCTGAGATCCCCATTTAAATGCCAAGAAATGTAACAGGGTTATGTATTAGAGAAATGCAAACTGATCGGATAAAACTAAGAGAAACAGACTATTAAAGAGAACGAATGTGACTTCAACTGTTGATAGATGTCCGCTTGCTCCATTTTATTATTTCCAGCTGAAAATATACAGTTTTCTTTAGSTTGTAAAGTAGGTGCTATATATAACCATGGATCCCTAATTGTGAGCCCTTGTCAGCAAGGCACATCCAAAACTCAGCCAAGTGTTGGTCACACTTGCATTTAATGTGTTCAGAGATATCTTCCAGGGGGTTTATTTCAAGAAAAAGATTGAGTTCTAGGACTCCTTTGGCTCTAGGCTCATTTTCAGTATGATGTTTTGGCATAAGTATGGTGTACTGGCTTAAGGAGACTCCAGGTGTCAACACACAGTGCCTTATCTTGTACTAAGTCTGTATGTAAACAAAAATAAAAAATAAATGCACATCTACAGAGTTCTTTAAACCATATTTAGGCTTACAGTGGAGTACAGTTTGGCTGCCTTGGTGTTACAGCTGTTATATCTCCAGCACCCAAATAACCTTGTTTTGATGCAATCATATAAGGCAAGTGATGCAATGCCTCACATCTATTAATTCTGAAGAATACCCATTTGCTTTAATTAGATCTGCTTAACACCAAAAACATGTTTTATTTCTAAAAAGGGAAGTAGAAAGGTAATTCTAAAGAGGGAAACTGTTCATAATGTATATATTTAGTCGTCTTAAAATGGATTTAAAGTTACTCAGCGCTTCTCACTTTTTCAGCTGCTAGATCCAAAAGGCAAGTGAAACAATGTGGGGTTTAGTTATATAAATATGAAGCTGTAGAGTGGGAGGTTGTCTTCAGAACTGTTTCCTATAACCTATAATTGGGTCTCCAAGGAAGTGTAAATTATGCCTACAGCTTGAGCTGTAGCTAATGCTCTCTGAGAATAATTATTCTGATGGTTGTTGGAGGAAAAAGAGCGGAGGAATAGGTGAAACATGTGGACAGCAAGTATAAATGTGGTGTGTATGAGAGCTCCACTGTTTGTTTCTTTATGCTAATCAATTATCATGATAATAATAGGTTAATGATCTGCATTGATTTATTTCTGAGACAACCAGCTTGAGGGTTCTTTCTATTTAAACCTGACCAGGGTGGAAGACCTTGAAACAAAACTGCGAGCTGCGGCTTTTGATGTTCAAAAGGTCTTTGTACTCAGTTTCCATACGTGGTGGAGAGGTTACATTTTACACTTTCAGAGATGATTCCTGCAAATTATCCACAGCTCTGTCACTTACAAATTAGATTGCTACAAGATAGGTGGAGTAAAAACTTGAGAGCACTCAGAAATTTTAGTTCGTTCTTTATTTGTGCTTCTACAAAGGAACACTCTATATGAGGGTCACTACCTTGATGTCTGCTTACTATTCCCTGGGTCCGATGTGGTGTGGCAACTTTCATTAACAGAAGTGCTGTGGGATGTGAGAGATCTGACCTGTGGGGAACTAGGGCTTGAACAGTATATGGCAGAACCTTGTTGTTTTCCTGAAAGCTGATTTTGATAGGTGTGGAGTTGGAGTGTCCAGATGGGGTATCTGTGTCTGACTACTGGATCCACTGCCTTTGAATTTCCATTTTCCCCAACCTGCGGTCTAGTTACTATTGCTGATGGGAGTGTGAGAGTGGAAATAAACACATGGCTTATGAAAAAGGGCTGCAAACCAATTCAGCAAAGTAAACATCTGCTGTTGAAGCTTTTCAGGGCTCAGAGATTGTGTGTATATAAACATAACACACACAGAGATATGTCTGTACGCGTGTTGCTTTCTAGTGCTGGTGGCTTTTGTGGTGGTGTTCAGGTGCATTAGCCTGCTATGGATGGTAGTTAAAGGAGTAGTGGAGCCCTGGAAGGATGTAGGTGTAGGACTATTCCTCCACATCCCTCACCTGATGAAACTTCGTGGGAGTCTGTTCAATACAATGTGGTCTTCAGTGATTGTTCAGTACTAGCTGATAACTCAAATACACTGAGAATAACTTATATGTAGTTTATCCTGCATATAATTCTGAAATAGGGATTTATTCTGCATATCACAATGAAATGGGGCTTAAATCCAACATTAGGATTCTTGCTACCCTTTCTAAATTCATGGTCATGTCTTTAGCAGTGAAATGTGATGTCATAAATAATGATTTCAAATGATAAACAGCAGGAGGTAATGAACTTCTAAAAAATAATTTATGTAAATGTTCCTACTTCCTTCCTACCAATATAATTTCCATACAAAAACAGAGCATGTCAACAGCTCTCTTAGCTTTTTGCTACTTCTAGAGGTTTTGATAACAATAATGGACTTCATTTGGGCATGATTGCACCATAGCTGAATTTGGCTCCTTATCTCTTAATATGTAAACTGTTGTTTGAATCCTGTAATTCCATGATGAATTGCTATTTAGATCCAGAAATTGCATCATTCTCATATGTACAAACAGTGAGTCTCTAGGGCTTCTGACTACTCTTCTCTTCACCCACAGTGCTGTAATAATGATATATTTAAATGAGCTGTCTGCAAAGTACAGGTTCTTAAAACAAATTAACAATGTTGTTTAGAGGCAGTGGTAAGGTAGGAAGGCAAGAAAAATGTTTAGGGAATGGTCTGCAAAATGTACCATGGGAGTGAATGGCATTGTAAGACCTACTGCTACCTGGATCTGGAAAAGCTCTTCTCTTTTCTTCTGCACACTTGCTCCAGGTTACTCTGAGGACTGAGCGAAGACCCAGGCAAGAAAAGTAGGATGCTGCTATTCATTCTCACTATGGGATTTTTATTCCACCACTTCAGGAAAAATATAACCAAGGCAAGTTAACAGAGGCCTGAATGAATCTGAGAGGCAAGGGCAAGAAAGAAGGCAAGAGGAAAAAAAATATACACCTTGTAGTGGCCCAGCACATCTTTCTGCCCTGCTCATTTGTCAGCATTTCTGGCCGAAGAAGGGGGAGCAGCTCCAGATAGTCCGTGAAAGGTGTAGCGACTTCAATCTGCAGTACAGCAAATCCTGATTCCAGGGAGCGCACTGTGTGCGCAGTTCTGCTTAATAACCACCCGCTCCCCAACACAAGTGACTTTGTGCGTAGCTCTCCAAGTGACTGTTTATCCAGAAGACAGGTAAGGGGTTTCTAGGAAATTGTACTTTACTGGTGATTTGCACTCTGAGCACGAGCATAGCATAGTGCACTCACTTTGTATTGTTGAAATAGCTGCTGCTTGTGGCTATTTTTAAATATGTATGTAAGGTTTGCTTAATTTCAGGGTAATTGCTTCACAAACCATTCTGTAGTATATTTATTATGCCAAGCTATCATTAGATTCTTTTGGGAATTTATACTGAAAAGGGTTGGGCATTTCCAGGGAGCACAGTTTTTTATTAAATGGAAAAGGAATCAAATAAGAAGCCCAATTATCTGAACAAGTATGATCTCTGAAGCTACCGTATTCAGGGAATCCCTCTTTTAGCAAGATGCAAATCCGTCTCCTGTGCTTTTAATAAAGTCTTAAATATAGAATTCAGTATTAGGACAGGCGAGAAGGTGCTTACTGATTAGTCCTATGAGTTGAGACTACATCCAATACAGTATTGCCATGGTGTCCCCATTATTTTTCCTGTTAACTGTTATGCTCTTTGTTCTGATTTTTTTATTAAGCTGAGGGCTATACATGTCTTATATTAATCTCAAGGGAGTTTTAGATTTGAAATCATTATAATTCACAGTTACTTGGATATTTAAGACGCACTTTGTATTAGACTCACTACCACAGACCATCAAGTACAGCTTTGATTGTGTGAATGTCAAAGTTCTGACCTGTGTGTGTGCAACTTACTCCATGTGTATCTCTGGAACAACACTGATTTCAGTAGCATAACTTGGATCTAAAACCTGGGAAAAAAATTGTCCCATGGCATTCAGGGCATCACTTTTAGATATCCCCTAATATTAATCACTGGTAATGTCATCTACCTCCAAAATCATGACTGTTCCGTATTTCTTAATACCACTGCATTTCTCAATATACATTAGGAGGCTTTTGTGCAGAACTGAAATCCATGCATGATATATGTTTTCTTAGGGTGAAAATTATTGAAGTTTTCTTTAAATAAGTTTAAAAACATTAAAAAGATGATCTTGCCCATTGTCAAATTACTGCATTCTTTATACAATGTATTTTATACTTCACTGGTTTGTAACAAATTAGCAGAATTTAAAGTTCACATGAACGTGCCTGAGGCCATGACCATTCCATTAAATATCATTCAACTGGTATAATTTGATTTAACATTCTGCACTAACTGAATAGTGTAGGAATGTAATAAAATAGTAACTTCAATGTTAACTTTTTTTACCTTATGTGGTGTGTAGGCAGAAGTTGTCCTTGCTATGGTTAGCTGTTCCCAGAAATGTTTTGTGTAAGACTGCATGCTCACCCACATGGCATGTACATGAAGGAATAACTGTGAGGGTCGTGCATTTCTTACTTCAGAAAGCAACCTGTTGATAATTTCCCCTTTGGTCAATTTGTGGCATATTATGTAGTCTCAGTATGGAGGTTTTTCTCTCTGTGTTAGCTAGATCAAGAACTGGCACTGCTTGGGCAATGCTGTTATGGGAGTAAGAAACTGGTTCAAAGTCTCAAAGGGCTAGAGGTGATTCCCTGTAATGTCAGTAGATGGTTTCCTATCGACTGCACTGAGAATTAGAGCATGTCTCGTGAGACTTATTTGAGAAGCTGCTTGCAAAGTAGGTATTTTGCTTCCTGGCTTATCAATCAAAATGTATCTGTCTTTTTATTTCTGCTGCAGTTATAACTGTGTCGCTTTGTAAGGTGCTCACAGGAAAACTTGAAAACTGTTTCACCTTCTAGGAATTAGCACTACAATTCACTGGTGCTTGTAGTATGCACCATTTACAAGGAGTAAGAGGGCACTGTCTGTATAACACATCTTGTCTTAGGTACTGCACTGCTCCTACTGTTTTTACATTTCTCTAGAGAACCGACCTGTTAATGGATATCTAAAAGACACACACAACCATAATTTGGGAAAGCATGGAGGGGTTTCAGTGTGACTAATATAAAAGCATTCTGTTGTCCTAGGGTGTAACATATGAAGGTGATTAGCTACAGATATTGTAGGTAAATAAGATACCTTTTCAGCTGTGCTCCTCATATTAAGGATGCAAAGTAGAGGAAGAGTTTAAAAGACTTCTACAGCTTTCTGCCATCACGGGCATCTTTATCAGATGAATTTTTAGCCTCTTTGTAACTCCTGTCACCAGAACACTCTTAAACAAGACTCAAGTTACATGCCCAGAAGATGAACAAAGCATTGGCAATTGCTTGCGTTGCCCTTTCCCCTGGCAAGACTTGTAGCTGAGTAGCACAGGCACTGTGGAGACTGCCTGTTCCTTCTCTCGTCTACATGAACACTCAGTGTTGTATGAAATGCACAGTTAAACAAGTGTGAAGTAGACCATAGTCTGCCACTTRGGCCCCCAAATCACAGTTCTGTTGTAAATGCAACCTTGGAAAATAGTAAACAATATACTTTTGCTTTTATAACAAGATTTGGGCTAAAAAAGACCTAAACCTCATGGAAGTGGTTCTTAGYAAGATGTCCTCTTCAAAGGAGATGTAACAGAACTCAAAGTTTCTACAAAACGTTTATGAATGAAGGTGAACGTATTCAGACATCTTGACTGCATAGTGCTTTTGTCAGAAGTGGTAACATAGGAAGGGTTTGGGGTTTGTATGTCTCARTGTAAAGTGCTGCTGTTAAAATAACAGTAGCCCAGTTCTGAAAATGGGAGGCATTCAGGGTTAGAATTGTGCACCTGGCCAGGGACTGCAGGAGCCGTGTCCCAAGGGCAGGTAATATTAACCACCTGGAAAACATGAGAGTCTCTGATAACTGCCTAATGCAAAGAGTAATAGACATCTTAAGATTTAATTAATCTACAGGCTACTCTCCTTATTAAAAAATAATTTTAGTTAAGGAAAAGAGCACATTGAACGTTGTCAGTCCAGTAGAAAGTTGTCGTTGATTTTGCTTTTAAAATCTTGCTTTAAGTGAGTTTGCATCATTTAGTCATGGAAAATACTGCTGTTAGTTATCATAAACAGATCACTTGGCAAGGTGAGCATAGCACTGAAATTCTGTTCTCAACAGAATGGAAAAACTTAGATTAAAAAAAAGACTTGATAAGATAAGGTAAAAATAGACTGACACACTACCACCATCTCTAAAGGACTGGATTCACATCTACAGTAGTTTACAGAAATGTGCAGAAACATGCACACTCCTTTTAAAAAAAAAAAAAAAAAAAGCACTAGAGCTTCTAGGAAAATGTAAGTCCTAGTCCAAGAAGCCTAGGAATGAAATAGCAGAGGTGCAAAAATGCAGGTATGCAGTTATGGACACCTTCTTGAACTGTTAGTTCTCAGCCCAGGCAAACACTAAGATTCATCCCAGTTGCGCTCAGTAGCTAATGAAGGTGGAGCCAGGTTTTGCTGCTCACTTTGCTTTGCTTTAGGGGTGACCACGTTTTGCCACCTGTGGATTTGTTGTAATAGATGGTTTGCAATTCTGACTTTTATTTATAAAAATTTTTTTTATCCTTTACCTTTATTCTGACTTGTTGCTTCTGCTAGCAGCATGTTACTCCTCTTTCACTTCACTTGGACAGCATGCTGCACTGTGAAACTAGTATTAGGCAATGTGTGTTTTATGCTTTGATATAACTCTGGTGATGTAAAGCTGGTCTAGAAGAACTGTAGCAAGTATCAGAAAGCACAAGTAGATCTGTAACAAGGGAATACAGTTTAAAGTGCAGCTCAGTTTTTATCAAAGCTGTAAGCCCTAATGAATTCATGGGAATTTGGACGTGCAGATATCATTGATAAATACTGAAATAAGTCAACTGAACTATAGTGTATTTCTAGGGATTTTGTTGCTTTGTTTTTCTTTCCTATGTATTGAACTAGATCTAGCCACAAGTAACTTATGGCTTGAAGAATGCCTTAGTTTTCTGGAACTAAGTGTGTCCGTGTGATGTAAAAAAGCCAGCAATACTGAAGTGTGGTTTATATAACTTCCTGGTTCACATGGCTGGTGTGGATTGTTTTATTTGTGGTGTTTTTGTTTTTTTTTTTTAAAATTCAGGTATCCTTTCCTGCCCTGTGTGCAAACAGACCTGCTTTGCAAGGGAAGTAGTTGAAAATTTCTTTCTCAAGGACTTTCCCATTGGTAATTCAGCTATGGCAAAGGTAAGTGAAAACCACTAAGTTGGGTGCCTTGTGAGTTGTTGAAACACTACCAGATGAACACTGTTTGAAAACAGAGCAAACTTCGTATTGAACAACAGACTCTCTTACAGTTTGCTTATGCAGCACTGTAATTACTTCTCTCCTAGAGATGGACATACTGCCTTCATAGTACTTTTTAAACTTTATTTGAAGAATGAGTTTGACTCTATATACTTAAAATAGAGTCAATTAAAAAATATTGTTACTAGTGGTGTAGGACCGGATCTGTGACAATCAATATATTAGGAAGATACTCAATCTCTTGGATTCCTCATTGTCCCCTTTCTGCTCTCAACACAAAGTAAACAGAAGCAGACTATTGGCTGAATGGTTACACCAAGATTACCCATTAGATCCTCTGGGCAATTATAATTTTCTGATTATCTGTTTTAATGATAAAAAAGGTCACATCATATTTCAATTTCCCATTAGGGAATGGATGCAAAGGGTAATTGGAAGGCATAGGATTACTACCTTGGCCTTGTATTGACACTGTACATAGATGGGTTTTGCTTCTGTTAAATAACCAGTTAACAGGCAGGACTATTCTCACAGTTTTTTAGTTGTTACTACTTTGGGTCATGATGAGGGACAGAGAAGGGTGTGTATTTCTGCCCCCTCTGTTACAAAAGAGTATTCTATTATTTGCATGAATAAGATTGATTTCAGAATGTGGTAGTATTACCTGTAGCTGGGAGTTAAAACAGCTGAAAACTTGTCAGAACTACTCTGTAATCTGCTGACTGCTTTATCCAAAGCAAGGGGAGAGTAACAAAGAAGCAGGGATACCGGACTTCACCTTCTGAACCAGCTCCTGGACCTCAGTCTGTCTCTTTTGCACTTTTGATTCCTAAGTAAACTGGATAGCCACATTGGATATTCAGTTTCAGGGCCTTTGGGTGGAGGGGAACACTTTTTCTGTAATGTAGGACAGAAGATACATCTTTCCACTCCTCTTAACTCCTGTAGGGGCAGCAACAATTTGTAGGTCAGTTCTGTCCCATGCAGAAGGCTTGTGACAGCTTTAAATTGTGCAAGTCACTTGCCCAGTGATATCGTTGCAAAAAAGTATAGAGGGGATGTACTTCTTCCCTGTCAGTCATTTCTGTGTTTCATTTTCTTCATTGTTAAAAAGAAAAGAACGTGTAACCTAATCCATGGAGTGTTCTGGGGAAATTAAAAAATTGATGCAAGCAAAGTGTGTTGACATCTTCAGGTGTAAGGTGCTTGAAGAGCACAACATAACTTTATCTAAAACATGAAGAGATCTATTCACATGCACTCTTCAAAGAGAAGAAGAAAATTCATAAGATATTGCTGAATGTTTAGAATGCATTTATTATACTGGGATTTCTTAATTACCATGACTCACATCATTTACCTTTCAATGAGAAGTTGTGTAGAAAGGAAATCAAATGAGAATATTTAATGTCTTCAAAAGCACTAGATTATTTTTTCAAACCTTCTTTAAAAGAAGGTTTTTCTTTTCTCTAATCCCTTAGGAGTCCTAAGAGCAATTCAGTAAAGCAGATTTCTTACTGGAGCATAGGAGTACCCTAGAGGGACTTGTGAACCTTCCTCATAGTTTTTTGCTTACTTCCTTTTTATTAACAGTGAAGTCATGTATCAGTGAAGCTTGCTTACTGTCTTTTAATCACCATCCCCCCTCAAAACTAAGGCCATAGTTTCACCATCAGTGATATCAAAAGGAGAAGYACCAGCTCATCCAACTGAGACACAGCTGAACTGCCATCATTTTCTTAATTTACCTAATATGTTCAAATGGGAATCTGTCAAGGCTTGTAACAAAGTATTTGGAAGCAAGATGTTTCTCAGTGTGTGAGATAGTGAAGCATAAATGATAGAATGTGCTATATACCAGCAGCAGGAGTTTCAAAAATAAGCAATTCAGAATCTCTTGCCCAAAAGCCGATTTCCACTTCATAAATAATGTAACGCTGGGAACACTCTGTGCTCTGCAACTTAAAAGTAATGTTAACACAGTACAGTGTCAATATAAGTTCTAGTCAGACTGACAGCTGAACAGTTACAGGTAAACCTGTGATTAAGCAGTTTTGGTTATTGCAGAGAAGGCAGAGCATCCCTAAACTTTTGACCTGTTCGCTAAGTTGGCCCTTCGTGGGTACATTTTAAATTAGACACTTCTTTTTATATAACAAGCTTTGCTTCCCAGAATACATACCTTGCATTTTGGTTATATAAGTTATATTAGGCTTTTTGGTTTCAATTATTACATGTACCTTTTGGAAAACATTGTTGATAAGCAAATGGCTAAAATAGCAGAATGGCTTACACAAATACTTCCCTGCCTAGACAATCAAACACATTTAAAACTTTGCTTTGTTGTCTTATTGTCAAGAATTGCCCAATCTCTTTGAAAAAGATTGGGAATACTTAGAAACTCTTGAAAAATGAGTTGATAAGAGACCTGTTGTGAAATTCCAGCCCCACTGAAGGGAATGGTAAAATTTAAATTAATTTCAGCAGAACAAAATTTTTTCTTCTTGTGCTGAAATGAACCAGAACTTGACTCACTTGTGTCTCAGAATTTATGTGGATATAGACGTTCCACTTAATGTTAAAGCTGTGATTTAAAACTAAGACAACCAGCAAAGAACTGTGATTGTTCTTTTTTCAGGCTTTCTATTCCCTGAGACACCGCAAAGAGAAACTCTTCTATTAAATTCACCAGGGCTTTCATCAGGGCTTATGTGCTGAGTGCATGCTGCTATATCCTTCTCTTCATGTTTCCCATCAGATAGCTGATAAGAAGATAAGCTGGTGCCCAAGAGAAAGGACACCATAGGAAGTAATTTTGCCATCTAGTATTAGTTGCTTGAGTAGCCCTGAGTAGTAGCAATATTCAGGAACTATGCATAAGTACAGTAGATATATTGTAACCTTGTAGGAAATGTTTGACTTTGATAAACTGGTGGCAAGGCTTTTATGCTTTGATGATGGTAAAATTGCATCACTATGTTCACTCTGCCCATTAGTACCTATTTGTGGCTATGGTAAGTCAAAAACATTAACATTAGGAGTTTTCAAACGAGGTGTATTATGCCTAGTGCAAATCCTTTTTAAAAGAAGTATTATTATAGCTATCTTGAAATAACTCTTGAGTTCATTCTGGATACCAAAGATCAAATTACCCACCTCATTTACATGCTGCTTTATTCATTTCCTCTTCAGTGACACTTCCAGACAGCATGGCCTATATAACAAAGGGCATTTCCTAAATTGTTGAATCAATAGAGATGATAGTTAATTAAGGTTTCAAGTTCTTCTCATGTTCCCGTGTCTTATGTTTCCAGTTCACCACATGGGATATCAATATATAAATTGAGCTCATTTCTGGTCAGCTCTTTAGAGAGTAGGAACTAAGTTTTTCATTAATAGTATGTGGGTGTCCCCATATTGTTTTCTAAATTGCCTTACCATTGGCATGTTTTGTGTATTTTTCTGACAGTTACACTGTATCAGAGTGGTTCATACAATGCTAAAGCGAATAGAGTAAGCTCTAATTTTAAATAAAGCAGTGTAGATTTAAAGTAGCTCTGCTGAAGTAGCTCTGATTTATGTTCATATACATGAAAGCAGAAGTAGATTCTAGCCTATAGATTTTTTAGTTTGTTAATAAATAATTAGTAACGGACGGAAATTAATGAATGACACTGAAATGATATGGTAGAATGCTTCTGCATAATGTTGTGATTAGAAAGGAAATGGTAGTTAGATTAAAAAAACATTTTGATGGGCTATGTTTGACTCTAACATTTCACATATTTACTTGGCAACCTAGACTGTCTTTTCTGAGGTAGAAAATAGCTATAGCTATCTATCTAGATATATATATATATATATAAAAAAAAAAAGTAAGGTATACACTCATTTGATATGTTAAAGCCATCAGTAAGTAGCACAACACTAACAGAAAGGGATTACAAAGCACACCACTTTTTCAAAAGTAGATTTTAACCTAACCCTCCTTAACTGAAACCAGACAAGTCTTATTTCATAGTTTCATGGCTTTTTCAGTTCACAAGAAACAAGTCATTATGGTTATTTCTTCTGACTTCACGTGTAACATGGACCCTAGAATTTTGCTGAATAATCCTTGCATCATGTCATAATTATGTTTGATTGTGCTAGAGCACAGAAAGACAACTAATTTAAGAGCTTCAAATCTTAATTTTATTCTGTTCCCTTTTATAACAATAACCAGACTCTTAAAATCACTTGAATTGCATTAGTCTGAGGAAGAAAAATATTAAGCTTACCAATCTGAATCACAGTCTATTAAAGATAACAGTTTATATGGCTAATTTGTTATCCTTGTATGTAATCGCACTTTTTGTTCTTAGAGCTGCTCCACGTGTAAAGAGAAGAGACCTGCTCACAGTCTCTGTACAAGCTGCAATAAGTGGTTGTGCAGCTCATGTACAGAGGAACACAGACATGGCAAGGAAACTCGAGACCGCTTCCTATCTGTATCCCTGAAGGGCTGCACAGGTACTGAAGCCGCACTTTGAAATTTTGTTTCTTCTCATATCAGTTCTTCAGTTGAAAAAGGAACAGTTGCAGGCTCTGTGCCACAGACACCATGCTCTGCGTGTGTGACTCGGAAGGATATGTCTGTGTCAATGAAAGATTATCTGATTTTTCTGTAACTTCAGGGCYATTGCCACAGTCAGCATTCCACAGTACTTGAAAAATTTTGGATATTTGTGTTTCACAGAGACTATCTTTTCCACATGCCTTTTCAGTCAGCAGAGTGATGGGCTAGGGTTTGGTAGGCTACAACAGCAACAGGCCTTGCCCTTTCAGTATTTCTGTCCTTCTGTCCTCTTTTGGGTAATTTCCTTCAGGAAACTACCATAAAGCAATTCCTGTGCTTAAGAACAAGGTGTGGGAGGGAGAGTCACAGACAGCAAAAGGCTGTGATCACTGTAGGAGGTTCCTTTTCTAAGCCTGGAGTGAAAAAGGTGGTTCCTGAGCGTGACCACTATATTGCCATCAGCAAGCGCAAATGAAGCCCACTGGCGAATATGTCTAATCCCTATACAATGATGATCCACAGAAAGGATTATCATCTCCTATTACTGCTCATTATTTTCTTTACTTATATGCCAGAAATCTGCTGAGGGGTATGCTAACCTAAACTTACCTAAGCAATTTGTAACCTGAAATAAGAATTTTGCAATTTTATACAATGATTTAAGTTTACACTTTGCTCTCATATGAAGTTATTTGTGCTAGAGAGTTTGTGCTGCACTATCATTCTTCTTCATAAGGAGGATGAAGGACAGAACAAGGAATAAACATAGGTGTAGCCCACTGATTATACTTTTTGTATTACTATTTTTTTTTTGGCTTTAGGATTTTGCTCATAGAAGCCTATGCTTTATACTTGCCATTGGTGGAGTTCTTTTAAGTCCTGGGTGTTCATATCAAACAAGAGTTTGAGGCACTTTAGACATGATATGCCATTGCCAAATAGAGTGTAAACAGAAAAAAAGTCTGTAAGAATAGTAATAATAAAAAAGCACAGATGACATTTAAAGGTTTTCTGGGTCTTTTCTAAAGAGTAATATAAACTGAAGCCCCCCCAGCCCCTCCTCAAATGCCCTGATTGGATGGACAATATGTTTTTCTTCTTGAGTTGATGGCAAGATAAGAACTGTGGGTTTGAGGCTCCAACTGTTTATAATTTCATTTCACTTTGAGTAAGATTACCAGCTCATGTTGTTGACAAATAATGGGAAGAAAATATACCTGTGGCTTAGTTGTGGTTTTGTGTGTGCTGTATAAATAAGAAGATGCAAACACATAAACTAAAATGCTTTCTCATCTTTTTAGTCCTAAATTCTGTGTGCTGAAAAAAAAAATGTACAAGGAGGTTGGTGGTGTATATATAAGCTAGTTAATCTAAAAAATGATTGGGGATGTAATCTGTGCTTTTAAAATTATTATTATTTATGTATATATTATTTATTTAGGACATAGCTATCCCCTCAGGACATTTCAAAGAAAGCAAATACTAGGATATACTAGAACTCAGGCTGATTTTTTTTTTTTTTTTTTTTTTTTTTTTCTTTTTTTTTTTTTTTTTTTTTTTTTTTTTTTTTTTTTTTTCTCTGGAGATAAAACATCGTCTGCTTTCAGATTCAGTAGCCACCTTCAGTCTGTGTATGGTGCTTCTGAACAACAGCCACCTTCTTTGTAGGCCCTTGTAACCATTAAGAGACTCTCTATCCTATTGATCTTGCATCTTTAAAGTGTTCTATCTTTTGCCATTTGCTTTACAAGGGCGAGACTTTCTTTTGTCATCTGAAAACTGCAAGATTCCCTGGGTCTGAAATGAAGTAAAGTAGAAAAAACCCCCCACCAAACGCATTGAATCCTGCCTATTCCTATTCATTTTGATAACGAATTTCTTCCTTGAGTGGCAGAACTACAGGAGCCTGGCTTCCCTGGGAAACCTTTCTTTCTGCTTCTTCCTTCATGATACCTGTGCTCCGTGTAACACATCTGATCACCCCCTAYCACGCAGAACCTGCAGCTCTCTGTCACAGTTCCCCATCCACTTACCCTGCACATCCTCTTGCTTCCTTCCTGGGCCATCGACTGCCCGCTGGGTGAGACCCAGCTCACGCAGCTTAACGGCTGAGCTGGCTGCCAGGCAGCACCTTTAGCCTGGTGGCTCCTGAGGTCATGCTGCAGACCAGTGTGCCAAATTCATGTGATTTTTGAGAACTTTACCCTTCATTCAAATTTGTATTTAGAAGTTAAGGGTGTGGGGAGGAGCAGGACTAGGCAGGGACAGAAAAATGCCATATTGTATAAGAAGAAAGCAATTTTAAAGTAGCCTGGTTTCTTTTTCCTACTGACTCATCCTTTGTGAGTCTGAAGTAAAGGCCCACAAAATGAATGCAGCTGGTAGAGGATTCCCTGTGAGGGCTTCTTGGTATTGGAAATGGCTCCATTCTTGTTTGGAAACAGCTTTATTTTATTCACCTCCATGGCATTCTGTAACATCTGGTAGCTTGTGGGGGTTGTGCTAGTTAGATTTCATTGTTTTGAACATGCTTATTGAGAACTGGAATGGGAATTTATGGGAGTGGTCTGCGTCACAGTTGTTCAGCTAAAAACTGCTACTGAACTCCTACATTGAAAAACAGACCTTATTTTTTAAGCATAAAACCAGATAAATAGCACACACTGGACATCACTTTGATTCCCTCCCCTCCACCCCAAATTTCCCACTAACATTTCTATGTTGTATGGTCGCTCCAGTGTATTCTTGTTAGCTGAACCACTTGTAGAGGTACTATCAAAAATTCCAGTTCTCTTGTGAGTGCCAGACTATTGCTGCTAGTTATGAATATGAAGAGATGCTGAGATGTGGTTCACAGATGGGTTAAACTGCACTACTTGCAGTTTTTCACAGACACTGATTTTTCCTGACAGTTTTANAAAAAAAAAAAAAAAAAAAAAAAAAAAAAAAAAAAAGACAACCCAAAAAACCCCCGAAAACTTCCTGGATCTGTGACCACAAGGTGTGAAAACGTTGAAATCTGCTTCTGGAATGAATTTACTGAGCACTGGAGAACTAGGTGCTGGGAACATGGGCCAAAGCTTTATGACAGATTAAGCAGCAGTCTTGGAGGAATAATCTCTGAAGAACAAACCTTTCACTGGAGGGCTCTGCATTAGCACTAGGAATACGTGAACTTTGTTAAGTTCAAAGTTCTGCAGAGCTCTTGAACTGCTTAAAGTCATAAAACCAGAACTTCTTCCTTCCTTAGTCCCAACTTTCTTAAAAGGACATTCAGTATTAGTACAGACTCTTTCCTTGTTAAGTGGAAATCTGTGCTTTGCAATTGAGTAGAAACAATCCTTTTGCCAAAACTATGTTAGAAGTAAATGATCTAGTACTGACATACCAACTATTTATAGGCCAGTGCACAAACTGAATAATTTTCTCTTTGCTATACTATCCTTTTCTTTCAGTGTCTCAAGGTTGACTATGAACCTATAAAATGAAAGTTTGAGTCATTGCGAATTATGCAAGTTGAGGGAGGACTCTATAAGCCAAGATGAGATTGCTTTTCCAAAGTTCACATCAACTGGCCAGAGGAACAGAGATTTAAAACTTTCTGTTAATTATTCAAGAGATCCACCTGAGATAAAAAAAAAAATGTAGGCGGTAGAAAATGGTGACTCAAATGATGTTAGTTCAGAATTTAGGCCAACTGAACTTTCCTTGTTCTTCAAGTGAGGTTCTTTTCAAGAAGCTAACATGGATAGTTGTGGTCAAGATGTCTTCTCCTAGAAAAAACAGGCTTGTGCCCTTGTTTAGCATCTGATTTGTAAGAATTCAACTAACTTTAAAACTGAAGAGTGTAACACTGAGCTGAGTATAAAGTAGGTCGAGAATACCATGGCTCAGTGGCAGTTCTCACTGATATGTCAGTTGAATCRGGGAATTACTAGTGGCAGAGGCTGTGGGTCTGTGTTGTAATTAGATAACATTGATTTTTATCCTTAGTTTGCATTTGAAATCTGCTTGTCTCTTAAATCTGACACAGTACTAAAAAACCCACTGATTTCTCTGGGATGATTACAATCACCCAAAGGCTAAAGAACCCTTCAGAGAGAGAAAAATGGAGAAATCATTATATAAGATTGTGACTAGGCTTCATTATACCTGGACCTTAAAGACTGCATCTCATTATAAGTTAGAGTTTAGTATGGATAATTTGATCCTGAGTTTCCAGAAAAACAGCTTGCATGCTCTGCAGGTGCTGAACACTTAGAGGGGCTTTTCCAACTCATGAAAACTGAGATAGTTATTATGGGATTTTTATTTTTCTTTTAAGATGGAATATCTGACCCCATAGGGAAGGAAAAGATGATCTTCGACATCCACCTTGGTTATATGTTGGTTATACAACCTGCTTGGTTACAWATTATTTGCATTGTCAGCTGCAGGTTGTAATGCAGAAGTACATATTTGCAGTACAATCAGAAAAAATTTGCTGTTGAGGTGAGTTCAGTTTGTCTTGATAGAAAAAATATTGGAGTGGGCTAAAAAAACCTCTGATCCAATTTCCTCTTTTAATAATGCTATCTATTAGCATTTGATTCAATAATAATATAAAACAATAAACTTTTCTGAGGAATAAAGCATGATACTGTAGTAAATAATAAATAACAATGTAAACTATGTAATGCTGTTACATAAAAATCTTGGTCTAATCTATCACAAATTATCTTCTTGCACATTATGTTAAGAAGGTGGAGGGGAAAGCCAATTGAACTGGAGGAAGTAAATCAACCATCTCAGAAATATTTCGAGTAGATAGCAAGCTAAGAAGTAGGAAATTTGGCGTATTTTCTTTAGAGCATGGCATGGATTTTTTCCATATTTTCATTCTCTTTGTCAGCCATCAGATTTTCTTAGCCTTTCTACTTCTATGTTGCGCATTTTCCAATTTGAAAAGAAAGTGACTGAATTAGTATAGCTTGCTGTACACTGTGTGTCTGTGTTACTGCAATAGTATCTCTTCAGAGGCTTGATCCTATAAAGGGCTCCATTTTGCTACAGGATGAGAGTATGATCCCTGCCACAAGTTGTTTTTTTTTTTAAATGTTTAGATAAGTAAGACAGGTTTGGTGTGGGAAAATTGAAACATTTTTCTCATTTTATATGACCAAATAAAGATATATAAATAAGTAACGTTTTTGTTTCATTTAAAGTTTGTATCAATAAGTGTTATCTAACGATGATTGTTTTGTTTAATTTCTTGTGTGTTGGTAAAGAATAATGGGATAGTGTCTTTGTAGGAATACTCTGAGGATGAAATCATGTGCTTTTCTTGTTGTCCCCATATATGTCCCTATGTGCTAATAATGTTGATGGTTCTGTGGACAGAGGATTTGAACACTCACCTGCATAAATCTGTCACTGTACTTTAGCATTGCTTCTGCTTTTTGACCATTTTGAGAAAATAATGGTTTTCACCAGTAATAATGATGGGTGGTCCTTACACTGGTTAATAAAATAAGGCTCTGGAGTCTGCATTTTTTGGGATCCAAGAAAAGAGCTTCTCCCTCACTGCCTGAACTATTAATGTAGATGTACTTGTGAATATCTAACTTCAGTGGAAGGGGTTTTGTTTTGCAATGGTTTAGCAGGTTTTTTGTGCATTCTTTCATTGACAGTGTTCCTTACTTCTAAAACAATTCTACTATATCCAGGAAAGAAGGCAAGAATAGATTGTACAGGAGCAATGCTTCCACTTTACATATCCACTGTCCATTCTTCCTCTTCATCACATTACTCTTTAGAAAATCCTTTTAGGAACAGGTTTTAGTGCCTAATATCAATATCCCCTAGCTGCTGAAGTTTATGTACTGCATTTACAGCAAACACAAGTTTGGAAAACAATTCTCCATGTGACTTTTTAAGAACAAAGGACGTCCTTGCTTCTGCTGTGACTTCAGGTTTATTTAATATATTTGCTTTTGTACATTTTACAGTACAGTTTTTGACTGGTTTGCCAGACCAGGGCATTCAAAGTTGTGAGGCAGGTGCCCAAAATCATGAGAGATATTTAAAACTCACGAGAGTTTAGAGGACAACATGAATTTGGTTTGATGACTTGTTTCTGAACCCCTTTGATGTGCTCAGTTTGTAGGATGTATAAGGCCAGGAAAAAAAAATAAACAAACCCTGCTTCATATAATCAGATGGTTCCAGGCCTGGGTGTTTTAAAAATAACGTCAAGACTTTCAATAAAATTGTGAGAGTTTGGCAACTCTTTTTCTGAACTATAATAATAATCCTTGTCAATGACACCATTGCTTTATATTCCTCAGCAACTGAAGATGAAGCAAACGAGTTTTCCTTATTTTGTCCAGTGCACACTCAAGAGCCACTCAAGCTGTTTTGTGAGACCTGTGATACCCTTACGTGCCGCAGCTGCCTTCTGACAGAGCATAAGGAACACAGGTACCACACATTGATTGCTTAATCATAATCCTGTCTAAAACTGTAGCTAATTTAGATTTAAGACTGTTCATCTGCATTTCCTGTCACCTGAAGTTGCAGGCTAGTCCAAACTTAAAAGCCACGGCAAACTCAGTTCAGTTGTCTTATGCCCAAGCAGCGTAACTCATGGGTCACTGCCCTCACAGAATCACTCACTGCTCTCAGCAGTGTGTACCTTCCCAATTGTATTGTCTGCCCAGATACTATGTATGCATGCATATAGTTCCTCATGATTGTGCTCAAAGGCACAAGTTGAACTCAATACTTAGCATGGTTCAAATACTTCTGTTTGTCTTTATCAAAGAYGACATGACTGTACAAGACCAGAGTTACCAACGCTTAAGCATGCTGCTTGCCTGTGGAAGTGTGTGAGCCATGTAAGGAATTGTCTATGCACAGTGACACTTTTTGTGAGATGAGCCTGCCTATATGAGGGGCGATAAAGTTTAGCTGTCGCAGAGAACGTTTGTAGCAGGAAAGAAGCAGGGGACTATGTCCAGACAGGTATTAAGGCAGCTGGTCCCCTAAACTTATTAACTTATAAGTTGATTACTTATCAACAGAAAAAAACATGGTGTGATAATTTCCCCGTCTTTCACAGGTTCAGACATCTTGATGAAGCTTTGCAAAATCAGAGAGTTATCCTGGAAAATGTCATAACTAAAGTGGAAGAGAAAAAAAATGGGATTCAGGTTTCAGCGAAACAGATTGAAGACAGGTAATTGCTATGCGTGGGGTTTTTTTTGGTTTTTGTTTTTGGTTTTGGGTTTTTTTTTGTTTGTTTTTTTGTTTTGTTTTTGTTTTGTTTTTTTCATGAAAGTGGGTGATCAGTAAAAATATTATTTTCACTAAATGTAGGTTAATAGAAGTAAATGCAGATGCTATTTTTTTTTCTTGGAAGGTAGGAAATAATAGGAAGATTAAAAATATCAAATTCATGTTTAAATGGTACTGACAAGTCATGGCATTGTAATACATGATTCCATAGTCCTTATAATGCATGTGACGGCTGACTTTAGAGTTTAGATTTCTTTGTATAATCTGTTTCCAAACTAGAATTTGAAAAGATTCAAAATAAGGTATTTTAAAAATAGTCTTTATTTCTTAAGAAACCTCAAAACAAGCTGCGATTCCAGTCAAGACTAGTATAAAAATGAAAATATTTCATTATATGAACTGGATTTAGGCTACTGATTATGTATTTGTTAGCTGTTGGATATCTCTTCTGCATTAATAAGACCATTTCAAACACCTTGAAAGAGTACAAATTACTTATACTATTTATACTCTAGTATAAAGTGAAAGTTTTTTGGATTATGGATATGTGTGTTGACAAAGAACTTAAGACTGTTCTTGGCATGACATTTGAGAGGGTCAATCAGCATTAGCGTGTCATATCCAGAGGGTAGCGGTCAACAGCTCAATGTCCAGATGGAGATTGGTGACAAGTGGTGTACCTCAGGGGTCCGTACTGGGACCAGTACTGTTTAATATCTTCATCAATGACACAGACAGTGGGATCGAGTGCACCCTCAGCAAGTTTGCAGATGACTCCAAGCTGAGTGGTGCAGTTGACACGCCTGAGGGTCGGGATGCCATCCAGAGGGACCTGGACAAGCTCGAGAAGTGGGCCCATGTGAACCTCGTGAGGTTCAACAAGGCCAAGTGCAAGGTCCTGCACCTGCGTCGGGGCAACCCCCAGTATCAATACAGGCTGGAGGATGAAGGGATTGAGAGCAGCCCTGCCGAGAAGGACTTGGGAATACTGGTGGATGAAAAACTGGACATGAGCCGGCAATGTGCACTCGCAGCCCAGAAAGCCAACCGTATCCTGGCCYGCATCAAAAGAAGCGTGGCCAGCAGGTCGAGGGAGGTGATTCTGCCCCTCTACTCCGCTCTGGTGGGACCCCACCTGGAGTACTGCATCCAGCTCTGGAGTCCTCAGCACAGGAAAGGCATGGACCTCTTGGAGCGGGTCCAGAGGAGGGCCACAAAAATGATCAGGGGGATGGAACACCTCTCCTATGAGGAAAGGCTGAGAGAGTTGGGGTKGTTCAGCCTGGAGAAGAGAAGGCTCTGGGGAGACCTGATTGCAGCCTTTCAGTACTTCAAGGGGGCTTATAAGAAAGATGGGGACAGACTTTTTAGCAGGGCCTGTTGCAACAGGGCAAGGGGTAATGCTTTTAAACTGAAAGAGGGTAGATTCAGACTAGATATAAGGAAGAAATGTTTTACGCTGAGGGTGGTGAAACACTGGMMCAGGTTGCCCAGAGAGGTGGTAGATGCCCCATCCCTGGAAACATTCAAGGTCAGGTTGGACGGGGCTCTGAGCAATCTGCTCTAGTTGAAGATGTCCCTGCCCATGGCAGGGGGGTTGGACTAGATGACCTTTAAAGGTCCCTTCCAACCCAAACCATTCTATGATTCTATGGTTCTATATTTGAAGAGAAGTGTGGGAAAACTTGTGGGAAATGGTACAACTTTCACTGGAGTTTTCTGTCAATAGTTATATCAGTTCTTGTAACAAATAACTACTAAGCTTTGAATAAATGACATACCAGCTGGCTCATCCAGGGATGTGTATCTCTTACCCATAGGTTGCTTGAAGTAAAACATTTATACAAAAAGGTAGAAAATCAAATAAAAATGGCCAAGATGGTTTTGATGAATGAAATCAATAAACGAACAAACATCCTTCTTGAACAACTTGAAGTAAGTAAGGCTAGTTTCTTTGATACCTTGGGAAATTAAACTAAATTAAATTTAATCCCAGTGCCAATGGAAAGAATACAGACTGTGAGAGTTATTGTCCCTTTGCTTATGTTTTCAAATATTTCTTTTTTTTTCTGCAGAACTTTATGTGGAATCAATGGCTGACAAAGGTTCAGGATGAAGTGGCAAAATGTTTGCTTATCATGAGTTAACCACATTTTCTAATGCAGAGAATATGTGTGCACCTTCTGAGTACTTACAAAACAAACCAGCTTCTTGTTTTAATGTTTAATTTGTAGAAGACCACTAGCAGCACATCTAATATCCTGTTTTGAAAATGGTCCTCTGTTCTACTTCCTGTAACAGAGCCTGCAGTTTTGACTCTTCAGTTTTTGGATGTCCAGTTGAAGTATATAAGATTTTATTTTGAAATGTGCTAAGYGCAAAAATTGCTATCAGATCTGATCAGAATTTCCAGTTCTCAGTTATTCTTGGGTAGTTTTAGCAGGTATTGGAAAGACAAGGCACTCAGCACTTGCTGGCTACCTTTGAATGTACATATTTGACTCAAATATGGCTACTCAGCTAAGTAGCTTTACAAAAAAGAGAAACGTATGTTCTCATTTCAGTATTATTAAACATTAAGTAAATTCAGTGTTCATGTGTTTTGACAACATTTCAGTGTTTGTCTGAGTTATCTATAACTACAGCCGTACTGCCCAAGCACTTGAAGTATATGCACAGTGCTCTGTTGAAGGGCATGTAGGGGGCATCAGACGAAACCAGGAGGTGGCGGGTTCAAATCAGACGAAGGCAGATAGTTATTCACGTAAATGGTAAACAAGTGTGGAACTCCTTGCTGCAAGATATTGTGTGTGGGTTCAAAAGTAATTAGACAAATTCATAGAAAAATACACTGAGGGTGATAATGTAGCCTCTGTCTTTGTGGTCCCTAAATCATGAATTGCTGGAGACTGGAAGACCATTCTGAGGAAATGCTGCATGCTTCCCCTCTTTTTATATTCTTTCTTGGGTCTATTCTGTTGTGTATTGTAAGAGACAAGAAAGCGGTCCAGATGCAAATTTCATCCAACTTGTACAGCTTTCTTGGGTTACATTATTCTGTTAAACCAAGGCCAGAATGATGTAGGTTGTTTGCTCCTGGAGAAGTCATTGTTCTTCCTGAATTCAGACATATCTGGTGAATAGGATTTGCTTTCTTTTTATGATTGGTGGTTTAAAGAGATTCTAAATAACAGTGTCCCTGCAAATAATGCATAATGTAGTGCCAATGATTGTATGCATTATGTGTGTCTGAAGAATGACAACTATCTTCTACTGATTCACATTATTAACAGAAAATCACCAGTGAAAGGAAGCAGAAATTGGAGCAACAACTGCAAGGTGTTGTGGTTTTAAGCAGACAGGTAGAACATGTGCAGAACTTCATCAGTTGGGCAGTGTGCAGTAAAAACAGCATCCCGTTTCTCTTCAGTAAAGAACTGGTAAGAGCAATACTTATTTTCTCAGTAAATTGAAATTGTGCAGTAAATGTGAGAACTGTTTTAAGGATTTAATGTTTCTCAAATAAAACATTTTTCATGATCTTATAATTGTGAATAAAATCATCATCCTTTGATTTGTCACCAGATTGTATTTCAGATCCAGCGCTTGTTAGAGACAAACTGTAACACAGACATAGGCCCTCCTCTGAAGATCAGATTTACTTGGGATCCCTCCTACTGGACTAAACAACTGTCCAATTTAGGTAAGAAAAATATATTGTTGTTTATTAGGCAAGTGCCCAAAGCTAGGCAAGACATATAGACAACACAGTACTTTCCCTAAAGTGCTCTCCTTTTTTGCTTTGACTTCCAGTTTTGTACCTCTTGTCACATTCTGAAGAAAAGCTAGTGTGGCCGAACTTTCCTGTTTTTCCCTCCAGTTATATCAATTCACCTATTAAAAGACATCGTTGTATATAAATACTACCTTATAAACATTACCTAGAAATACACTCTATAAATATCATCTTTGATGGTCTTACAAAATCACAATTTAAGAACACAACTACTAGTTTAGTGGAAACACTGTGCAGGACTAAACAAATAACTTTTAACTGAAATGACTTAAAATGTCGCGTCACTGGCTATCAAACAGCCTTGACTTTGCTCAATGTATTTGAAATTCCGTTCTGTCCCAGCAAGCAATGGCTCTGTAACTACAACACTGTGACTCTGGCAGTCCTGTAAGGAGTACCCTGGGTGAAATGGAGTATCTGCAATGGGCCTTGTGCTATTTCCTCTGCCTTACCCAGGGGCAGCTGGGCTCAGTCATGCCCGCTCTCCTCAGATCCTTTAGTATCTTAGTGGCCAAGGGACCTGAGCAGTGCTTGAGACACTTACAATTAATGGGCACAAAGATGGCTTTAAGACATTGACTGTATAATAATCACAGTGTTATTTATATAATGAATGTGCATACTGTGATTTTGTTTCCCACCAGCTATAAATTTCCCAACTGCAGTGGGTTTTTACAGTAAATTCAGTTTGGTGGGCCGATCAATGGTCTAAAAGATTGGTTCTCTTCCCATTTTAAGATATTTAAAGCTAGATGGGGTAAAACACTGTCAGAAGTATTACAGAGAATAGTCTTCTCTTGACTAAAAGCATGGACAAAATCAGTTCATAGGTCACTTCTATTTCTAGCTTTTATGATTCTCACCTACATAACATCAATCTCTTTTTTATTTTTGTCACTTTCACCCTGGAAGCAGTCTTTTGTATCTGTGCTTATGGATGAGAAGATATGCTCATACTTTAGTAAAAAATGAAAGTAAAAGCCATCTCTATCAGTTAAAATAAAATAAGTGGAGGTCAGTTTTTCAAAGCATTTGCTGGTAATTCAACCATGAGTCCCACTGACATCAGTGGGAGTTTGGTGTGATTTTAAATCACTGAAAAATCTTGAAAAATTTGTCTTGAAGGTATGTTGAAGGACTGTTTGGATAGGATATTTTAATACCTATCATATTTGAAATGAAGACAAGGAAATGGCCATCGTTCACAGTTTTTTATTGTGTAAATTTGTCAAGACCATAGCAGGGAGTAAATTTGCTGTTTTTTCCAGGAGGTTTCACTATGGAAGGTGGACACATTTCTCACTCAGATGTGCTACTCTGTGGAAATGTGCAAGGATTACAGACCTCCTTGTATCATGGGCACCGTTCACCAGCATCACAGCTGGAGCCTGTGAATAGCCAGCCACATCAGTTTCCACCTGCAGTTCAATGTCCTACGCCTGTGTGTTGCTCACACTGCCTCAGTGTACCTCACCCAGACAAAGCTCAGCCTTCTTACCAAGACATAAACCGCCACCAAAGTTTTCGACAACCTCCCGAACTGCATCAGCAGCACTTTCCTCTGCAGTACAGCATGCAGCAACATGACAAAGAGCAAAGGGGTGCCCCCCAGCCTATGAAGCTAACACAGTCTGGGCTGGAACAGCGGTCACGGTCAGAGCTAGAGAATGTGTCCGGGAGGATGGGAAAGCACTTACCATCCCAGCAGCTGCAGCAGACTGCACCCCTGGGTTATGCTGTTGTATCACATGAGGCTCAGCAAGTTCCCATGAGCCATCCACAGCCATTCCACACACAGACTTCTTTGCAGACATCAACTGTGCAAGTGCAACTTGGTCATCTCCAGAAGATAAAATCTAACCACTTGCAGCAGCCACCGCAGCAGCAGCAGCTGCCACCAGCATCGCCACCATCAGGTCAGAATGAGAACACCCACAAACAAGTCATCCAGCAGAGCCTGGACATAATGCATCACCAGTTGGAACTGGAGGAGATGAAGAAGGATCTGGAGCTTCTTCTGCAGGCCCAAGGACAGTCCAGCTTGCAGCTGAACCAAGCCAAGCCACCTCAGCATGTTCAACAGACCATAGTTGGTCAAATCAACTACATAGTGAGGCAGCCAGCCCCAGTTCAGCAACAAATCCAAGATGAAGCACAAGTAAGTTCTCTGAAAGTTCTTTCCTTTTGCGTTTAGTCAATGTAAGCTTGGAAATGGGAGACACCTTTGAGATTTCATGTATTTGGTTGAACTTTCTGTTGTTGTCTTGTCTATGTTTGTATTCAGCAGAGGCTTCATGCCTCATGCAGATTGGGCCAAAATTTTCTGTAAAGTGCTGCATAAACAACCTGGATCCCAAAGATCTGAATCTCTAAATAGACAAGGTGAGCAGCAGGTGGGAAATTTAAAGCATCATCATTCCTCCTTTGTGAATAGGTAACTGGAGGACTGCAGTAGTCTCACTCTCCATTTCAACTCCTTTTTACTGGAAACTTTAAGCCCTGAGTCCTTGAAAAAGATTCCCTTTTGATTCTGAATGATTAGTGAAAAGAGAGTGAAGAACACTTTTTTCAGTCTGTGAGTTATTTCCCATTCTACTAGTAACTGCTCTTGCCACTGCATCATGTCCTTTAAGATTTTTATCAGTATTCATACATGCTGTTCTGTTACAGTTTTGTCAGCAGGGCTAATTTCTCCCCTTTTCCTCCATTGGTAAGAATCCTGCTTTTGAAAAAGGGACAGTGCTTGGTGGTAAGCATCCAAACTACAAGGCAGATAAGGTGCACAATAAGGTGGCTTTGAAACTCATTCAAAACAGTGGGGATTGCAGCGGAAACGTGGCTGGGACTTCCCATCGTGTAAATTCTGTGGAGTTCCCACCCTGAATAGCTTTCAAAGTGGCTTACCTGTAGGGGCAGACTGCAGGCTTTTAGAATAGCTGTACATTTCAGCAGCTTTATTGATTTTTTTTTTTTTTTTTTTTTTTTTTTTTTTTTTTTTTTTTTTTTTTTTTTTTTTTTTTTTTTTTTTTTTTTTTTTTTTTTTTTTTTTTTNTTTTTTTTTTTTTTTTTTTTTTTTTTTAATTCATTAATGTTTGAGAGAAATCTTTCTCTATTCATTTATCTCTCTACTTACGGTTACTTTGAACATCTTTGTTGTTTTAGAGTCTTTCCAGTCTTGTCATATTGTGTATGCTGTGAGTTGGTGTGAATTTGTTACCATTTTTCTTTCTGAGATTTTGAAAACACAAATTCTTAATTGTGATTTATAGGTCTGTGAGAGTTCCACTGAACTTGATGCCCAGAAGCCTGTAATTCCTCTTGACAAAAGTGATAGTCCCTCCCCATCACAGTCACTAGATGAAGAAGCCAGTGTCAGCAGTCACTCCCCTGAGAGCACATTGCAAGAATCAGCTTTCCATCCAGTAAGCAAGGTATAAAGAACTTTTTTTAAAAAAAATATTTTAAAGGGAAAACATGATTTGATAATATTGAATATAATATGGCATTGGAATTTGCAATCATGTTGAAAAAATTAAAATACAGTAAAAGTCAACAAAATGGCTTTTAAATCTTGGAAGACAGTCATAGCCTAACCTTGTATGCATCTCCCAGTAAGATGCCTACACACTGTGCTGTAGCCAGGAGCAGCAACTGTTCTATAAGCTGGTAGTGTTTAGATCTGGCTGGCATGATTGTTAAGCATGAACTGGTAAATAAATAGAAGACCTCTTTCTTTACTGAGTAAATTCTGTCCAGTCCATATCTCTAGGGATTTAACTATTAGGACTTGCTAACTACCATACTAGCAGCAGTTAATTTGAAAAAAAAAAAAAAAGTGTCAGAGATTCTGATGAAATCAGGCCTGAGAAACATCCTTCAAAATAGTTGCCCTGGAAATAACAACACTAATTATTACTGAAGATGTGGTGTCTGAAAGGGATATAATTCTGTTATACTCCTCCTTGTTTGTGGATAAGCAGAAAAATCATAGATTTCTGTATCTCCAGAATATTTCAGCACATAAGAGCCATGCTTTAATCCTTCCACCTGCTGGGAGGCCCTAACTATTGAAGAAGCAGCATAAACAAAACCAGGAGGGCTCATCTTTATCAGTAGATCCTTGCTGGCTCTGGATATCACCTGCACATTTGAGGCAGAGAAGCTGCCTTTTACCTCTCTGTACAGTTTGTTTAAAACACTCCAAACAGCACTTCATACTCTGGTTGCTCAAATCTGTTTGGTACTTCTGTGCATGGCTCATGTTATGTACCATGTAGAAGTCTTTCATGGATATTTTTTTCATGGAATTTGTGTGTGGAGTATTGTGGACGAACTTGTCTTTCCTTACTAGCTACAAAAAGGAAGTTATTTTATCCTTCTTTAGTATGTAGGTTTGTTGACCCAACATATTTATGATGCAATACCCATTCAGAGAGTTGTTGGAGATCCTTTTGGGAATTGTAGAGACATGGAAAGGTAATGATTACTGAGGGTCTGGAAGCAGCATGCAAATCGGATTTGGAAGCCACAAAGAAATCTGCAATTGCTAACTTAATCCTGTAGATGTGATGGATCAGGCTGATGGTATCACAACATTCTGAGATGATGCTCTTTTGCTCTGAACTTTCACATGTGGAAGCAGATCTCCCTTAACCTCTGATGATAGAGCACAGGACTGAGGAAAGCTATGCAAATTTTCTAGGACAGGGCTACCTTTACTTTAGGATATGACTGTAAAAATTGAAGATCTGTATTTAAGGCCTGAGCAAGACCATGAACTGAGCACATACTTTTCTTGTAATGCAGACACACGCTCAAAGTTATTTGTGAAAATGAATGGTGATGCTAACCAACTAGCTTTCAGAGGCTTTTTCTACATGCGTGTTGAAGAAGCTGTCCTTTGTCTTCTGGACCTGTAAAGGAAGGTTACTCCCAACGACTTAAACAAGAAAAGTCAGAAAGAGGGAAGAAAATGGAAGCAGATGTGCAAGAGAGAGACTAGTGTAGTCTGATGGGAAAAGGAGGAGAAAAAAAGGAAGAAGGGCTGATTCATTGCTGTGCAAGTGAGAAGATAGCAAGAGGAGGATACTCCTAGAAAAAACAAATGGAAATTTTTGTAATGGTGCTGAGAAGTGTATGCTCTTGTGCAGAAAGCATAGGTGTGTCTGGTTTTTTACTAGTTTCCTGGTACCTCTGCAAGAAATGAGGACATTCAACAGCTACGGTACCCCATCTTTGCTTGTATTTATCTCTTGTAATGAGCTGTTTGGGATGAAGCCATAATGTACTGACAGCTCTGGCAATGGCTAATGAGAAAGGATGAAGGGGAACAGCACAGTAAGGAAATGCTTGAAATATATTCTTCGTGAACGCTGTTTAAAGATGTCTGTCTGCTTTTGCTGACTACTAGATTAAATCTAGGTCTAAATGGGAGATCAGTTCTTATTTAAGAACAAAGGGATGTGTCTATTCATTCTCATCTCTGTTTCACCTGATTAAATATTTTCACGCTCATCTCCAGACAAAAATTTCTGTATAGGTGTTTGTCTATTTACTTTCATATGGCCTGTATTCAGAACATTTCATCTCTCTCAAGTTCTTGGAGGACATGGAAAAAGTGAATATGGAGAAGTCTAAAATACTGCACTTGGAAAATATGGTAGAGAAAATGGCTAGAGAAAGCTTTTGCTACCTGGAGAAGAACTGTATTCTGCCTTTTGGAGAATAACTGGTATTGGACTTCTTGGCCTTATGTTGCAGTTCTGCTGAACTCTGACAGCCTTCGCTGTGCACAGCATTCCTAGTGGAGTAGGTAATTCTCTGGCTGCTGAGATTCTTTCATTAAAGAGAAAGCAGTGTGAACCAGGATGTAGCAAAACTCAGAACTAACTGTTTAGTGATATGTTTGCCAAGATCTGTCAAAAAATAAAAGCTTCCATTAGCTCAGTGGTTTCCTTTATTTTGGAGGGGGCCAAGGCTTGATTGCTCGTGTAATTAAACATTTGTGCATTAATTTTGCAACATGTTTACGGTATGCATTTGATACTATTGACTGATAACTAGATGAATTGTCTGCATACAGGATCATATCTATGTGTGAAGCAATATAGAGCAGATGCTATTAATAGTTTGGGATCACAACATTACTCATAAACGGGGAAACCACAAGTACGTTATTCAGATCATCCCAGACAAGTGCTAGTGCGGCCGTTACACCACGGTGTGAGGCACTTATATGCCATGTGAGTGCCTTTGAGTTCAAAGAACGCCTGTTCAAGTTATTCTGATGAGTACTGTTTTCTGTCCCTCACATTTAAAGCTGGTTATTGGTAATCAGAAGTAGAGAAGCAAGGATGAAACACTTCACGCACTTGTAAAATGTCCTCGTGTGTTACATTTCACCATCTATCAGGACAAAAATTAAATCTTCACTGAGCAGACAGAATTTTGGCTTTCCAGTCATATAAAGTAGGATTTTCTAGCTGGTGTCGATCAGAAACATTGGCATTGAGGCTATTGCTGTCTTAAAGTTCAGAGTAATTCCTGTCTGTGCCCACCTGCTCTATATGCATGCGTATAGTATAGTCTCTAAACATGTAACTTCAGTTATGTGTGGGCTTGTTTTAATTTATTTCACTGTTTTTGGAACATTAATAGTGATATTTTGTCAGCCTTTCTGTCTTCCTGTATATTCCTCTAAATATTCTTTCTCTGTGAATTGAATTTTTCGTGCAGAATAAATGCTTCTATACTTAGACCATTGATTGTTTGATATAAGTCAAGTACTGCACTTAGAATAACTTTGAGCTTGATTAGCACCTTTTAAGAATGCAACACTTTTCTGTCTATGTGCAAAATGGATATAATTTTCTCTTCATGCTCCCCTGTCAGTATACTTCACTCATGCAGCCAGGACCTCTGTTTTGGATTGTAGAGTTGTTCTGTCTCCATGCCTGTCAAATACCCAACCTCTCCAGTAAGAATGCCAGCAAGACAGAGGACAGATCTCAGAATAACTTTTGTGATACCTGCACTTTTGTTCTGGGGAATCGTGCCAAGCTCTAGCAAACAGATTTTATACAAGCTATTGAATTGCTAAGTTGCAGTGTGAAGGAATGAGTACTCAATTAGATTAACAATTTTGTGGAAAGGGTTACCAACCTTCTGCAATGATATGGTCCTCCTGTTGCTTTTACATATTATAATATTGAGTTATTAATTTGTGCACAGGACTGGAGAGGTCATCTATTCTGGAGCARAGGTGAGAATAATAAGATATTTTTGGCCTAATTGTGTTTTCAGGAGTAATAAAGGGCATACAATCCCTGTTTTGCTTACATGTACCTAATTGTCATTTGTGGCTGTGATGAGCAAGAGGTCTAAAGGCTGTATCTAGCATTTGAAGAAATATCATAATTACTGTACATCTATAGCACAAATCTGTAGTTTGAGCCTCAGGTACTGCTGCAAAAGACATTGGCGTTGTTGCAGGGCCAGCTGGACATCTCTCAGACTCCATAAGTGCACTCCTTTTTCTAGTTAGGAGCAGGGCCTTTACTTCTGGGAGGGAGGATTCCTTGTCTTGTCCAGCTGTTGGGTTGGGTCCTGGGCAGTGGAACACTCTGTACCATCCCCACTCATCCTAAAAACCTAACTGGCTTGGGCAGTCGTGGTTCTGCCTTCTGGGACACTGATCAGTTGTGAGTACACTGGACAGCATTTGTCAAACTCAGGTTTGGTTATGTTCCTTAGTAACCTTTGAGGGTTTCTCCCCTTGAGCTATTATTTCACCTTCTGCTTAAAATAAATCTCTGAATATGTCATGCACTGTATTAGTAAATTATTACTGAACAGCTGTATCTGTTCATTTATAGCTGTAGCCAATAACAGATGCTTAGGAAAGGGTATAAGAAACAGACAAATATAAACTGATCCTTTGTTGATACACTATCCCAGCTTCTGAAAACCAGCACTTTAGGGACTTTCCGAACTGAAGGTTGTACCCAGACAATTGAGTTTTGCAGCTCTTCATGGACTGCTCCTCTGTGAATTTGTCTAATCCATTTTTTGAGTCCATTGGTCTCCTCAGAATTCTGCAGCAACTGAGTTTTGCATCACATGAGAAGTTCCTCTGTTTGCTTACTTTAAGTCTGTTGCCTGATAATTCAGTAGGATGCCTTCTAGTTCTTGTGTTAGGAAAACCAGTGAATAATCACTCTGTATTAACCACCTTCATAATATCTGTATTTTATAGGTCTATATTGAATTTCTTCTCAAACATTTCTTTTTGAAGCTGAAAAGTGATTGCTGGTCTCTCTAGTGTCTTTTTTTTTTTTTTTTTTTNTTTTTTTTTTTTTTTTTTTTCATGGAAACCATTCTATACTTTGGTCCTTTATATCTTTGGCCATTTTCCCTATATTTTGTGGTTTTCATAAATCCTTTTTGAGACAGGGTGACCAGAAATAGTAATAAAGATGCAAGCACATGGAAATTTTGTATAGTGCTCTAATACTGATTTTTGTACTGTTCCTTTTGATTCGCAATAAGTCCCAGCTTTTTAGTTCAAGAACTCTGTTTGTCTCAAGCACCATAAAGTACCTGAAAGGGGGAAATCCTAGAAAATATTCCATGCCATCCAAGGAGCACTCTTGAGAGAACTCGGAGAGAGGCTTCTGTTTTATTCCAATTATATGCAATGGTGGCATTTCATGCAAGACTAACATAGTGACAGTTCATGGTGGAACTTTTCAGCCTCTCCTGGTACTTGATACATGTGAACTTCTAGGCTCTGACATGCCAATGCTGCTGTTACTACAGGATTATCGGAGAGAACAGTTGATCTCAGTCTGCTGTAGGTGGCATTCTTGGGTATTCTGCCCCAACACATTTGTCCTAARCTTTATTAATGACAACTCTGCCATCTCGGTGGCAAGTGCTCAACTAATGGTATTTTTTCTTTTTTTTCTTTAAAAGCATGTGAAATTTGTGGGAGAGGGGTTGGGGGGCACAGTACAGGTTTTATTTTTGTTAGTATTGCATGGAGCATGTTGTGATTACTTAGTGACTGAAAGTAATAATAATTTAATACCCAACCCTAGGACTACGAATCTGAGCTTGGGTCCAGGGTGGGTTTGTTGTTGCTGGTTTTTTTCTGATTACTATTAATTTTAGAGGGGTTAGAGGTGAAGGAAATAAAGATAACAGCCTGGAATTTAGGGTCCTGCAAATTCCTAAAGTATCAGAGTATTTTTTTACTTCAAAGAATTGAGCTGCTTACAGCACAAATGCGTTCATGCTTAATGCAATTAGGTACATTTCCCAGAATGTTAATTTAACAAAACCTTTTCCTTTGACCTGGAAAAAAGGATAAATAAAACATGATGCTGCTTGCTCCATACAATCTCTTCCTCCTTCCGCTTTAAGCCAGCTCCAGTTTATTCAGACAAAATGTTAAGGAAGATTTGGATTCCTTTTCTCATAAAAATGGAAAGGAAATCCTTTGGATTCTATTCTGAAATTGGGAAATACGAACAGGAAGCATGTGTAGACTGTGTTATCAGTGCTGCTGTGTGCGGTGAGTTAAACAACTGGATTGGAGTAGTACATTTGTTTAACCTCCTAGCATAATGAGCTGCCAGGGGGATTGCTCCACTTAATAGCAGCCGTTCATTACTCTGCAACCATTTGCAGTGTGTTATTTCTCTTGTAGCAAAGAGAATTGTCGGTTCCTAGTTTTAGCTTTCTTTATCTGTGACACTTAATGTCAACAGCCTTGAGACTTTGCCAAAACAATCCTAACAAATCCTAATCCCAGTGTTTCAAGGTAAGTATTTGCTTCTCAGAATTCTTCTGTATTAGTGCTGCATGTTTACACTGGACATTTTTAAATGCAACAGTGATCAAAGAAATATTTGAACTGAACAATATGTTTATTTTTTGTTCTCTGAAGGCACTTTGCATGTTCTTTCTTCTTACCTTTCACTACCATAGCTATGAAATTTGTGGTAGAAGGCGTTTTGGGGTGGTGATGCTGCTGCCATTATATTATAAGGATCATCAGACCAAAATTAATTATGAGACAATGAGAATTCCATTTATAATGACACAGATGTAGTTCGATGTGCCAGGCTGTACATTAAAATGTCAAAAGTTTCAAAATTAACCTACAGCTGAAGCCACCATCTACCCAAGAGCATAATTAATGCTTGTTGTTGTTCAAAGGGTGCAATGTAAAAGCAATAGAGCTTTTATAAAACCAAGATCAATTCTTTAAAGGCATCCCATTTGCAAAAACTAGCTGAACTGTCAAGGGAAAAGAGAAATTTTTGCTAATGGCAAAAGAAATGATTATTTTAGGGAGTGAATTAATGGACTATTAATGAGCCTTGTTCCCAGTGCATTGTTCACTTCACACTTGACAGCAGCTCCATGGATCAGAATGGAATGTGTCTGTTCTTAACTGAGAGTTTTAATATTTTGCACTGAAAGATCATAATGTTGCTTCATCATTAAAATAACCACAAAATTAACTTTTGCCCCAAGGGAAAGACAGATGGCAGTTTGATGGCCTCATTATTCTTTTTTCTTTTTAACAGGAGTAAGGTTTTATATTGGCTTATATAATCTAAAAAGATCTCTGAAGAAACTGATGCTAGCTAGAAGAGTAAAAAAGATATAGCCATATAATGCAATTGAATTTCACCTTTCTAAAAATTTTAGTTATAAAAAAGTCTTATGCGTGTGTCTATTTCTTTTTTTCTGCAGTAGGAGTCGTCCCAGCGACTACTCCCAGTAAGTAAACTTGTCTCACTGAAGCGAGGAGTAATCCTACCATTGTCTTAGTAAGGCTAACATTTCACCTGCAGTGTATATTGTTACACATAGATGGGTCTTCACAGGGTCAGGTCTCAATATGTAATAGATGATGGCACGCTCTCGTAACATAAGTACAGGAAGATGYGTGTAGTGATTAGAAGAAGTGAATAGCCACAAGGTCTCCAGTTACCTTGCTATGCAGCTTTGGGTGGTGCCTACCATGTGTGTGCCTCAGCATGCCCATTTCCAACGGAGCATGGTATTAGGTAGTTCCTATTGACTCAGGAATTTGTGGATGCTTCGTGCTTTTGAGAATCTGGCTAAATAAATATTTAACCACCTCACAGGGACTTAATTAATGCTCACAATGGACTTTGAAATAAGTGGAAAAGGCAAGGCTGATTACAGTCCATCTGTTCAGTTCAAGCACGAATTCTGCTTATTTGTTTTATTTTCTGTAAGTGGTATGAGAACAATTCACATGTTTATTTTGTCATCTGAAAAAGGCTTGTGATAAAAAGAGTGATGGAATGAAAAGGAAAACGTGTACTCGATAGGCCACATTTGTCACTGCATGTGCAGGAACCTGTCACAAGCAAATTATGACAGCAAATGAACATTTTTGATCTTTGTCGACTTCTTTAGGATGTGTGACCATGAAAGCTGGATTCCTTTCTGACCTACATATATTCCTTTGGTTTGAAACCTGACCATTCTTAGGAATGCTCTATCGGACAGAGTATATGGAAAATTGTGCCTCCACCAATGCATTTCCTCATTTGCTGTGTTCTAGTTTTCAGCTCAAATGTAAGGTAGGAAGAATGTGTTTGACTAGTTCCAGCTGGTTCCAAGAGGTTGTTATAGCTCAGACAGCTTAGATTCAGGGACATTCATTTGCCTCAAGAGGAGGGAAATGGCCAATACCCTGGCTGCAGAGAGCCAGTACTCTCTGGGGTGCCTTCTACATGAAAGGACTGTTTACAACAGACTTACTAGAGCACTGTGTGGTAGAATGGCACAAGCCTTCCCTAGCACTGCGGAAGAGCTGACCTCTTTCTGTCTCAAATGCAGGCTGTTTTGTCTCATTGAATATAAGTGGTCACTGTTCAGGCAAATCTCCTACTGTAGCGTCTATTGCAAATTGAGGAAAAGGAAATTAAATTACATCTTCAGGTGGAAATGAATGTCTGTGGGCAGAGTGTTCTCTTAGCACATAGGTGATACGCATAGCAAGCAGAATTCAAGACTGACTTCTTTGGCATTATGTAGGATTTACACAGGCACAACTGTCAGCTCAATCTAGGCTACTGTCTACCACTGTTGGATTAAGGTGGACAAAGGTATCAAAATCCAAAATGGAGTAGCAGTTGAGAAAAATACTAATTAAATCTAGGAAACGAGTCCTGTCTCAGATTCACTTTTAAGTCACAGACCCCTAGCAGAAAAATAAGTACAACAATGAAATTAAACTCTAATTCAGATGCAATCAACACATTTCTTTTGTCTTGATTTATATTACAATGAGTGCTACTTACTGTATTGTAGTCAAATGAAAATGATTTATTCAGTCAATTATCAAGGGTGAAACACCAATGAACTATGATGAAATAAATGGAAAATTACATATTCAAATGACACAGATCTGCATACTTCTTAAGACTGCTTATATTTGCTTCATATGGACACTAGAAGAGTCCTGATTTCAGGACAGTCACACATTCCTGGATGTAAGGCAGCTTAAGGAAGTCACCTAGATGGGTGGATTTGCTTTGTTTTGCATAACAGTATTTCTGTGGTTTTGACAGTGACAAATCATGAGACAGTAGAAAATGCATGTTGCTAAAACTATTTCAGAGACTTTGGTAAATATTCCTTTCTTTGGAAACTAGACATGTACATCCTTTCCTCATTAGTACCTGTAGGATGTTTCTGGATTTACAGTATGATATTTAAAGGGCAAGTGCCTTAGGTTTTAATGGGACAGACTCACTAACTAGCATAAAGTTTTCAGCATCATTAACAGTAACAATAGTTTCATCCACTTGTGTCAGATCTGAATCTTACTTCTTCTGAATAAAGTGATCTGATGATTTTTGAATAAAATGATAAAATTTCTGATCTGAATCTTATTTCTTCTGGAATACCTTAACGGAAGCTAGTAGGGTTTATATCAAGGATTGATTTAGTACAATATTCTACAGGCTTAGATTTCCCTTTCATTGTAGGGAGTTAAAAACCAGGATCCCTTGGTCTGACCAAAGGAAGACATTTTTTGTAAATCACAGAAGAGTAACCTAGGTGTCTCCTTTTCCAGTTTTCAGTTTTAATGGTGGAAACTTTAAAGCTTTTGGAAATAGTATAAGATTACAATAGATACTTCCAAGCCCTTGTGACACAACTGGTTGATTACATATAGCTGAAACAAAGTATCTCATCCATTATAGAAAGAACAGTAGCATTTTGCTGCTGAAAAGCTTATTAACGTATTGGGTTTTTTTTCTTTTTTCTTTTCCCAGCGTTCAGCATCCTTAAGCATTGTGGGCTTTTCAAACGGTTTAGAAATGGAATTACCTTCAACAAGGTTATCTAGCTCGGCTGATCCGCAGATGCAAGGTGCAGCCACTGTAACACTTGGCCCATCCCTGAATGCCTTTTGTGACTGTGATACTCCACCAGAGTCGGTGCCCAGCTACAGCTTGGCGTTGGGCAGAGCCCCAAGTGACCTGAGCCCTGGGGCTGCCGCTGGCTTCTCACCAGGTGATGTACTCCAGGGCAGCACTAAGTGCAAGGTAGGAATCGCTCAAACTCCTTTACTGAAAAGGAATCCACTTTCATTGATAGCACATGTTATTGTTGGTCAGTCAGTCAAAGGCAGCTATTTCAGTAAGTAATGTTTTCCTTACCTGGTATTTGATGACTGATTACAAATTATTTTCTTAAGATGAAAAGAAAGAAAACTAATAATAAAATTTAATTTCCTTCCCTCCCCACCCCCCCCCCCCCCCCCCCCCCCCCCAGGTGGAAAATGAAGACTTCAGTACTGTAGATCATCCTCTGGAAAACAGCTTGGCTACTGCTGGGCAAGATGTAGTTAATGAATTAACTCTTTCTATGCAAAAAGTGCTGGAAGAACCTATTAATCTTTCAATCAAAAAATCTCAACATTGCACTTCTCCTTCTGAACTGCTCAGCAACACTTCTTTCCTGCCCGTGAATGCCAGAATGAGACAACTTAGAAGCAAAGAAGGTACCAGGCTTTTTGTTACTTCATTTAAGTTTTTGGTCTGTCTGTCCTTCTTTCTTAGCACTGTGCATTGCAAGCATTGCAAAGCAGTATGCTTATTAATGTACTTACATATAAATGTGCTTTTCCAGCAAGCTTCAAATATTATGAGAGTACTTAATCCAATGGAAAAGCATGTTTGATCTCATTTGTGGAGGAAAAACATGGAAATGATATGCCTTGAATTTGTAACATCCTTCATCTATGAACCAGAAACGAGTGAGTCTGTGTGAAGTACCTGGAGTATTAGTTCTCTTAGAAGCACTCCTGTTAATGAGACCTGCAGTTATGACTATTGAAGAGCTGGTTTGAAGAGTCCAAATTCAATTAAAAAAAAAATTACTTCCGAAATGTAATGTGCCTTCTGCTAAGTCCTTCACATCAGCAGCACAGCAAATTTTTGTTAGATTAATATATTGTACAGTATGTGCTTTTGCTTGGCTCTGTCTACTGTGGATCATTCCCTTCAGCCAAGGCCTATTTCTTCAGCCTTAATGGAGAATTAGACCTTACTTAACTCTTTTCATGGGCAAATTGCCAGCATCCTTGTGCTACACTGTAAAGCCTCATTCCTGCAAACTCTAAAAGTCAATGGGACTATTCATGCAAGCAAGGGATTGCAGGATCAAGCTGTTATCCTGTGACTTATGCCAATATTTGGCTGCTTTTCTCTGTAAAGGATGAATTAATATTTCTACCTCTGTGCTGTATTTTTATTCAGAGAATGCTAATTAGTACAAAGGAGGCCTAGCTCAGTGAGCCAAGGAAATGTATTTGTCTTCTCTTATATGTGCTATGCCAAATTGTGGCAATTATGCCACAATCATTTGTGTGAGTTGTAAGAATCAGGCACACCCCTAAAAAGCTATGCCTCAGTCAGGCTTAAGTGTGTCTGAGAGGAGCAGCTTTGTAGTATCTGGTTTGGATGGTGTGACACTACGCACAGAAAGCAGCCCCAACATACAGAATCTCACTATCTATAACAGATGCTACAAATTTGCTCTGTGCAAAGCACAGGTCCTGTTGTGCAAGAGGGTGGAAAGACTAGTGCGTTGAATTCAATGCTGCACCCTTTTCACAAGGAAGGATCGGGAGTGAGCAATTCCCATTCTGCTCTCGCTGTTTAAAGGCGTGCAGTGAGGGGAAACCTGAGGAGATACAGTCACCGTATGCAGCGTGCACCAGCGAGAGAGATTAACTCTGTTGCAAAGGCAACGTTATCTTTGCTAGTGGCTCTCAGTAGGACTTACTGGCTTCAGCAGTGCTGTGCTGCCAAACCCCACTGCTTCTGGTATATATCTCCAATGACTCATCCTTTTCTAATATCAAATCTAAACATTCCAGCTTAATTTACAACAAAACTCTTCTTATCCTAGGCCCAAGGGATGTAGTAAAAATTGTACATCATTTCATCATTTTCCCTCTTACAGCCACTTTTCTTCTTATCATGACTTGCATAAACACTCTCCCCTCCCCTTCTCTTTCCTAGACTAAACAAATCTGATGGTTTCAGTCTCTTCTCATGGGTCAGGATAGTGATTTTTTTTTTTTTTTTTTTTTTTTTTTTTTTTTTTTTTTAAAAAAAAAACCACCTCATTCCTGCAGTGCTATTCTGGGTTCTCTGCAATTAAGGAGTGCTGCCCACAGCCAAACACAGTGCTGCAGCTGAGGCCTCTGGGGTGCCATGCAGAGCCAGGGCATCAACTTTGTGTGATTTACATTCCTCACTGCTGGTAATACACTGCAGGACAGCATTCGCCTTTTTTTGCAGCAGCAGCAGTGTTACATGGTTGACTCGCATGTAGTGAATGGTCCACATAAATCCTTAGTTCCTTCTGCAGAACAATTTCCTAGTCAGTTATTTTCCTTTTTGATTACATTCATCTGATCCTTCATAAGCATCATAGTTACACTTATCTCAATTCAGTCTTACTGATCCAAGTTRCTGATGGAAATGTTGATTAATATTAGGAAGCCAGCACCACTGGAGCATCCTCTGGTTTGACAGCGTACAACGAGAGCTGCTCCTTCAGCTCAGTGTGCAGTCACCCTTCAGTAATTCTGTCCAGAGCCATAAGTACTAGCCTTCACTTGAGCAACAATCACAAGTGAATAACACTTTAGGAGTGACGTGAAATGCACCTTTCCTTGTCAGTCTTGATTGTATTGTGTTTTCTGTGGCTGGGAACAACAGGGTATCTTAGAGGCACATTGCTTTCAAGCCATGGGCTAGGTACCATTGACCCGAGCTAGATTTTCTTTAAAAAAGCATGTTTTCCTGGCACTCGCTTATCTCCAGATAGCCATGATATTTGGTTTGTTTTCTTGTTAGTATTGTCTATGTCAAACTAATTCCTAACAAAAGGAGGAGTTACTATGAAATTTGTCAGTGGACTGGTATTCATGAGGGCATCCACTGGGGCATCCATCTCTACCCCATCCCATCTCTCCAAAGTCGTTTTTTTACTCTTGTGTCTAGTATCAGTCAAGAACTCCTTGCATGCTATATAATAGATAGTTTTGAATTCATATGTTTATATGTTACATACATTGGAGGGTAGAAAGGAATCATACCTGTAGCTTTCGTCCCTCAGTGGCAGATGGGAGACATGATTTCCTTCCTGTTTTCAAGTAACTAGAATTATCCAGAAGCTTCTTAGCATGGAGCAGGAGACTGCAGAGACTTCCTGAGCCTCAGGGGTTCAGACCTCAGCAGGTCTGTTTTTGTCAAGTGAAGGCTGTATGGCAAAGAGGATTACTTATGTTGTTCCATGTATATGGATGAATGTGGCATGGCTGTGTACATATATAATTCCCTGGGAATGTAACCATTTTGACAAAATATTTTGAAAAGGCTCCTCATGTTCAGTACAGGAGCTGTGGTTAAAAGCAAAGAGAAAGACAAAGACTGTATCCCAGAATACAAAATAGCATACACATTTTCTATACATATAGATGAAATGATTCCATAATTCACTTATGATATCGTATTAAACACCAGTCAGAAGTACATGAATATTGAAGTACTTTCTACCCTAATCTGACTCTGATATTATAAATATTTTATTCATTTTCTTATCTTCTTTTCCAGATTCCAATAACTGTGAAAAGGAACATTTTGAAATGGATATGAAAAGCAATCAGAGTGTCAGGTAACAGAGTCTTTTTTACACAAAAGCACTGGCCATGAAATTTTATGCATGTATTTAGAAAATTTGTCATACTTAATGATAACGGAGAGCTTAAAAAGAATGCAAGATTCCTTATAGATAATAATTCTGAAAGTTGTAAAGTATTCTCTTAAACTTGAAAAAAACAATTTAAAAGAAGTGGTGACTTAATGTATTTCTGTTATTCTGTGTAATTTTCCAGAATGAATAAATATTTGCAAACTTATCTCACTTGAACAATCAGAAACTGTTTAGCCCCAATTAAACCTAAAAATTATAATGGGAACAGGATTAACATTATCTCAAGAGTTTTATAAAATTTTGTTTTCAGCTACTGCTGTGATAATATTTTAAAGTAAAGTTGATGATGTGCTGTGTTCCTGCTTGAAGCCAGCCACATTGAAAAGCATCAAGCACGACTTAAATTGGAATAATTAAAACAAAAATATATGGAGCAGGGCAAAGTTTTAGCACAGAAGTTAGTAATGCATTTACACATATGATTAATTTAAAGTGATTGCATTCACATTTCTTAAAGAATGGGCATGTGAAAAGACGTCCATGTTTTCAGCATTTAGCCAGCAGAGTCACAATTACAAAGGAAAAGGAACACAAACAATAGTGTGTGAAAAATGTTGAAACTGAATAGGGAGGAGAATTTTGTGGAGTATGATTGAATTTAACCATCTGTCATTTTGATTGTAGAGCTGGCCCTAAGGAGCAGAAGATCCCCTATGTGCGACTGGAACGTCTAAAAATATGTACATCAGAGGCAGGGGAGCTCCCAGTGTTTAAGCTCCAGCCACAGGACAATGAGCAGGAGGGCAATTTCCTCCTGATAATTGAATGTGGGACCCAGTCTTCAAGTATGTCTATAAAGGTGAGTGGAATTTCCTTGAGGCTTTACCTGCTTTCTCCCGTTTATCCCACTGGCTTGTACCCACAGTTTCTGAAAGTTATGATATGCTAAACAAGTCTGTTGATTCATTTCACCCTCAGACACTTCTGTGATGGGTTGAAGTAATAGAGAACGCAGCTTTTAGTTGGCTGTGTAGCTCCCTGATACTTCCATTTCTGAGAAGTCTGTCTCTGGGATTGGATAGCTGTAGTGTTTTTGTATTCTAGCAAACCTGGCTCGTCTGTCTAGTTACAAATATAGGATAAATAGGTTAAAACTGACCTGAATGCGTATTCGAGTGATAGGAACCAATTCCAGAAATCACAGTTTAATAGATTTTTAAAAGCTTTGTATTCTATTGCTTCATTGGAGTCTTGAGTGTGAACTTCTTTCCATAGAAGGAAATGGGAATTTCTGGTGGGAACAAAAAACTATACTCTTTTTTTTTTTGAGCTGTTTACTGTAAAATTTGCGAATAAGATTGTAAAGTATCCTGTTTCTATCATCTGTGATATGAAATCTGTGGAGGAAATGACTTGACCAAGGTGACTGGCCAGCCAGTGGCAGATGTCGAGCTGAGCGTGGGCCTGCTGAACTCCAGTGCCCTCTCCAGTAGAGTTCACTGCAGAGAAACCATTTTGTCTGCAGATAACCACTGCTGTTATATGCTTAGATATGAAAATGATTGTGTGATCCCAGATTTTTCTTCCTTCAAGATAAATAAAGATAGTCCACCTGAAGGACTGAAATCCAAAGAGGAGAGCTCAGAGGACAGAAAACTTCTCATATCCCAGGCTGCAGGACAGACACAATCTCCTCCTGTAGATACTCCGTCTGTTGATCAGAAGCTCAGCAATGGCATCTCCATCATGAAAAAATCTCCAGTTACGCAGGAAGTCAATACAATTGAAAATGAGGATTTCTGTGCTGTATGTCTTAATGGAGGAGAACTGTTGTGCTGTGATCACTGCCCCAAGGTCTTCCATCTCTCCTGCCATGTTCCAGCCCTGCTCAGCTTTCCAGTGTGAGTATGTATGACATTTCGCTAATGTGCTCAGTTTCTGCTCACTGCCTTGGGGCAGAATATATCCTCA
Organism: Phoebastria nigripes; assembly: GCA_035582835.1. Lineage (NCBI taxonomy): Eukaryota > Metazoa > Chordata > Aves > Procellariiformes > Diomedeidae > Phoebastria > Phoebastria nigripes. The sequence goes on along the minus strand of JAYKAV010000356.1, from coordinate 1,556,246 downwards.
GGGATATATGTGTCAACCTTACACAAGGGCAAGGACTGCATCCCTCACTTGCCTTTTTTGTTACTTTTCTTGCAAAGGGAAGAATTGTCTTACACACTAGGAACTAGATGAATTCTTAACAAGAACTATTTCCAGCCATGTATACCCTTTCTGCAGATAGCTGGCCGGCACAACAAAGGAGGTGGCAGACCTGAGCTTTAAAAAACATTCTTACGACTTATTGGAGAAAAATAAAATCCTAACTCTCATGTAACATCTGTGGTGTAGACGTCAGCTCTTCTCTGCAAGAACAGTGACTAGCACAAGGAAAGGGCAATCAGTGAGTTCCTATTCAGTTTTCTAGCCAGTTTTATGGGAAATTTAGGATTATTTGGGCTTTTGTGGAAATGTTTAGGACATTGGTTTCCCTAAGACATACATTGCCTAGCAACTTGTCACAGATGAATTCTATGCAACAAAGAGCCAGAATTAGGTACATGTCCACATACCAAACTTTAAAAGTGAGGCTAAATAATGCACATTACTGGTGGTGTATAATTCTGAATTCTGTTACAAATCATTACCAGTTGGGACCAGAGGCTACTTCATCTGTGCCAAGCCCAAATAACTGTCTCAGCTGAGAAAAAAATGTTGTGAGACATTAGTTTGGAGATTCTGGTTTGTTCTTTCTGTTCAAAAAGCAGGCATTTCCATCTCTTGGCTTTTCACTCTTTAATAGCTAAGTCATTATTAAACCTCTAGTTTCAAAACAATGTGAAAACCAAGTTTTCCTTTTAAAATAAACTTCCTAGGCAAAGTTGAATTCTAATGAAGTAAATTAATTCCCTTAACTAAAGTTCTGTATTCATAGTTCTTTAATATACCTTTATCTATAGTTATTCAGGCCCTGATGTTGCAGAAGTTGTATCACTGCCTTCATGAAATTCTTCAAGAGGTTTCTGAAAATGGATCTACTAGGAAGGACACTTATGCCCACACAGAATTATGTCTGTTAGGTTTGGGAACCTGTGTACTAGCACACATTATGACCTTTTCTGACAATGTTAATTTCTTAGATAAATATATCAATTATCATATCAATTGATAATAAATATATAAATTATCAAACAGATCTGGTTTTGTCTTATGACCCAACTGTTGGCTATTTTTCCTTAATATTTTTTTTTAAAAACAGCACTTGAATCAATGCAGCTGCACACACTGCTTGTACATGATTTCAGACACTTACTATTTTATCTTTTTCTTTTTCTCTGTGATAGAAAAAGTGCAATGAGTATAATCTGAAATTATTACACTTCTAATTAGATTCAAATCTCTTGAAGAACATCTAGTACAATGGGCTTCAGATTGCCTGCTATTGTAATACTAGTTAAGGATGAGACTTGTTTCCAAATACAGTGATTCCTGAGGTTTGATATTTGACAAGGTTGCTGACAAAATTTGACACAAGTTTTTGGTTCCTTGTTTTGCAGGGGAGAATGGGTGTGTACGCTTTGCCGTAATCCAGTGAAGCCGGAGGTAGAATATGACTGTGAAAACACACGCTACAGCCACAGCTATAACGCACAATATGGCCTTGATGACTACGACCAGAAGGTGGGAATAACTATATATTGTACTATTTAGAAAAGGACATATGATCTCAGCATGAGGCTTTGCCTCTTCATTAGAAAGATGACTGTTTTGACTTGGTTGCTACTTGAATGTTTCAGAGAGTAGTAAATACAACAAAAGCATTGTTAGTATTCAGTTATATCATTCTCTTCTATCTAGACATTGCTGTTCAGTTTTAAAATGAATGACATGTTATAGAAAGATGAAACAGGCAGATCTAGAATTCCTTTCTCCTTTGAACAGGGAAGTCTCACTCAGCAGCAGAGCAAGCTTCCCTGAGTCAACTTTGCCTGGCCTTCTGCCACTGAATCTTTTTCCTTTAAGACTTGGCACCTTCTCAGGCATCTACTTAGGCCAGTTGCAATGACGTTTTTGTGATGTAGACACTTTTTGACTTTCAGTTGGATTGAAATCATGATATGGTCTTCATATATACCATTAATCCCCTTGAAGATGACATTTGAGCACTGTTAACTCAGCCTAGATGAAAGCTTCTCTCTTTACATCCCCATTACCAGTTTCCTCTACCAAATCTGCCATGAAAAAAATGCCTTTTCTTAAAGTCCACTTGGTACTTGGATGCCACAAGTTCCAAATAGATGTCCTGTGTATATGTGGTGGCAGCTGGACAGGGAGGCTAAGTCCACACAGCTGAGTGCAGATGCTGATCTGGCCTTGCACAAATGAAGCCTAGAATAAGGCACTGGTCTAGTCTGGGCACCATACATAAAGACAACAGCAACGGTTCTTAGAGCACTGGGGCCCCCTGGCAAGGCCTATGAGCATAGCCACAGCACTGCTCAAATTCATCCATACTGTTTCCAGAATTGAGCTACTCTGTCCATAAAGAGCTGGACATAACTTCTTGACATTGATGTGATCCCTGTTTCTATTGGATTGGATACAACTGGCCAGCAATAGTTGGGATCTCGGTCTTGATTAGTGAGGTTCTATTTAGAAAATGGAGTTGATTAGAAATCTCATTGTGAGCAAACATGGCTTATAATGTTTTTGTAGTCCATTTTTTTTCATCAGTGAAAAAACCAAAGCATAGTAGAAGTATGATGATTAAACGGAACTGTTTTCATACAGTACTACCAACTACATAACTTGCACCCATTTGTATGAATGGATATGAACAATGTGAAACATTTTCCATTTAACTGTTTCCACACTGTTGCTGCTGTTCTTTTAGTCAAGAGCCAATGAATAGATCTGGAGTGCAGAAAGGAAATAGTGATAGCGATGAATTCCCAAGAGTTTCCAGGAAAGATACATGCATACAAACATTTTTACATAATGTTTCTTTTCTTGCATTTCTTGACTATCCCCACTTTCAAAACTATAAAAATGCTATGAGGAAAAACATCCCCCGGGTTAGAGTGCAGTGTGCCATTTTGCATCAGAAATGCACAGACTACATGAAAACTCCCCTTGTTGTTAGTATGATTGATTAACTAAGGGCAAGAATGAAACTCACTTGTTTTGAATTAAAACATATTTCAAAATTGGCTTCTACAGAAGTGTGAAAAGCTGGTGCTTTCCCTGTTCTGCAGTAGTATGAGCCTCCCATTCCATGAACCTGTCAGCCCCCTGGTAAGTACTGCACACGCATGGGTCAGAGGGAATCCAAAGAATACTCTGGCACACCTCGCGAGTTTCTCCTTTGTCTTCTTGAAAGATATTCATTAGCTTTTTTTCTGAACAGTATTGCTTCCTAGGGAAGGGTAGGTGTTTCCCTCTTGCAAGTGCTTTGAAGGTGCTAGGTTGGAGGCAGGTAAATGCTGGCCAATGTTCTCAGGCCAGGTTGGGTGCCAATTTAAGATGCTGGTAGGATACTAAAGGTGTATGAGGGGTTCCAGTGATTAAGAAAGTTGATTTGCTGCATACATGGAGAATGTTGCACTGCAATAAGAGAGGTCTGCTTTAGAAATACCCTGGACTCCCTGTTTTCTGGTGTTTTGCACGAAGGTGGTAATGTGACTGTGTTCAGGGGAAGATGTAGAGACTGCTGTTTCATCCATGTACTCAACATTTGCAATATTAACTGGCTATTTTAAGGAAGATGTAGATCCATGCTATTGTAACAATAGAACACAATGTGACACAAGTTGGAGGAGGAAAATGAGAGGAAAAAAAAGGTTTTATGTGAAGGAATAGTCCAAATAACAATATAAAAAACATTCCACCTAATAAAGCTTGCAGTGAACTTATGGAACACATTACCTAACAAGTAGGTTTTGACCCAGAAAGATTTAAGGAGTGGGATGTCCTGGTAGCTGGTGCCCATTGAAAAAGACTTTTGTTGAACTGTAAAAAGAGTGCATAGTAGCATATTTTTAGTTGCTTTCGGCAGACTACTTCCCACAGTATCAGCTGCCAGTATCTCAGCACATTATTTTTATAACTGCTTGGGGGAAATGTTAGCTAATTGTCAATGTTACATATATTATTGATTATGGTTAAATGAAGACATTTATCTCTGGGGATAAACTTTAGAAAGTGCAAATAGCGGAGTAGTAACTGAAGTGTGCTATTTTCAAGATCAGTCTTGCAAGCAAATATGTTTTTAATTAAACCAAAAAGCACCCAGGAAGATGATGTGCAAGTGTAGGTGCTAAAAAACTAGAGCTCTCTTCCTTGATGCAAGGAATCCTCTGCAGTGACTTCTGTCCAAACTTGGATAGAAGTCACTGGAGAGGAAATGTTTTAATTAAAAAGTTTACATACCTGCGTTTTATTCTTATTGCAGGCTCGGCATTATTATCAGATCATCAAAAGGCCAATGGATTTGTCGATCATACGAAAAAAGCTGCAAAAAAAGGACAAGTCCCACTATTCTGCACCTGAGGAACTTGTGACTGACGTGCGTCTCATGTTTTGGAACTGTGCGAAGTTCAATTATGTAGGTTTCTAATATGTGTGGGTGGGGGGGATACAAACCAGAGGGTTGCTCTTTCAAGCTGTCACGCTGGTGTAACTCTTGGTTCCACTGACATCAGACATGGGATTGGGATAAACAGAAATATTAAACAGTTTTACTCTTTGGAAATGATATAAATTTTTCTTTAATGACAGAAATGGAGATATATATGGATCTGAGAACTTGAGATACATATGGATCTAAAATTAAAGAGGGACAGCTTACTGGACGGCTTTTTGGAATGATGCCGAATTTGCTGTGAGAAGCCAGTCATAGCCAGCAAAATAGCTAGGGAAAATTCAGGTGCATAGAAATTCCTAAGCAATGATGACTGCTATTCTTTCTGGTTCACTGCACATCTCTYTTTCTTAGAGGTGCAGAACATGTTCCTTAATAGCAGCATCTGTTTTTTACTTACATTGTAAATGCAGAGGGACTAATGGGCTGTAGAAAGTGGGCAGGAGACTAATGGAGATGTAGCAGACAGAACCAAGGTGAGACATTAGGGTAGGGTAGTCATTTGGTTTTGATCCTTGATGATTTCTGCGTGCCGTAAGACTGAATGGTTATTTATTCTCTTACAGCCAGATTCAGAGGTTGCTGAGGCTGGACGATGCCTAGATGTATTCTTTGAGGGCAAACTGAAGGAGATTTATCCAGATAGGCATTTTCCTACAATGCAACAAGAAGACTCTGATTCTGAAGAAGTGGAGAGTCAGAATAGCAAAATGCCGGCCCAAGATTTTCAGTGGCCATCACACGGACAGGAGTGCATTCAGCCTAAAAGGAGACGGCGCCATGCTGTAAGATTGCAAAAGCAAAAGCATTTGGTTGCTAAGTGGCCACCCTGCTAATTCTGTTCACAGCTACTGATGGGAAGTTTTGACAGGGCTATGCGGGAAAACTGTCAAGCTTCTATCACAGAGATGTGATCAGTTCTACAATTTTATGTCAAGATCCTCTGAGTGGAATAAAGTGTCAGTTGTGTATAAATGTGTGAGCACGAACAAATGAAGTCTCTCAGGCCACACAGTTATCTTCCTAGCAGAAAACTCTGTCAAGACTTTTGAAAGACTAAGCCCTCTAGCTGTTCACTGTTTGTTTCCTTTGTACACAGGAAAGTGAAATAACTAAAAGAATGATGTCTCAGCCAGCTAACAGCCTTCCTCAGGTATGACCTCCTCAAGATATGAGATTTGCTATGAGGAATCCAGCAGCATAACTGACAGAGTTAAGGTGTGTGGGAGGAAAGCAAAGCACTTGGGCTGTTCACTTAAACTCTCCTAATCTGCTGACCATATGCCTTATTTCTAGATCTTGTGGATAGATAACAGATCCAAAGTGTTTGAATCTGTCAATATTCAATCTGTTAAATCATGTATATGTTTTGCAGTGTTTACACTGAAGTACTAATGTTTTGGTGATAGGTAATGATGATTAATAATAAAACTAACATGCTAATAATATCTAATACTGCAGTACTGTTTTAGAATCTGTTCAACATGACATCTCTATTTTATAGAGCACAGGTAACCATGTAATAATCTTGCAACCTCAGTGTGAATGTTGGCCGTGCTTTGTGATAAATAATACAATGTATAGTCATAAAAGCTGTGATCCTGTTGTCTTATTCAATGATTTTTCTGGGAACTTGACTGCTGAAGGCCTATGAGGTACAGTCTAATGTGATTATCTGATTAGCTGTTTCTTTTGAAGCAGAGCATTTTCATTAAATCACGAAAGAACAAGTGCTAATAGTGCTAATACTAGGGCTCTGTGTGACCTGTTTCTGAGTGCATACTGGATGCGCTGTTTGCAAGGAACGATTCTTCCAGTATCTAACTCATGCTCAGTAAAGCAGTGTGGCATTTCTTGGGTCTCAAAGGTAGCATTTTTATACAACCCAAGCCAGTTGTTTTTCTTTAAAGCAGATATTGGAATTTAGTAAATCAACTATGAAGCAAATTACATGGTTATAGAAGTGCCTATAAAATAACGTCATATATTCCTGATTTTCTCTTTGCTTATTTCTTGTAGTTCTGTAGCAACAGTGTAGTTCTGTAGCAACAGTGCTAGAAGATGATGATAATGTCTATATGTAGAAGCTCAAACAGAATGAAAGGATGTCTAAGTTTTTTGAGTTTTTTTTGTTGTTGGGTTTTGTTGTTGTTGTTTTTTTTTTTTTTTTTTTTTTTTTTTTTTTTTTTTTTTTTTTTTTTTTTTTTTTTTTTTTTTTTCTAAATTCCACAATATAATGGCAGAATACCACCAAGGGACAGAAAAGCAATTTTAGAGTTCACTTGAACATGTAATGTACATGTAATTGTAAAGCCTGAAGGGTGAGATAGGTAACAAGACATGACACCTGATCAGAGAGTGATGGTTTGCAACCTGCTTCCCACCTCTTTCAGAAGCAGGTGAGCCAGATCTTTGTGTGGCCAATGCTTTTTTCGTGTGTGTGAGGCGCATCTTCCTCCTTAAAGCTCTGCCCAGCAGGGTAAAGCTGGGCTGTGGTCTGGCTCTGAGAGAGAGGGTTGTTGCAGATCTCAAACACAGTTAAAGTTCATTTTAATTAGGTTCCTGTAAATCAAGATGATATTTTCAGCATAGTTTATATGGGCTATTTGGTCTGGTAACCATATATGTTATTTTAGATAACACTTTAAAGGTTTATATATGAAATAATAAGATGTGAATGTTATAGTCTACTATCTATGTGACTTACTGTTTGCCATTAACTTGGTAGTGAGCTAATGTTTTCTTTTCTCTGAAGAAATGAAAATCTGGATGTTATAAGCTGACTGGAAAACTGTGAGATGAAGGGACAGCCTTTACATTTTCTATATGTGAATTCCTATGTGTTTGCTTTCTGTCAAACTCCTGTTCTCAAAACAGTAAGTGTCTTGGCACAGGGAAATGAGTGCACATTTGTAACTGAATTAATCACCCTTATCTGTGCTACAGGTATCACCTTTTCTCAGTTGGTAATGAATTCCTCCACCAAAGACCTATCTTTTACCATTAATAGCACAAAAATGATATGCTGTATAGCCTTCATCTAGGGGCAAAGGTAGAAATGGGAGAGACTGTTGACGACTTCCTCTTTTTCTGGAAGAGCAGAGTCAACAAAAGCCTGCTTCTATTTCTTAAAGGCTGCAAGTTTGTTAACTGTACCATTAGTTTTGGAGAACACCTGTTTTAATAAAATTTATCCAGGGTATATTATACCTTTATYAAAAATAGAAGTGTACCAGTTTGTCATCATATATAAGATACCCTTTGGATGTGTGCTGGCAGGACTCTATGGCCTGAGCACTCTTAAGGCTAACTTTGTTTTTGATTACTTCTCTAAGACATAGTAACAGTTAAAAAAAATACTCGTAAACTTCATGTCATGTTGGTAAGCAGAACAAAAACTGAACTCATATGTATGACTTCACATACTTTCAAACACAAATCTGTGGCTCAGCAACTTCACGATACATTGCATGTCGTAAGAGCAACATTATCCATCTTGGACGTTGCCTTAAAATTGCTGGCTTGTGATGTTCCTGCTGCTGGACACCATACCACCAGGGCCTGTAAATTCTTGGGGTGTTTGCTCTGTTGAAGTTCAATTGCACACTGGTAACGGCACTGACAGCTATGAAAGGAAGGGTATCTCTTCTAAAATCTAACAGCCTACGTGGCCCAAAAGAGAAGTGATAGGTTATGTAGTTACTTTTTCTTCTGTCACACAGCCTGTTTCACAATCCAGAATGTGTAGGAAAGGAAGCAAGGAGGAACCCCTGAAGCTTTCCACTGGAAGTAAGAATAGCAGAAACAAATGCCGGCAATGCTGTGGAAACCCCAGCAAAATGCACTAGGCTCCTGCAAATGCAATCAAGGGCACAATTTTTCCTTTTGCCTTTAGTAATGGGTTACATGTAGAATGGGAAAATCCTCTTTGTGCTTAAGCAGTTGGAAAAGAGATTAATTAGACTTCAGTAATAGGTCTGTTGAAGAAGAAATGACAGCTACAAATTTGACTTTCATTCCCCTACAGACAATTTCAAAGACATACTTCTTCCAGTATCATTACAGCAGAATGGCATCAGAATTAATACAAACAGGTGTTTAACAATTCAGATTATCGAATGACTGCATGTTTATGTGTGTAATGTGCTTTGCTGGACAATAAAATATGTGAAATGTATTTTTGCACATCAATCTGAAATTTTTGCTCTGAGTACATCTGCTTTCAATCAATATATGGATTGTATAACATCATTTAACACTTATTAGCTAAGTTGCTGATAACTGATAGCAAAGCAGAATGGTTACAAAAGCAGCTATTCTAATACAGGAGATCAGCTTTATATTTGTGCTGGAATTTTCAATACCAAGTAGATATTTTGCCTTTTCRTTTTTCAATTAGTGTAAGTTAGTGAGAACCAAACATGCCATGAACAAGTAACAAAAAATGTTTGTAGTTTAAGTATATGTATACATTAAAGTGCCAAGGAACATACCACTTACTAGTGAGATGAAAAAGCTATTGTAGCGTAATCAGAAGGAATCAGAAAAGATATTCTAAAATTGAAAATACTAGAAAATGAAGAATTATGGAATAATTTACAAAAAATATAACAAAAATACTCTATTGGCAAAAAGTCAAGCAGACACTGAAAGTGTTTCTCTATCGTTATTGGTTATTCTCAGTTTGGTTTATGGGAATATAAAACTATCAGCAGCAACTTTCTGACCTGGAGGCCTACTGGCTTGAGGGGTAAGGAATCCTTTCAGGGTTACAGCTGTGCTGCTCTTCAGACATAATTAAGAAAGAATTTGTAGACAGAGGTAACTTTTTTATTGTATAAACAGGAAAATGTAGAAAAACTTCTGGGCATGCAATTCCTTCAAATGTGAAATACAGGCAATAGATTTCAAAGCTAAATACCAGCTGAGTTTCTCTGACTTTAATTAGATATCAATGAGGTGATCTGAGGGAAAATAAAGATAGGCAGTAGTCGTGGGCTAAGGAGCTCTCTTTGTAGATCAGGAGCAAGAAGTGAGAGGTGGAGTAACGGTTTTTTGAGAAATGTTACCCCACTGTCTGTTCCTGTCCTTTAGTAAATGTTTATGAAAGTCCATTTTAGTGTGTAGTTATGTGTGTTTTCATGAGAGCATTTAGTAGATTGGTAGCACTTAGTCTACTAAGTAGACTTTCGTAGAAGTTTATATTAGGATATGTAACAGTAGGAACATGGTATTTGGATGGCTTTGTTGTGAAAAGTGCTTACTGTGGTGGGAATACTTACTGTGGAGATGAGAAATTGCAACGTTCAAATCTGTTGTCAAATTTCTAGCTCCACTTGCTCCATTTTCATTCCAAGTGTCTGAAAAGAGGTTCTTGAAAAATACTTTTCAGATAACTTCTTCCTGCATAGGATGTAACTTGTAATGGATTCCCTGTAAATTCTCTCTCGCAGTATATTTTCACTGTAGAAAAGTCCTTTTTAGGTTAAGGAGATAAGACGTGCAAGTGTTTTCCCCAGAGTGAATAGGGTAGTGCCTGAAGGTCAGGGAGTATTTTACTGCTTTTGGAGAGTGTTTGAGATGGTTACCAGTTTTACGGAAGTAGCAACACTGATTTATGGTTGTGCTGTGGATGTTACTTTGTGAGTTGCTATTCTTGATCTTCATTGTAGCGCCTAGGACAATTATGTCAGTACGGAAGTGTTCCAGAGGCAGTCTGATATTGAGGCAATGCTTATTAAATTTGTTGTGAAAGTCAGTGAGGGAATCCAGGTTTCCGGTACAGATGATAGAGATGTCACATAGTTGTTTTAGGCATAACATAGATGCTATGTTCTTAGATGGTCTGTGCTGAGATGATATATCTGTCCTTTATTCCAACATTCCTCCCTTACCTGATGCACCTGATTGCTTGCTGCACTAGAATGACTTTTTGACAATGTTTCTCATTAACAGTCATGAGTTCACTTTAGATGGGAAAAAAAAAAAAAAAATCTATTTTTATACACTGACATTTGGGCAGGAAATGAAACATACTTGAATATTTTTCCTTGTTTGCTTATTAGCCCGCTCTTGCTTCTGATGAAGTTAGTAAGATGAGGAATGGTTCTTACATCTCTTATAAATTCACTACTTGCTCATTATTCCATGATATCCTGCTCTAGGAAAATGTGTTGGTGCTATTTCATTTTTTACAGTAGGCTTCCTAGAGTTTCTTGATGTAGTGCAGGTATGGGACAAACAGGGAAGTCACAAGATGCCTTATGGGAAATTTACAGTGAAAGCACTGTAAAAAATTCAAATCAGAGCTAATGTTTGGATTGTACCTCTGGAACAGTGAGATACGCTCCTGTGGATAGATGTTATAGACTTAGCTGGTTGCCAGGTCTTGTGCTGACTGCCTGTACTGCACTGAACTTCTCTCCTGGCTGAATGAACAAACACAGCACCCTAATAATGTTTCAAATATTGAATTATGCTCATAGAAACTCATAGAACTTAATCTGGTTTTATATTGGGCCCAGCAAATGTCAGTGTAGAGTGATCATGAAAAAGCAGCAGAACAGTGCTATCTTCAGTCACTGAAGTAAAACAGATAAACTGTGTTGTAGTAGGAAAGTTAGGATATTGGAGTGGTGGGATATTTTATGTAGTCATTTCTGGATCATACGGTAATTTATAAGTCAGTGTGTTCATTCTATAAATAATCACATTTTTGCTATTTACTACACTTTTAATGTTTCTTGCAACAGCATTAGAACAGACCTAAATTTAAGTCAAGGAAACAGTTTATGCACATGTCTATATGATATTGCATAGTCTGTGGTGCATAGTGCAACACTTCTGAATCTACACATCACTGGGCCAAGCTAAGCAGTTCTCTCCTGCAGCCAAACAGCAAATGGAAAACACCCTTAATCTCTAATAATGAAAATATTAATAGAATAACCAGCAGACTATGCAAAAGTGTTCTGTAAATCACAGAAATTAAACAAAAACCTTATAGGATATTTTCTTCTATGGTACAAATAAAGAAACAATATAGAGCTTAGATAAAGTGAAAATAAATTCAAAATTCATCCTACCCAAACTCTGTGCTGCATCTTACGCATAATTATAAATACCTCAGGCATCTGCAGTGCAATGTATTAACACATACACGTGGGCTTCAGTTTATGAGAAATAACATCAAAAAATTCAGTGCTTTAAGAAAACACTGGACACTTCTCTGTTTCTTTTTCCCCATGGTCTCTGAGGGCTTTAGAAACATTGGTAAACTGGCTCTCATCCATGCTTGTGATGTACTTATAAATATTTCCCATTTATAACTGTGAAAAACAGCATGATAAGCTAATGGAACAAGTGAGCAGCAGAGGTGGAAATTGAATATAGCCCTCGGACCTGGTCGCAGCATTATCTTCTAGCAGTGTTAAATGAAAGTATTTTGAGACATTTCAGGTTTGGGATGCACAGCTAAAACCATTCATTACGGAGGAGGGGATTTGGCTCTGGCAGCATGCTGCAAACGGTGCTTGAGGTTAGCATCTCCAGTCCTGGAGCACTGCTAGGAATCACACAAACCTTTTCTTACCTACAGGGAAGTTTTATCCAGTGAAGGGGAATGGGGCAATGCTCAATCCACTGCTGCAAACCTACCACTGCCTTACAGCACGGGAGCAGTCGCAGTGGCCTGGGCAATGTGGATACTATAATGGTAATCTCTGGCCGAGTGAGGTTATCTCAGGGATATTACAAACAGGATGGATTTTCTCCAGAGAATGAACCTCATAAAGGCTCCCCAGAAGTAATATTCCGTACCATTTGAGAAAAATGAAAGTCTTCATCTTTATTTTTGATCTTTTAAATACCACAAAAATCTCTGCAGTGCCAGCACTATTGACTGGCATGAGTCTGCTGGACAAGGAAATCACAGCAATGATCTTTTGAGGTGACAGTCTCACTGCTTGGTCGTAGCTCTTGCATCATGTTTGAAGCTCTTCCCAGACTGCTAGCGCTGTGCTATGCTGTATTGTGTTGCATCATGCCAGCCTGAGCCCTGTGCCATGGGGCCTGTAATCCCCAGGGGCCGGGGAGAGGCAGCCTGCTGTGGACACGTGCTGGAGAGGTGGGAGCACCCTGGAGACATTCAGACCCTGAGCTGGGAAAAGGGTCACTCCAGCACACTCTTCATCTACTATCTAGATGAGTCATATAGCACAAGGATTTTTAATGGAAGGAGTATATATAATTTCCCTCCTTTCACTGGCCCTAATTAGGAAATACTGTAAATACCTGAGTATATTTATAGCCACAGAACTCAGCCTTCTACCCCTCTGGCAGGGAAGATACCTGCAGAATTAGTCTGATTTTGCATTTATTGGATTTTACTGCTTCCAAATAATGTATGTTCACTTTACAAATAAATTTACATTGCTTGCCTCACCCCTTCTCATTTTGAGTTAAGTTCTCCTGCATTATCAATTCAGCAGTTTGTAATTAAATGATTAGCTAACCAAACTGTTCCCTCAAGAGTACCTGTGTGAATGCATTGAAGACTGATTGATTTAACTGAGGTCACTCAGAGATAGTTCAGCCTTCAAACTCGCCATTATGAAGGATGAGAAACAAAGAGGAACAGATCTCATGAGGAAAAGGCTCTCTGAGCTGGAGGCAGGAGGACTGTGTCTTTTAACCTTGTACATGTTTTCTCGTAATTCCTGTGGAAAAAAAACTGTTCTGGAACTAGAGATCCAAGATCACGTAGACTTTTGTGTTCATATTACTTTACCTGTCAAAATTGCAGTTCAGATTTTAAAATGCATCTTGATAATTAGCTGCTTTCACCTTTGTTTTACACTGCCTCATCATATGAGAACAAAAGGAGAATTCCTTTAAAGGAAGTAAAGGTGAGTAAACACAGAAGGGCGATACTATGGGGGTGGCGTTGCAGTATTGTTATTGCTGTTTTTGTCAGAGAAGTTAATTTCTATATATAACTGTCCCCACTGAGTTGAGCAAAACTGCTTCTGCAGCTCGTATGAAAAGATGAAATGCTTACACAGTTGTAAAGGGGTGGGAGGAGGTGAAGATAACTTTTTTTTTATTTCTCCCTCAGTTAGCTTTTGCAACCAAATGGGTGTTTCCYCAGGTGTCTCAAAAGCATTTAGGTACTGGTCACTTCCAGAGGTGGTGGCACAGCCTGGATGGGTCGGTAAACTTTAATGATGCAGCAAACCTCAGGTTTTCCCAATATTCCCTTTAGACCAAATGACACAGAGAAGCAACCTACTCCTCTCCGGTAATGGGAGATTCAGCACCCTTTGGTAAAGCAATGTAAAGATTTGGCACGCAGGCTGCCAGGCTGATTGTAGGGTAGCAAGCAGAGTTGGTACTTCTAAAACAAGGCAGCTGGCTCCCTCTGCTGATTTGCAGCATGATTTTAGTTGTTTTAACCAACGAGCACTCTCCTCCTTTAGGTCCTGGAGGTCCCGGTGTCACTGTGCCTTCTGGTTTTAATGTGGTTTCTTTCCCTGTGAAGTAGCTACGAAGCTGTATGTTCCCCTTTAGCTTCAAATCTGTACAGACCTTTACAAAGATTAATATATGCATTTATAACCGAGAATCAAACTGTAATGTGGCAGCTGAGTATAAGCATTTTAGGTAAGACCTCCATAAAATGGTAATTACACCCATCTGTTTCCCGTAAGTATCCAGCAGAAAACAGTAAGCGCTTATATATCTCTTGACAGCGCTCTCTCAATCTGGCATTATGGGGAAAGAGGGAAATTAATTTCCCCCTTTATTTTCTTTCTAGAAAAAGATAGTGCTTAAATTCAAATATATGAGAAAACCAAGCTGAAAGTGTTTGTCAAAAGAGCTTCATTTGTGTATGGATAGTGTCAAAACAGCAGAGTTTTCCAAAAGTCTCTCTAACCCTTATGCACCAATTATGGAAAAGACAGAACAGCCACATTTCTAATAAAGCTGTGGCCATATAAATAGATATTAACAATAAACAAACACATATTATTTCTTAAAAATATGTACAGTTGCATCAAAGCTGTTGGATATAAAAAGAGCTTTGTAAATAGCTGTAAACTGAATTCTCATTGAGAAAATACACAAATAAGCCTTACTGTTATGGCCTGGCTGTTACATGATTATTTGACCAGATTCCCACCTGGGATGAATTGGTGAACACTTCAGTGGAGGGCTGTGACAGGCCAGTTTCCACTGTGGCAGGACTGATGCACTGACTCTGAAATTGATAGTTTCTATAGCCAAAAAAAGAACTGATTTGAGACACTATTGGGGGGGGGGAAGAAAAGAAAAAAAAAATTGGACTAAGAGAACTTGTGTGCTTGTGGGGTTTTTACCACTTATTGGTAACCATTTCAGGGACATTAGTGCTAGAATATTTGATATTGCACACTTTTAAAAAGGGTTACCTGTGAGAATTTGACAATCTGGGTGCAACCAAGTTACCTAAACCTAAGCTCCTCACGCCTTTTGAAATGTCCTCATGTACCGTAACACTTGGAAGTTACTGTGGAGTCTCAGTGATTTTTGAGCTCTTTTGAAGGTACTTGAGACTTTCCACAGACAAATGAAGATGACACGCTCTGTCTCTCCTGTAGACACCTACATGAATCTTTCATGAACAAATCTTCCATGTGTCATGTGTAACTTACGTGTGCCTTTCTTATTGAACAGACTGATGAGATTGGCGGACCGGACACTCCAGCTGTCAGAGGGTTGAACATCGTGACGTGGCGGTATTGTCACTTTGTAGGGGATCTTCTGAATTTGCAGCAGCAGCTTCCCGGAGAGGATCACGTTAAACTTGCAATTCCACCTGCAGTTGCCACTGTCTGCTGTCCCGTGTGTTCAGGTGAGTGTCGCCTCCCGGCTGGCACTCCGCAGGCTGCTGCAGGGTACCTGGTACCAGTAGATGGAGCTAAAGGATCCCAATCACTAAAGAGATAGTAAAATTGGTGTCGAAGGTGCGGGCCAAGAATTTGCCATTTTCTTGTGCTGCTAATATTTGCCCTTTGCCATGACATTTTTTTCCCCCTGAATGAACCTGCATTGAGAAATTAATACAAGTGGAGCACTTTACAAGATTTGAGAAGTCAGGTTGTCTAAAAAAAAAAATTAGATAAGCATTTACTGCTGTGTGTCTCTGCCCAAATAATGCTTCCCGAATTTCATCCATTGTCGGTGACACTGCAGCTTTTAATGTCACATTGTCACTGTCATGGCAATTAGTTAAAGGTACTGGCACTTGATAAGCTTATTATGCTCTGTACTGTGAAGGAGGTAAAAAATTCTGTGCATCTGTATATGGGCTCTTACTAGAATCATGTTACTGTATGATAAATTACATCATTTTACATCTCTGGTAACTGTTTCTTCTGGTGTTGCTATTTATGGGGGGGAGGGAGGGCTCGTGGTATTTTATCTACTGCGTATTTAATGCCATACCTATCCGAGACAAAAATAACTTCTGCAGGCCCTAAGGAGAGAAGCAGGTATGCTGACACATCACAAGATAAATATTTAGATAAATAGCAAGGATATCTAAAGCCATAGCTAAAGCTTTCCCATGGACTTTCTGTTAGTACATACTTATGCTGGATTCTGTTCAAAGCACAGCTAAGTGGCACAGAAGAGTGAGAGCTTTCTAAAATTCCCCTYTCAGATACAGAAGTTTAGATGTCACATGTCAAACGTAATGTGACCTCAGGGGTTTCAACCTAGTCCTTAACAGGCATTTCTCACCCTTGAAAAAATGGCTGGCTTTTGAAACAATGCCTCCTTTCAAGAACTTTGGCTTAATATTATGGCATGAAGGTCAAGATTGTCTTGTACTGACGGAGAGGAACACAGCAGCTTTCACAGTGGTTTCTTTCTTCATATGTGGCTCTTACTTGTACTTAACATTTTGAACTAAACAATGAAATGTAGCATGAGAAAGTGTCATTTTCTGTGTGAGGCTTTGATGTGTTTTGTCTTTTAGCCTCACTATTATTGCCGTATTGTCATAATACTGAATGCTTATTCTCTTATTAACTGGTGCCCTTTATTTGACAGGACTATTTACTTTTGTTAGTCTTAAGTTTCCTGGCAAGGTACACAATTTCAACTTGAACCTTTCAGTGGAAGGAACACAGAGACAATTCAGCATGTCTCCTCTGTACAGGCTACCGATGGGATAAACGAATGATGGACTTGTATGAGACTGTGAACAAGCCAGGTCAGCTCAACCCAGACACAATGAAGGTAAATTACAGCACAGGCAGGCTGGGAACAACCACCAGAAGGCCTGGAAAAGGTTATATTAAAACCTCTCAGATCTGAATAGAGGGATTACTTCTGGTTATAAAAAGAGTCTGCACATTGTATGTGTGCAATTACTTCAGAAGAGCAATCCTGCTCTAATTGACCCAAAAAGGCAGTTAGCCTGTCAGACAGCTGGCCACGCACAATGGGGCAAAACCCCCTGAAAACAGCCCTGCATTAGATTAGATTACGYATTTTTGTTATCACCCACCCTGTATGAAGACCTCTTGCCCTTACCCAGGCGACTGTTGGGTGGCTGTGTGAGGTGGCTCTTGGCCTGCTTTCCTGGGGTCGGGTGAACATGCCAGAAATAATGCACTTGTTTGGCAGCTGTGGATCAGAACATCAATCTGCAATGTAGGTATCTTAAAGGAGTCAGAGTTGCTCTTGATTCACAAGCCACAGTGGTCAAACAAGCAATTTTTCTTCTGTAGCTGGCATGTTACATTTGACCTCTTCTGCTGGAAGTGGCCTTTCTCAGACATACCTAAGTCACTCACTCTCGCCTCAGGCTCTGCTTGCTGTGATGTATTTTTTTTCTCAGATTGAAACTGAAGTCATCTGGAAAGGATGCTTGAAAGGACAAGAGAGAGAGACAGCTTAAGTAATAGGGCTCTTCCCAAACTCTTAGGGATAGCAAATAATGAGGAATTAAAATATACTTATAATCCATTCCTCTCTCTCTCTCTCTCTTTTTTTTTTTTTTTTTTTTTTTTTTTTTTTATGCTTTTTTTTTTTTTAGGCCTTTTTTTTTTTTACATAAGCCTTTGAGAAAGCTCTCTTAGCATTGGTACTCCTGGTCACAGCTAGCAGCATCAGTAGGAACAGAACTAGAGATACTGTGCCCAAGTTAAAGCAAGATTGTAACTGGGGTCTCCACCCTGAGGCTCACTCCATGCAAGGAAAAATTCAACACCCCTAAAAAAAGGACAGCACAAGTGCTCAAATTTTAGTGGGAATGCCATGAAATTGTACCCAAAGCAGGGAGAAACACAGTTTATCCCTAAATTGTAACAGTAGCCAATTTCACTTGCTTTCAGATTATTCCAGAGCTGACAAATACATACCCATGTCTTTATGTCTAGGAAATTAATACTCTTTCTTCAGGAAAAAATAATGACAACTACATTGGCGTACAAGGAATGCATAATAATTTACCTGGAGTAACTGATTCATCTATTACCTTAGTCCTTACAACCTCAGTTACTAAATGGGCGGATATATGAGGTCTAATATTAAACCCTGGCAATGTGGCCTGTCTATTTGAATAATACTGGTTTCAAAGACCTGTTTAATATGGTGATAGCAATAGTTGTGGAGAATATTTTTAAGCCTGGCTTTTTAAATTTCTCATCTTTAGGACCAATTCTTACTGAAGTAAATCGGGGGAGTCAATGCTGGTTTTGGTAGGAGATGGCAGACTCTTAGAAATGTACCAGAAGTCCAGGCAAGGAGGAARAAAAGGCATCTTAAAGATCCTCATTGACTCCATTAGGTTTGACTTGCATTCAGATACGTTTTAAGATTATACATCTGCTTAAGTCCAATAAGTTAATATAGTAGTTTTCCTTTTTTGCCATAGCTATTCAGCATTCTCTTTGCCTTGCCCCTTTATTTTTTCCTGTGTTCAGCTAAGACATTCAAGGTTTAAAACAGTGTACTGCCCGTGCTGAGAGAACCTCACCGAAACCACTGAAATGGCTTAGCAATGGAGAAATTCAGTTTTTTTTTCTCCAGCAGCCTTGTAATACTGTGTTTGTTTGCCTGCCCTCTGAAATGCGCGGAGGGGTGCATGCCACCCCCCTGGGTCGACGTGGATCCTCCTCGCGTACCACAATAGGACAGGCCGCTGAGGTGAACCCTTTCCACTCAGCATGAGCTGGGACTGTGTAGCCTGTGGTACTTGAGGGAGACTGCAGCAACTTCAGATTCATATTTTATAATGTATAATGAGCAGAATAAAAGCACTTTTTAAAATAGAACCTTTTTGCTTTGTTTTTTACTGGAAAATCAAATACATTTCAATCAGGTATTTCAAACATTTGTATCCATGAAAGTGAAATGACAATATTTTTGGCATAGAAAGAATATTGGAAAATTTAGAAAAGAAAATGTATACTTACTGCTTGAACATAGCTTTTAATGCTCTAATCCCCAAAGGTGCTGTCTCCTGAGCTGGGAGCTGACTGCAGGCATAAGCATTGCTATGATGTTATGCACCCGCTGGCTTTACTGTCTCTTCGATGGTGAGTAACTTGGGGGAAACAAGTGTAATTAATTGAAGTACGATTACATGTGATGTTCTTAACATATATTAGAAATACCAATATTTAAGAATATTGGGGTTTTTTTGAAGATAAACCTGTCTGGGTCCGAGTTAATCTCATGCCAAGGATTAAGCTCTTTGTCACAGGCAGGCCAGGCAGTAACACCTACTGTTCAACTTCTCCCACAGAATTTTATGAACAGACCAGAAGTTATGAATACACAGCGCTGGGCCTGGATTCACCGGCAGGATATAGCCCATGGCTACCAAAGAACAACCCAAAATTACAGTGATAAATGGAACACACTGGTGGGTCAGAGCAGGTGAGCGTGCCTGTTCATAGCACATCTGAGAGGCAGGCGGGACCGGTCCAGCACTGGGCTGGAAACTGGGACAGCCATGGTTCAGCTACTGCCTGGGCTGGGGTGATGAGGTGTAGCCAGGCAGTAGCAAACCTCCACGTGGGAGCCTTCAGGGAGTGCTCTGAATTTCAGTGCTAGGGAGGGGCAAGCAGCAACTCCATAGGTTTAAAGAAACCTGCAATAACAGACTTAGGAGCAAGTTAAATCAAAAAAACCCACAACTGAGTTAAGGACACCACAAGCCGTGGCACGTCTGGAGGGCCAAGGTGGACGCGGGTCCGACCACCACCCTTGCTGTAGCAATTTCAGTGAACAGAACACAGTGCTTTTGCCAATTGTTGAGTAATTACCAGGCCCACCCAGGACGGCGCATGCACCCGGCGCTCAAGGGTGCTACTGCAGCTCTGACAAAAGCCCGGGGCGCAGAGGGTCCCCCAGGGCGGCGTGGGGTGGGGGTGGCCGCTCCTGGGCCCTGTGTGGCAGGAGAGGGTTGGGTAAGGCGGCTTCTTGGCTGCTGGGTACGGAGTGGTTGAGCCAGAGCTTAGGGTCTGACTTCAAGGACAGTGCGTGCCCAGGGAAATGACTGGGGTTAAAAAGCACCGCGAGAGTTAGGATTTTATTCCTCCTCTCTCTCTCTCCACCCCCCCCCACCCCCCCACCCCCCCCGAATTAACTGCATCATCGCTTAAATAATTCAAGGAAGAGAGTGTTTCAGTCCTCCTTGTCCAGCTGAGACCGCCTTCGCGTTGCCCTCTCGCGCGCTCACCTGCTGCAGGCAGGCGCGGAGCCACACGGGCAGCAGGGTGTAAGTGTGGAAACTCAGCGCCCCGGYTGGTAGCGACCTCTGCCCCTTCGCCTGCTGGTGGAGTTGCCCAGACCTCCCTTGTGCACCYGAGCGTCGGTCCGTGGCTGCCCAGGTGCCATCCGAGGGAGGTAGTAGGCTGAAGAAGGATGTCCTCCGTGAGGGAGAAACACCCGGGCCTCCAGCTCTGCTGCTTGCGTGCAGGGAGAGGCTGCGCGGGGCCCTCGCCCTCGTTTCTTCCCTCCCTGTGTGCGCAGGCCCCTGGCTCCTGCCAGCCCCTTCTGCAGGCTCCGGCGCCCTGCGCTCGCGGAGCGGGCACGCGCAGCGTCCAGCTCCCGTCGCCATGCAGGAGGCGGTGGGTTTCTTGTACGGCTCTGAGTTTATTTACGTGTCAAATGCGATTTATGCGCGTCACGCAATTTAAATGAGTTGGAAAAATGCAAAGTTAATTTATCTTAAAATGAGTAAATTTTCACTATCTAGATTTTTCTGGCTTAGAAGCTGAAGACTTGGTATTCTCTCATATTTAACAGCATGTCTGTTTTCATTATGAGCTGAATTTGCGATAAAGTACAGGGCTTAATTTTGATATTAAAAGTATTCTTAGGTAACGTGTATTGCTAACTTTCTCCGTTTGCCCATAATAATCCAGTTTATCCAGAGATTACCGAAAAGGTCATCTAAGAGCTACTTTACTGAAATACAGCATATTAGTGATATGAAATGCCAATTTACCGAATCAAGCCATAAATATGTCCTTCAACTTTACTGCTACTTCTTTCCTCTTTCCCAATAATGTAGCTATGTCCTGATTATATTGCAGTACAAACATTCAAATTCTTCGATCAGATCTACTTCATAATTGTGTAGACCCTGATCCTATAAAGCCCTTGCATTCTTTATATAGAAGCTTTGTTTTGTTTTATATTACTCATTTAAACACGGAAGTAATGCTTCGCAGTCGGTCTATTTTGATGTTCTAAAAACGGAAAACAGTGTCCCTGTCAGGGCTAAGGCGCAAAGGTGAGCTGCAGAGTCTTGCTTCTGTTGCCATAGCTGTTTTGTGGTTAAGATATGTATTTCATTTTCCGGAACTCTGATATCATTCATAATTCTGGAGAGGAAAAAAAAAGTCAGCTAATTAAAAGCAAAGGTTTTGATTTATATAATAATGTCATGCAAAAGGCATACTGTGGGAAGGTAGGATT
Source organism: Phoebastria nigripes (assembly GCA_035582835.1). Classification (NCBI taxonomy): domain Eukaryota; kingdom Metazoa; phylum Chordata; class Aves; order Procellariiformes; family Diomedeidae; genus Phoebastria; species Phoebastria nigripes. The sequence goes on along the minus strand of JAYKAV010000356.1, from coordinate 1,534,711 downwards.
GCATTTGGGTGTTTTCCAACATTGAAAATGTGACAGACACATTGTTCCTCAAAAGTARGATATTCTTCCTAAAATATGTTATTACCAGAGACATGGAAGATGTGGGGATTTATCTTGTATGGCGGTGATTTTAAACCTCCGTCTGCCTCCCCTAGGCCCTAGTAGCCATTCACTTATTTCACGTTCAGTAGGTCTTAGAAAATGCTTAGAGTGTTTAAAATATTAGGTGGTTTAAAAAGAACTAGGTAAAAGAAAGCATAATTATTAGGTATAGATAGAATCACAGTAAAAAGTTTTTGAGTGCTTTCCAGGAGGACGCACAAGCTCAGACTTGCCTGATCTATTTCCACCCATGTCCCTTCAGAGTCTTTTTTTCTGATTCATTTGGGAAGCTTCCTTATCTGTGCATTGCTCAGTAAGGGTTATGCCATCTGCATATTGTTGTAAATTAGAGGATTCATCCATCTACTGTCTTAGATGAGTATGGCTTTCCTGCAGGAATTTCTTAAATTGTATAAATTTAATTCTCATATCCCTTCTGGAATATTGAACAAAACTCATTTTATGACTGCAGGGTTTTAAAGCAGAAGGGGCAGTAAACTAATACAAYTAATCATTGTGTCAGTGCTACAGAATAATGGACTAATTCTTTTCCTAATTTCCAGTTACTTATCATTTAAAATCTCACAGGGAAAGCAGCACTGTATAGAAAGCAACAAGGAACAACCAGTTAAAAAAGTGTTTTGTTTCATCATCTTAAGCAAGTGTAACAGAACGGAGGAAACTCTGGTTGTGATTTATTAGTTGCATTTGTTCTTTGAGTTTTCACATACAGTTAGGTATTTCACTGAACGCTTCACATGGAAAAAATAATGAATTTCCCTGTATTGACGTATTTTGTGCATCAAATTTGCATTTTTAAAAAACACTCAAGTATGTAGAATAGTTGGCGTGACTTAAAATGAACAAAACAAGCCATCCAAAACTCTTAGTTAACAATCTTTTTTTTAACATCAACTGTGAAAAAATTAAAAATTCCTGCAATTACAATTCAATTGTAATCTGACATTCTGTCCTAATTTGGGCCACTTAAACTAAATACTTATGTTTTACTTACAGGACTGTTTCAAATATTTATTTCACAGCTGAATTCAACTCTGCCATTACATGTTGGCGAGTATATTCTTTACCAGCTGATCATTTTAAATGTATCTATTACCTGTCACTAGTTTGGTTGTGAGACTGTGGGCTCTACTAAATCTTTGCAGGTTCAATTTTAGACTGGCACAATAAAGATGACCAATACCTCTGATATCTCCCACTGGGACTGGAATTTGGATGCTTTTAGAGATTCAGGCCTTTTTTGCTAGAGGCAAGGGGAGACTATCAAGAAGGTGAAAGAGAATGGAAAGGAATGAAGCACTAGGAAAAACTGGTTCAGAGATAGCTAAGGAAGGAGCTGGGAAAAAAGCATCACTGAAAAGACACTCTGGAGCCTGTGAAGATGCAGCTGAGTGCTAGATGAGATGAAGGAAAGGCAGAGTGGGAATGCAGGAGGGAATAGGAGGTGCTTGATGGGAATAGAGAAGCAAGTTTTGGCACATGTGAGATAAGACTCCATGGGATGGGTAGGACAGAGGAGAGAGGGCTAGTAATATCTGACAGGAGTGAATAGAGGAGGAAGATAAATTGGTAGTTCCTGTTGCTGTACAGAGTTCAGCATCATTTCTGGCAGGAAGCTGGAAAGCATTTAAAGGCTGAGCTTTCAACTAAAAATTCTCATTAAGTAGAGGCCCAGTAACCCTATCTGAAAGGTTAGAAGAAGCACAGTAAACAAGGCAGCGTTTTTTCCACTGGTTTTCATATAAGTACAGCTAACTGAACTGAACCTAGAGGAAGTACTGACTTGAGCCATTTTATTTTTTTTCTTGAACAGGAATTCAGCATGAACTGTTTGTTATTTTGAAGTTTTGTTAATCTGGAACAACTTTAGTCACTGCTGAACCCAAATTAGAACCTAAGCAAATAATTAACATGTAAGACCCTCTACTTAAATGTAATAAATTCAATATCACTTTGGGGCAATACTGTTTTCTGCATTCCCCAGTTCAGTCCCACTTCTCATTTAACCTGCCCAGATTCCTTCCAGCCTCCTGCTTTGAATCAGGTGGTGCTATAGGTTGTAGAAGACCTGCCGGTGGGATGAGTTGGAGAAAATTGGTAGGGTTTGGCCTGTGTGAGTAGCATTGCTCAGAGTTCTCTTTCTTGGTATTTCTCTATTACTGCTTCCATCCTCGTGAAAAACTTCATGAAGGGTGCAGAGGAATGACCTACCTGCCTGTCAGACACTAGGGAGAATATTTCTCCATGTTCTGTTGTACTGCTAAGCCAGCTGTCCTCTGTGCCGAATCGTCAGAGGAGCACTGCTGTGACAAGCCATTTGGAAAAAAAGTAATGTGTGGGTTTTCATCTAGAACTGACATCAGGTGTTTAAAACATTTTAAAGAAAATGCTGGGAAATTCATATAGAAATTGCCATGCAACAGTTCATGCCAGTTATGTTGTTAGTAAACTTAAATGCTGTATAAGCAAGCTTTTTGAGTTTGATTTTCATTTTACTCTGTCTGGAGAACATGGTGTCAAGTGCTCATTTTTTATTTTAACTATAGTCTTAAAGACTTGATTGTTCTTTGATCCTAATGTTGTGCTGAAGGTAGTTCAAAGTTATAAGGAGTTATGTATGCTGTATCTTAATGAAATGCTTGTCTGAAATTGTACTGATAGCCTGCTGTGAAAAAATCAATTTGCCATCAGCAAACTGAATGTACTTGATGCTCGATTTAGTTCACCCAACTATTTCACGTTCTTTCCCTATAGTAAAACAAAAGGGTCCTGAGAATTAATTACAGTGTTAGCATCTGCTCATGGCAGCTTTACTGATATACTTAGTAGAATAAAATAGTTAAGGCGGGAGTGAGATGGAGTGTAAAGTTTTTCGCACTACCATTTCTTATGCAAATATCTTTYAAAGGACAGGCCTCTCTGTTGATTCCTGTATATACTTTTTCTTTTTGCAGTAAAGTACCCAGTTGTGTATAAAATCAGGAAATACTGATCGCTTCCAAATAATTTGTGTTATGTCACTTTTTCATGGTTCATATTTCTACAAATATTGCTGGCTGCACAGTGGAGTATTGTTTATCTGAATACTGGTAGTAACATTTCTTCCTTTAAAGTAAATTCCAAACTTTGTTGGGATCAGTAGATGAATGAGGAGTTTGCTGAGATTACAGGTTCCTGAGATTCCTGATGTTGAATCTTGTATGAGTGTAATTCCAACCTGCTGTGCTAAGTACACTGTGGAGCAACCTTGAATGCCAGACAAGCATACTTTTGTGTTGTGCAAAATCTCCTTTGACAGTTTCGTCTTTATTAACATTAAAAAATGTTAGTGTGCTAACGTGCCAATCTAAACTGAGGTTTTATTGTGCTAAATGTAGACTGAGCTGCAGCACAAGCCCACAAAATATTGGTAATTTTAGGATTTTAGTATTCTATAATTTTGTATTTTAATGCATATTCAGGTAAATAAATCTCACTCACTTGAGCTAGAAGGATCAGGTCCTGTACTTTTTGTCTAGGCTTTTTCTTTTTGCTGAAACATCACAAGGTATAAATTACCTTTCTTGGAATGCCTGAGGAAACATGATCTCTCAAACCCAAGAGATTTTCATTATTTGTAAATTCTCTATAATTTCTGTCATGTTGGATTTGAAATGTGTTCATCCATAGCACTGTATTTTGGAGAGGATCATAGATTTCTGTGGGAGAGTGCCTGAAATTCAGTCTTGTCATGAACGATTGTGATGCCAGTAATGGTAGTAGGGTTAGTCCTCTTTGCATTGGAGAACAATTTCAGTTCACATAGTTATAATAAAAACCCTAAGTTTGGTGAAGTAAGAACAGGTTCATTGTCTTCAGTAATTTGAAAGACGAAAATTACGACCAGAACTAGTGGGAATTCTAAATGTTTTTAATATTTATTATTTCATATTTTCTGACAAGCTGCAAGCACAAATGGGAAAATTGTGTTTGCATGTCTGAAAGTGTAATATATCCTCTAAACCTTCAGAAAATTTGCATGTGGCCCGTTAGTTGCTTGTGGTTTTGAATGATAAGTCATTATCCAAAGAAATACAACCCAAGCTTTCATTAGATTAAGCTTTTTCTTCTTGAAGACATTTGAATATTCTTTATGATATCATTTGTTAATTTTATTCTTTTCTATATATATACAACATTATCATTAATGCTTCAGCTTTTATATTGGATACAATTCTTAATTTTATGTCCATTATGTTGCCATACACCACATGCTTTTAACTTCTGAGCTCATAAAAAAATTGTTGAAGCAGTGCCTGGCACTGGTCAGGTGCAGTGATAATTAATACTGAAGTGAAAAGAAAAATATCTAAATTATATATTTCATAAATTAATACTCCTATAAAACCGTACTAACATAGTGTGACATTTAATATGCATGCCTGCATATCTTGTTTCTTCTATCAACTAAAATTTTAACTAAGGGTTGAGGGAGTGCATCTTTGCTCCCTATTGGCCTAGCAATTGAAAAGCATTTCTGTATTTTGTAGATATGTTTTATTAGACCATCACATGGCATGAAATTTAAACCCTATGCATGTATAACAGTTTTTGAAAGAACGTGTGGTTTGCTACTCTTCCAAAGCAAACACATCCTCTAAATAAGAACCATTTTGGTAAATACTTTGAATGATTCCTGAGTATGTCTAGAGAAACCCTTGAAAGTAAAAGGTGGTCTAAGTGAAATGAAAACACAACTAAACTATCAATAACCTTGGTAATAAAAGAACGGCCTGGACCTCAGAACTGGGCTGTGCACCCCCATCCTTTTCTGTTTGTCAGAAATGCACTGCAGTTATGCAAACAGGGAGGTAACAGCCAGCCTTAAAACTAAGAAATCACTTTTTCTAAAAACTGGATTAATCATGTGCTTCATGCCCAAGTCTGAGAGAGAGTAGAATCTGGTAGTTGTGTAGGGAAGTATTACTGAAATTAGCAGTTTACTGAAATCATTGTGCTTTTCTCCCCTCAATTTGAACATATTTTATTGGCAAATGTCATAAATACACAGTTTATAATGGAACAGTCATTTTTGTTATTTAAGCTTCTTAAACATTTAACAGATATGGACTATTGTGTTGTTAGCCAAAATATTTGATCTATTACATATAGAAAATGCCGTTGTCTTTCAGAAAATAGACTTTCTTATATTATTGTTTTATGAAAATGGCTTAATATCATGAAATGTTTTAGCTATTGCCTTTCTTCTCATCATATAAGTAGTTCCCATTGTGTACATGTAGAAAGAGTATGTTGAACTTGAAAAAAAATCTTCATACTTTGTTATTCCTTTTTAAAAATTATTTATCATTTTGTATCTATCTACTTAGAAAGGCCATTTTAATTAGGAAAAAAGTAATATATTTCTTTATAAAAATAAGATGGTTATTTATTAATATTGCTGGTGAGAATGTTTGTGATTCCTTTATATGTGAATAGATACTCAGGTGAATTGAAAAACGAGTGGTTTTTATGATTCTTGAATATAGTTCCAAGCAAGGTATATGTTTTATATGTTGTTTAGCAGTATTGAGGGGAGGGAAAAATAGAAACATGTTTTATCATTCTAGAATTTTTATGGCATGTGGTAATGGTTACCTTGAAAATAGTCAGGATACATTTTCACACAAGCTGTAAGACTTCCAAAACTATTTTTTTCTATGTTAGATTTGGTCCAGGAGGTGTGCAAAATCTTGTGATCTTCATTCCTTGTATTTATATGAGAAATAATTGTCAGAAAGAAGTACTTTTTTTGAATATTTCAACAAAAAAAAAAWGGAAACTTGTATGTACTATCTTCTGTGCTTTCAATTTCATAAGAAGGGAATCAATTTAGTAAATTTTTCTTTGGTGTGGGAAAAGCATTCCTGATAGTCTAATATTTCATACAGTTGGGAGGAAAAATTGTAAGTTTTGTACACCACTTAATTTCTCTAGACGCTGAAATGTTTTCATCTGGAGAAGCAGCATATTTTGTGTCTAACATTTTTCATTACAGGTGCTAATTAGCAATAGCTAACAAATGATGGTGTTATGCATTAACACTCAGAAGAGCATCCAGGAGCTCCAAGAGCAATTGGATCCATCACTGAGATTGGGGACACCTGCTCCCAGGAGCTCTCAGCAAAATACCAAATGCATAAATGGTATTGAAACAGCTTATAGCTTTGATTAGAGTAATTTATTTATGTATAGTTTTAAATATGAAAAGTGAAAGGAGTAGAAGTCGTAGCAGAGAATAGTAGGAAGGGAGATTTTATGTAACAAATAATTTGTTGTTGCAGGAACACAGGATAGTGATTGCTTCCTTCTTCCTGTGGTCCCTTATAGTTGATAGTTTTGGCTAATTTAGTTAATTTCTACAACAGATGCTCTATTTGTCATGGGATTTGAAAAATGTTGTCTGACCTATAGGGTATATTTTAGCATGTGGATTAGATTGTTTTGTGGATTTTTTCGAAGTAAGCATCCTTTTTGTGGTTGCCTGCAACTGCATGGAATTGAACTTGATGATTCAGATAGTCCCAGGTATAAGCTCCAATGAAGGGGTGAGGGGACTGTTATCTTTACCTGTGTTTGATGTCAGTAAAATATGGAATATTTTGCTACAAGTAGCTCCTATTTAACATATGTCAGAAATGTTTCTGTAGTTTATTTTTCAAACCACATCATTGTCCTGATTGACTCATTACTATACTTCTTTATTTACCTCTGTGGCAAAAAGATTTTTCTTTCAGCTTTGAAGGGCCTTCATTGCTTGTCTTTCCTTAATCTATAATAGCTAGATACATCACATTTTAAGCCTCACCTTTATAGCAGTAGAAGTTTTTCAAGTCTGCCTTAAAATACTTTGGGAATTTAACTTATGTGTGTAGTTAAAAAAAAAAAAAAAAAAAAAAAATTCAATAGAGGTCCTTCTTTCAAATAACACTCTCTCTGTTGACCATGGCTGGACATGTAGGGCAATTGCACACATGACAAAAATCTCCTTTCTTCTGTTCTCACGCTAGTCCAGCTCATAAATTTGACAAGTGTTAATTTTTTTTTTTGATAAATTTTCATCAAGTAATAGATTATAAACTCAGACTAAAGTTACTATTTATGAGGTTACAGGGCGGCTGCTGATTCTTTCATGCTCCTGTACCTGCTACCAAAAGACCAACCAAACGGACTTTTCATTTGGTTTTTTGTTTGTTTGCTTGTTTGCTGCTTTTCGCTGAAACAATATGTGTTTTCATCTGCTTCCTTATCCAAGGCTGAAAAGTCTTGATTTGAACTTGTCTAATTTCTCACATGTTTTTAGCATGTAGGTGTAGAAATGTCATAGGTTTTCTTTGAGATGATTTATCTTTTCATCTACAGTCAGCCAAGCCAGAAGTTTAGAGGGAAGGTAGGAAATTATATTAGAACAAATCTTTAATAAACCATCACAACAGGTGCATATAGTTTATCAGAGGCTATTTCATTGCCACAGACCAATGCCTAAGATAATTATTTATGTAAGAGGGCTCTTTTTTCTTGCGTATCTTATTTCACTTATACTAGTTTTTTAACTATGGAAACAATTTTCTCTCCAGTGCAGCAGGCGCGTCTCCTCTGTGACTACCCCACCTTCCCAGGTGCCCTTGCATAATAGGTACGAGGTTCTGCAAGTGGAACCAAACAGTAACGAGGACGATGGTTCATCTAGCTTGGAGATGTCGCCGAGGTGAGGTTAAGTTGGCCTACGCCCTGTGTCAAAACTGCTTCCATACAGAAAAAAAGATGGGTCATTGTCATAGGAGACTCCCTTCTGAAGGGAACAGAAGGACCAACATGCAGACCGGACCCACTTCTTAGGGAACTCTGCTGCCTCCCTGGGGCCTGGTTTAAAGATGTGAAGAGAAAGCTTCCTACCCTGGTATGGCCCTCAGACTACTGTCCGTTATTGATTTTTCAGGTAGGCGGCGATGAAGTTGCAACAAGAAGTCCGAGGACCATCAAGAGAGACTTCAGGGCCTTGGGATAACTAGTTAAAGGATCAGGAGTACAAGTAGTGTTCTCCTCTATCCTTCTAGTTGCAGGGAATGATGAGGGAAGCAACAGGAAGAGCCAGCAGATCAATACCTGGCTCTGAGCCTGGTGTCACTGGCAGAATTTTGGGTTTTTTGATCATGGGTCGGTCTACATGACACCAGGCCTGCTGGTGACAGATGGGGTACACCTGTCTCAAAGGGGGAAAAGGATCTTTGGAGAGGAGTTAGCAGGGCTCATTGAAAGAGCTTTAAACTAGATTTGAAGGAGGAAAGGGATAAAACCAGGCTTGCTAGAGATAAGCCTGGGGGTGGCACGCCAATGTTTGAGGGACGGTGTGCTAGTGAGATCCTTTGGTCTGCCATCTCAGGGGAGGTAGGGGATGGAGATCCATGTGACAGCAAAGATGCAAGGGTTATGGATGTGTTAGAAACCATGCAGGTGCCTGAGAATGGTCACGCAGGAATTAGGGCTTCTCCCTCCAAAAAGGTGTCGGGATCAATAGCCCAACTGAAGTGCATCTACACCAGCACACACAGCATGGGCAACAAACAGGAGGAGCTGGAAGCCATTGTGTAGCAGTAAAACTATGATATAGTTGCCATCAAGGAAACATGGTGGGATGACCTGCACAACTGGAGTGCTGCAATGGATGGCTATAAACTCTTCAGAAGGGATAGGCAGGGAAGGAGAGGCAGTGGGGTAGCCCTGTACGTTAGGGAGCGTTTTGATTGTCTAGAGCTTAATGACGGTGACGATAGGGTTGAGTGTTTATGGGTAAGAATCAGGGGGAAGGCCAACAAGGCAGATATCATGGTGGGATTCTGTTATAGACCACCTAACCAGGATGAAGGGGCAGATGAAATATTCTATAAGCAGCTGGAAGAAGTCTCACAATCGCTAGCCCTTGTTGTCGTGGGGGACTTGAACTTACCAGATGTCTGCTGGAAATACAATACAGCAGAGAGGAAACAGTCTAGGAGGTTCCTGGAGTGTGTGGAAGATAACTTCCTGACACAGCTGGTGAGTGACCCAGGTAGGGAAGGCGCTCTGTTGGACCTGTTGTTTGTGAACAGAGAAGGACTTGTGGGTGATGTGACGGTTGGAGGCCATCTTGGGCATAGCAAKCATGAAATGATAGTTTTCAATTCTCAGAGAAGTAAGGAAGGGTGGTCAGCAGAACTGCCACCTTGGACTTCCGGAGGGCAGACTTTGGCCTGTTGAGGAGACTGGTTGACAGAGTCCCTTGGGAGGCAGTCCTGAAGGGCAAAGGAGTCCAGGAAGGCTGGACATCCTTCAAGAAGAAAATCTTAAAGGCGCAGGAGCAGGCTGTCCCCATGTGCCGAAAGATGAGCCAGCAGGGAAGAAGACCGGCCTGGCTGAACAGAGAGCTTTGGCTGGAACTCAGGAAAAAAAGGAGAGTTTATGACCTTAGGAAGAAGCGGCAGGCAACTCAGGAGGACTACAAGGATATTTTGAGGTTGTGCAGGGAGAAAATTACAAGAGCCAAAGCCCCACTAGAACTTAAGCTGGCTACTGCCATAAAAAACAATAAAAAAATGTTTCTATAAATACATTAGCAACAAAAGGAGGGCTAAGGAGAATCTTCATCCTTTATTGGATGTGGGGGGGAAACACAGTGACAAAGGCTGAGGAAAAGGCTGAGGTGCTTAATGCCTTCTTTGCCTCAGTCTTCAGTAGTAGGACCAGTTGTTCTCCAGGTACCCAGCCCCCTGAGCTGGAAGACAGGGATGGGGAGCAGAATGAAGCCCCCATAATCCAAGGGGAAATGGTTAGTGACCTGCTACACCATTTAGACACACACAAGACTATGGGGCCAGGTGGGATCCACCCGAGGGTACTGAGGGAGCTGGCGGAAGTGCTCACCAAGCCACTTTCAATCCTTTATCAAGCAGTCCTGGCTAACTGGGGAGGTCCCAGTTGAGTGGAGGTTAGAAAATGTGACGCCTATCTACAAGAAGGGCTGGAAGGAGGATCTGGGGAACTACAGGCCTGTCAGTCTGACCTCGGTGCCAGGGAAGGTTATGGAGCAGATCATCCTGAGTGCCATCACGCGGCACGTACAGGACAACCAGGTGATCAGGCCCAGTCAGCATGGGTTTATGAAGGGTGGGTCCTGCTTGACTAACCTGATCTCCTCCTATGACAAGGTGACCTGCCTAGTGGATGAGGGAAAGGCTGTGGATGTTGTCTACCTAGACTTTAGTAAAGCCTTTGACACTGTCTCCCACAGCATTCTCCTGGAGAAACTGGCTGCTCATGGCTTGGATGGGTGCACTCTTTGGTAGGTAAAAAACTGCCTGGATGGCCAGGCCCAAAGAGTGGTGGTAAATGGAGTTAAATCCAGTTGGCGGCCGGTCACAAGTGGTGTTCCCCAGGGCTCCGATTTGGGGCCAGTTCTGTTTAATATGTTTATCAATGATCTGGATGAGGGGATCAAGTACACCCTCAGTAAGTTTGCAGATGACACCAAGTTGGGCGGGAGTCTTGATCTGCTTGAGGGTAGGAAGGCTTTACAGAGGGATCTGAGGCTGGATCGATGGGCCGAGGCCAACTGTATGAGGTTCAACAAGGCTTGGTGTCGGGTCCTGCACTTGGGTCACAACAACCCCATGCAACACTACAGGCTTGGGGAAGAGTGGCTGGAAAGCTGCTTGGCGGAAAAGGACCGGGGGGTATTGGTCGACAGCCGGCTGAATATGAGCCGACAGTGTGCCCAGGTGGCCAAGAAGACCAACAGCATCCTGGCTTGTATCAGAAATAGTGTGGCCAGCAGGAGTAGGGGAGCGATCGTGCCCCTGTACTTGGCACTGGTGAGGCCGCACCTCAAATACTGTGTTCAGTTTTGGGTCCCTCACTACAAGAAGGACATTGAGGTGTTGGAGCGTGTCCAGAGGAGGGCAACGAAGCTGGTGAAGGGTCTGGAGAACAAGGCTTATGAGGAGCGGCTGAGGGAACTGGGGTTGTTTAGCCTGGAGAAAAGGAGGCTGAGGGGAGACCTTATTGCTTTCTACAACTACCTGAAAGGAGGTTGTAGCCAGGTGGGTGTCGGTCTCTTCTCCCAAGTAACAAGTGATAGGACAAGAGGAAATGGCCTCAAGTTGTGCCAGGGGAGGTTTAGAATGGATATTAGGATTACCGAAAGGGTTGTCAAGCATTGGAACAGGCTGCCCAGGGAAGTGGTTGAGTCACCATCCCTGGAGATATTTAAAAGATGTGCAGATGTGGTGCTTAGGGACATGGTTTAGTGGTGGACTTGGTAGTGCGAGGTTAACGGTTGGACTTGATGATCTTGAAGGTCTTTTCCAACCTAAACAATTCTATGATTCTATGAATTTCATATTCATTATACAGCAGTCTGTGCAAAATTTCTGAAATAGTTTGTGTTGTTACTGAAAAACTTTTAGGGGTCTTCAGATTGAAGAAGTTTGGAACAAGTGCATTAAACTTAATGGTAGGCAATCTTTAAGAAGGAATATAGGAAGTTGTATTGGATGGGCAAAGTAAAGTAACTGTAAGAATTAACTTTTACTCTTGACATTTCTATTCAGTAAATACGATCTTGCAACAGTGCATATAATTCACATTCCCCTGTTTGTATTCTTAAATTTTGATAGATTTCTGTTTTTTACGACTGTTCAAATTGCATGTCGATGGCAGTATAAAAATGAATGACATTTAATTTAGTACCACTGAGTTTTCATTTTCAAGAGAGATCTAAGTATGAACGTGATATACTCAGGAGGATCCTAGCAGCGGTTTTCTRTACCCTTTCCCCCTTCCAATCTTCGAGAGCCAATCTTTGAAATTATATTTGGTATCTTGAATTTTTTTGCATAAAGTAGTTAGATTAGCATGTGTTTGTGTGCACGCAACCATGTGTGTTTCTGTGAACTTTTTTATTTAATGTAAAAGAAAAATTGGTACCTTCCCAGATTGTGATAACAAAGTATGGAATTAAGGAATACATACATTTGATTATGGCAGAAAACCAAACACAAAAGAACAGCGATGGAAACAAGACAGCAGGGTTAGCATAACTTCTAGAGAGAAAGGCATGTTTGGTTGCTTAGCTTTTTCCTCTTCTTAATAGAATTACTTTATTTGTGACCTTGCATTAAAATCTGCCTTACTGTCATCTAAGAAATCTTTCTGTAATTCACAATTAATTTTTAATTACTGCTATCTTCAGTGCATTTTCACAGACACAGTAAAATCTCTAATTACTTGTAATTTATTTTAAATGCATAATGATATAGCTGTTTATCTGTGTAATATATGTACTAATATGTAACTTCATGCAGCGCAGAATACTTTTTTGGCAGACACGTATTTAGCTGATGTTTGATTTTATTTTTTAATGATAAACTTTATATAACTTTTAAAATTCAGATCTTTGGGTGTAAGTATTGAATGACTGAACTGTTTTGATCAGTATTAGACAGGTGTAAGGCTAACTTTACAGATTAAGCTAGCTTTATACATGTTTATAGAGTTTTCATTTTTAAACCTTTAATACTGAGAGTACCAAGTATTAGTGCACAGAATACCAAGAGATTTTCTGCAATCATGTCTAAAGCAATTTGTCTTCTATATTTAGTATAAATTGAATTGGAAAAAATGTTGAACTGGATGCCATGACTTGCAAATCGATTCCTATCTCAATGGTAAAATCAGTAAACATTTGATCTTAAAGGAAGAAATATTGATGAATTCTGAATATAAATTCTAATGTGTCTTTGTACAGTGGCCTCCACTTTTCGTCTGAGGTTACAGTACTTATAAAGGATAAGTTGGTCCTATCTAGGCTATTAAAGAATGAAAACGTAGAATAAAGATGCCACCTTGTGGGTGAAATAAATAATGCAGTAGACATGATTCAAAATTACTTGTTTACCAAATTGATTCTATGCATTTGTGAGTGGTTGCTAGAATTTGAGCTTGTATTTTCTTAAACATTTACAATTATTTTGGGGGTTTACATTTGATATTTTTGTATGAAGTATCTAAGTAACTGCAGTTGGACCATGCTGGTCTTAAGTGTTAAATGACTGCTAAAAATCACAGAATGTAATTTCATTCATGCTCCTAATCACCACATAATTTTGGCATCAAACTCAATGTATTGTTCTTAATGTGTTGAAGCACAATTTTAATGCAGTCATCCTAACCTGAGCGGATAACCAGAATTAATGGTTTTGTAAATATCCCCTGTATGAAAACAGAATGGTGATGCATTCCTGTGCTGGAATTCTTCTCCCTACATACCCAGATTAACGTGTTACACGTATTAATTTGTCCTTCTTAGCTGCACATCATGGATTTCTTACAGCAGTCAGTGAAATACCAGATGTCTACAGACCTTTGTGTCATTGTTTTGAATCACCTTTGTCTTAGGTTTATATATGGTGTTCTGGATTTTAAGGACATTATTTCAGGGTTTTTTTCCTCTTTCAGTGGTAATGACCTCTCATAGCTGCTGTATATGGGGAACACAACTGACAGAAATGATATCAATACTTAAAAATATGGGCCAGCAGACTGTGGCTGAATCAGCCTACGAGAGCTCTCAACTGAAGGCAGTAGTGATGCTTGGTATCCATGCCACAGTCCAGCCAGGTACCAGAAATTCCCCAAGCAGTTTCAGATAGAAATCTGATTTCTGTTCCTGTCATGAAGTATTGTGTAGTGTTCATGTATTCTGTTTGTACAGCTTCCACAGAGTAAGAGGGGTCTGTGAAGTGCTTCAGGTGAAAGACTCCAGATAAAACCTACGTTATTCTGGCCATTTTACCTGAATTTACCTGTCCTCTTTATTCTTGCATGGATTCTTGGAGACTCATTCATTTTGGTCTTTTGCTTTGGAAAAGCTGTGTTTGCTGTTCATCCCAGGTTTATTGCATAAGAATCTCAGAACAAACTCTTCAGGATCAGTTAAGCTTGTTGTGGCATTGTGAATCTTTGATGTGACATTGGCGTGGGGAACACTTCCCAGTGTTGTTAGAATTTTTTTAGAAGTACTTCTGCAACTACATGCTGCACAAGATCTCTTTTTCAGAGGTCATGTTGGGAAGCTCAGAGTTGTGTGACGCACACAACTCACAGTTCAAATGTTGTTGCCATGCAGCATGTGCATTTTGTTGCTGATTGAGAGAGTATGCATGTGGAAGAGCATCTGAGTTACCCAGATCTCAGATGTGACAAGAAATAAACTAATGGGAGTTACCGAAACTGGTGTCAGGTTGTCCTGGAAGCCAGCTGCAAGTCAAAATCCAGCCTCTAGTGGAATCGTCTACTCTATGTGAGCCCTGGTACTCATCCACCTAGGAAATAGCCCCTTACCTTCACTCTTTGCATTGCATGTCTTGTACTTGTCCACAGGGTTGTTAGCTCCTAGGTGTTCAGATTTTCTTTTAATGAGAACACTTTTATTATGGTTTTTGAAGAAGATGATGATCTACAAGGAAGAAAAAGTTTATTTTTGCAAATAGCAAAGATAAGCTACGTGTGCAACTGAGAATTTGCATGCATCTGCCTCCAGACAAGTACTTRCCTCCCTATGACAATGTCTAAGCTGGAGAAGGCTGCTTCAGAGTTCCTGCCTTCTGCTTTGCCCCTTCACATGTTCCAACATGTGCAGAGCAAGACCCGAAGCATCCATTTCCATAAAAACCTGATGTGTGTACTGGAAAGCAGCCATGACACAGTCCAGTTCCTGATGCGAATTACCAAAGAATCAGGGCTCCATGGTGCACAGTAGGGACTACTTGCCCCTCAGTTTGGCCACAGTCTCAGTGGCCTCACTAATCTAACTGGTAAATGCATTTTTATTGTAGTAGCTGGGTTTTGTGGTTTTCTGTTGTCCAAATTTCAGAGATAGCCAGAAATACATGATACAATTCTTTTCAACTTAGTCAAATAAATAAAGTACTCTACATTTCCAGTGGACCATAGAGTAACAGACTTGTGCCAAACAGGTAATAGGTTCCTAGCTTGATGTGTTTATAATCTCAGTGCACAAAGGAAAAAAATCAAGTTCTACATGAACACAGCACGTGATAAAGCGGGGTCTTGTGACAGCACTTCTAATATTTCATGGAGATGGCTAGCCAGACATTTCCTGGAGAGAGGCTGCAATGTTTTGATATTATTTTCATCTTACAGTCTTCAAATGAGGTCTTATTGTTAGCATTCTTTCAAAGGTTGGTAGATTTTTTATTTTCTTTTACCTTAGAAATTTTATGCCTAAAAGACTGTACTCCATTTAAAATGTATTGTATGTACATCATTATCTATTGGAACCAGGTTGCTAAGCTTGCTAAGCCTCTGAAGGAAGGGTTAAAAAATTCCAAGCTCAGTCAGGGGGAGAAAAACAGAAGTTGTTTAAAGCTGCTGTCTTTCACACAGCTTCAAATAAAA
Organism: Phoebastria nigripes; assembly: GCA_035582835.1. Classification (NCBI taxonomy): domain Eukaryota; kingdom Metazoa; phylum Chordata; class Aves; order Procellariiformes; family Diomedeidae; genus Phoebastria; species Phoebastria nigripes. The sequence goes on along the minus strand of JAYKAV010000356.1, from coordinate 1,519,096 downwards.
CAAATGTAGTACTTGGTCTTCCTGCTTATTTGAAGTATCTATGAGCAAAATAGTGTTCCTTTGGCTTTGAATTCACTTCTTGCAGATTTGTCTGTAGGTTTCAGGAGGATTGTTAATGTAACCTATATAAATACCTAGGTAGGTTTCTTCTTTTCCATGACTAACTTTGGTTCAGATTAGGCAAAGGCAATTTCTGTCCATTTTCTTTTGTACAGACAACTGGAGTAATGCTGATGGGAGTTCTGCTGTGCAGTTGAGCAAGTCATGGCTGGCAATTACTTTCTCCATGTCTGGCATCTCAGATTATTTTGTAAAAGACTGGTTTTACTTCTAGGCAAGAGATGGAGTTAGACCTTCTTTATTTGGTAGCTGGAAAGGTAGCAGAATTCCTGACGCCAGGTCACAGCTCTGAAATCTGCTGCTTGCTCACATGCTGTCATTATGAACTGCTGAGCAGGCTGCAGGGGGTCTGTAGCAGCACAGGCTCTTCCCTGTGCTGAGCAGGGCTCAGATTGTCAGACGTGCTGTCTCCGGCCTCTCCTGGGGGCTGAATAGTAGTGTGGTGGCTTTTCTTGGCTGATGTTGACCATAAAAGGTCAGGTATTAAAAAAACTCTATTGCAGCATAGTAAAAAAAAAAAATCCTAGTTTGAAGATGTTTTAGGCTGTTCTCTGTTATGCTTTAAGTTAACTGTTTTGTGTACCCTTAGGAAATAATTGATGACATTAGAATCATCCAAGAAGCCAGGTAAATACTCTGGTAATAACTGTCAGATGCAGCTTTTTTGTATATGATTGTGCACATCTTTTAAGCATGCCAAGCTCTGCTTTATAACCTCTTGACCTATTATTACTATGGTGTTTATGTGTATTAAAACACTAATGTGGTGCAAGAAATTAACATCATATTTACTGGTTCAAAATATATTACTGCAGCTATCTATTCCTAATGTCCTGTAAGAGTGCCTTTGTTTTGAAAGATTTGTCTTTCCCACAGCAGCTCAGTATTCTGAACCTAATACTTCTTTGCACCCTGCTCAGAAATTAGAGGGTGTATGAAACATACTCTGAAATTAATTCAAACTTTTAAAACTTGTAATGTCTAGGAGAGACAGATTTAAGATTACTGAGGTTTCTGGTTGAAGTACTTCAGGCAGAAATCCATACTCCATTAGGTTTTGTAACATTATGTGACCTTAATTTTCCAGGTATTTTGCCCTTCAAATTGAAGATAGTATTTTAATACTATTTAAGTCTCCTGAAGAGCCTTGTAATATGATAGGCTTAAGTTGTGAAACATTTGAACAAAATGAAAGATAAAAAAGTAATTTAGGATTTTGTATTTTTTTATGTATAGCAACATAAGGATACGCATCAAATAATAAATTGAAATAGGTGATAAAAGGTTTTTTTGGGGTGCATTTMTCAGTGAAGTTATGTGTGCATGTAGTCAGCCATATTTCTTGTATGAAGGTCTTTTTTTGCATTTGATTATTTTAGGCAAAGCCATTCCCAGTGCTTTGAACTTAGGGATTTGTCTCTTACATTGTGGTGTACTTCAAATGAAATTCTATCTGGACAACAGCTGTAGGATCCCATCTCAGGAGATGAAATATAATTACAGAGCTATACTGACTTGCTGGGGAAAAAGCTGAAGAATTGTTTTTAAAAAAATTTGTAGAAAAAGATAGGGGAGAAACATGTTTTCTTATTAATAAAGGTGGTACAGTCTTTCAGTAATGTTAAATATGAGGAAGCGAAAATTATCAGCAGCTAGTGTTGCGCGCAGCTCTGTAATATGTTAGAACTGGACCTAATAAATTACAGCAATAGCTTCTGATGTTTTACCCCCTACATCACTCTAATGTAATCCTCAAGCAGTCAAATAGCTATGCAGTATGACAGACGCAAAACGCATCACTTTTGAAAAATCTCGAAAGAAGTAGGAACAGTATGTAATTGAAGTGTAATGGCACTTATGCTGGATGTGCAATTATATATATTCACACGTATGTTTGTACGTTTTGTAAGCATGTATCTTGATGGTTACCCTAGGTGTTGGGTTTTTTGGTCTAAAAATCATGTTTTATTCATATACACCAAAAGTGTCTATTGCTAGGTTTTCTGTAACTGTCTACAACACTGGTTGTTACTATATACTATGTACTGTAACAACTTAGCATAGATTGCCTTATCTAAAGATTTTCATTATTTTGCTGATAAAAACAATATATTATTTAATGGAATGTCCGTTTTGCAGGCTTGTRTGCTGATAACTGCCTAGCAGGTTATATGAATGTTACAATGTCAAACAGAATCGCCTGAGATGTGGGTATTAATACTGAGACATTTTTCAGTCACAGCTTCAGGTTGGGTATTCTAGTTACTGAGTGCAGGAAGGAATTTAAAACACAACTCAGCAGGCAACAATTAATTACATTTTGCTTGTCTGAACTGTTGTTTTCTTGTTCTTGGCTGCCAAACATTGAGATTTTCCCATGTATTTCATTAGTTGTTTCCCAGTCCCTTGGGTTTAGCTGTATATTTGGTATACTTCTCTGATAGTTTCAAATGTAGCGGTCGGTAGTGGCTACTAAATTTGGTCTTACTGGCTGGTCCAATTTTGGTGGAGTCAGAATAAATTCCTTTTGCTGACAAGACTTCCAGTTCTGATTTTTAAGCATCGCAGGCTGCCTTGGCACTTGGTGAGTGTGAACATTCACCATGTATTCCTGCCAAACTTGGAGTAGGACAACTGTGGGTGCAGAAAGGCAGCCAGAAATCTTGAATCAGAGCTGTGAAAAATTAAGTCCCCTTTTGTCTGTGCTTCTGGACTCTATTTTGCCAAAACCTACCAACTTGACCTCTGCTTTGCTAAATTTTTCTAACTAGTAACTGCAAGTAATCTAAAAGAGATTGTTCCAAGTTAATAAAGATTCCATATTTGCTGTTTTTTTTGTTTCAGCTAGAAAGCAAGCTGTGAAGTTTTGTGTCTACTTTATTAACTCAGAGCAATTAACYGAGCATCCTAGCACTCTGAAATGCAGAGAGCAAGGGTTTAGGAAGATTGCAGAAAGGAAGTTGCAATCAAAATATGAAAAGGTTAAAAACATAAACAAATTTTCAACATTGGTGGAGTTAAGGAAAGATCTTTGTCAGATATCTAGGAGTATTGAGTTCATACCATAACATATCAACTTTATCTCTCAGAAGTTTCCTGAGCCAGAATTTTTGTAATCCCATTAGTCTTTATTGAGACAAGCTTCCGTCTGAGTTTGGAAGGATGAATCTGTTTTTACACCTTACCATCACTAAGAACTAAATAAATTTGTGGCCACTGTTTCTGCCCTTTGCAGAATCACTTCACAGTGTTATGTCAACAGCAATGGTGGTACCAACAGTGTTGTGATCTCTGCTGGTGTTACATGGTAAGCACTGTATGGCATTCTTAAGTGACATCAAATTTTCATGTTCTTCACATTCCAGTCACAGATAAAAAGAATTCTTCTGGTAAAATACAGGGCAAGAATGTTTCTGTCTAGCATTTTACAAGTGAAGAACAAAACTTAGTTTTAACTTTGAAGAAATGACATGGTCTTGTCTTTTAATTGAAAGAAAGGATCCTTTGCCTGTGAAAATTAAATCCTCCACAGTTTGTAGTTGCTTTTCAAACTCGTCAACCTGACAGTGAAATCGTGTAATCTGGTAATAGCATGCCTGAGGCTTATTGCAATTTTTTGGGCAGTGGTATCAGCAGATGATGTGCTCTGTTGATTTTAATCACTTAGGGTTTGATTCTGATCCACTGACCTGGGTGTAAATGCAGAGTAACTTCGTTGAATTCCCTGGAATTACCATAAACATCTCAGTGTAAATGAAATCTGAATTTATTTCATTGCATTTATGGTTCCACTATAGGATCTTCAGAAGTCACCAAAGAAAGGAAGGTATGGATGACTTTTCCCATCTCTTCGTTACAGCATTCTTATTCAAATAGCATTCGTCTCTGAGCAGTTGTTAAAATTGTCATGTATCTGTCTGTGTGTTTGTATTGAGGATTCAAGGTCATTGTGCTGAATGCACACGCCAGTTGACTTTTCATTGTCTTACAGCCAGTTTGAGTTGCTTTAAGGTTCCTGCAGCTTGTCACTAGAATTTCTCTTTATTCATGAGCTTTCATGCTGACTTTATAGTCAGTTTGAAACTGATATGAATATATTTTAGTGTATCTGGATGGATGGAGTAATTGGACCTGTTCTAGAATACTTTTTGGTAAGTGGCCATAAATAAAAACTATTGAAATGTAGGATCTAATCCTGCAGTCATTTTCTCCACCTCTGATACTGTCAACGGGAGATCTGTCTACATAGCAGGGACTAAGGCGTTGGGCTTGTACAGAACAGAAAAGTAGCTTGTTCACAGCAGATTTTATAGCACAGATGTCTTCAGTGGCACAAACGTGAATGTTTGCTATTTAGTGAAGACTTTTTCTTAACACTGGAAGCTTGCTTTTCAGACTTGTAAGCCAAACTCTCCACAGCAGACCCTTCAGTAGTTTTGGGGTTTTTTTTAATGTGATAAGACCAGTTAATTTGGCGCTCAGCCTGATGTGTGTTTTTCCTCCTTTATTTTACTGACCAATGAAAATTAATGGGAATCCAAATGTTTGTTACTTGTGGTTCTCAAAATCTCCCATTTCAGTATTTTAAAATTTTGAATAAAAGGTTCTAATCAATGAAGGTCAGAGATATCTGTGTCAACAACTACTGACTGTTACTTGTAATTAGTAATTAAATAGTGACTAGTTTCTATTATCTCTGTTAATAAATTGGTCCACTGTAACTTTTATGCATCCTCAGTGTAATTTAGGGATAATACAGAGATGTTAAACACAACCAATAGGATAAGAAAGGAGGAGCATGAAAAAAGTGAGTATGGGCTGTATTTTTATACCAAAAAAATACCTGTTTATTGTAACATGGTAATACGGTTTCTCTGAACATCTGTCCTAGATTTGACTAAGGTATGGATATGGGGAAATAATTATCTATAAGTATTTCTAAAGCCCTGAAACACTGGCATATTTAGAGCTAGATTAACAAACTACTTGAAGTATATTCATAGCTGATGCTACATCACAGGACTTCTAGGTGTTTAAGTTATAGAGGAGAGCTTAAGATCTCAGTCTCTTGTGTATGGGGAGACGTGTCTGCCTTAGAGTAGTGTTTGTTCTGCAGGAAGGGATGTGTATTTGGTCCTTTTTGTTCCCAGGGCTTCAGCCGCAGGACAGCCCTGAACCATTCCCCTCAAAGAAATGAGGAGGTCTTCACCTTCCTTTAACACATGGCCAAATGAGGAGGCATGGTGTGCGCTCTATACAGAAGAGCTGGCAGAGTCTCTCCTGATCCCTGATGAGCCTAAAATGTCATACTCTTTGGGGAGAGTGGAAGATGTGCACTTGGGTCTGTCAGTGACAGAGGGGGGCTTGTGTTCCCTACAGCCTGCCTGTGTGGCTGTGCAGGGCACAGCAGCCTGCTGCTCGGGCTCCCAAGGGTGAAAGCACTCCTACAGAAATGCTTTGGGTGCTCTCTGAGCATCCGTAGCCAAGCAGCCACCAGGGCAGACTGCACCGCTAACCCGATTTGGATTGAGATGCAAGATAACTTTTGAGCTGTATTTTTCCTAGTACAAGTGTGGCAGTTGGGGGCATGTCTGAAAGCAGAATTTTAGGTGTGTTCAGAGTTCGAGCACCTGCAAGACGCAGTAGGGAAGGTCACCCCTACCTTCTGCCTCACTTCCTTTGTGTATCTGGCCCTTAGTGGCTGCAGAATAAAACAAACAGATCAGTCTAGAGGAGAAAGTATCTAGAAGTGTTTGACCTAAATGACGGCTTTATCTTTGTTTGCACTGCCAAGTTATTTTTCTTATTTTGTCACTGAGGGAAGGGGTGATAATGCATCCTAGCACTTCTGGTCTCTGCACAGGCAAAAACTGATGCAATTGTTAAAGCTAGAGTGTAATGCTGTGTAGGAAAGACCTGACTGTGTGAGTCTCTGGGAAAGTCTCCATGTGCTTTCTAGGAATTCCTGTCTTGCTGTCTAGGAATTCACCCCTCGGCTTTCTAGGCATTTACACCGTACTTTCTAGGAAACCCCACCTTCTGCTTTCTAGGTATATTTCCTCATCACTTTCCAGGATTATTTCCCACCTGCTTTCTAGGAATTTTCCCTATGCTGCCCAGTAGTTTCCCCCCATGTGTTCTAGGAATTGCCAATGCGCCTTCTAGAAATTCCCTCTTTTATTTCCAGGAATTTCACTGTGCTTTCCAGGAATCCTCCCTGTCCCCTTCCTAGGAATTTTACCCCTTGTCTTTTGGGAATTTTCTTTGTGCTTTCTGAGAAATCTCCTCTCCAGGTGGGAATTCTCCAGGGGCTTTGTAGATTTTCTCTCTGTCCTTTGTAGGAATTTACCTTGTGTGTTTTAGAAAATTTTCCTTGTGCTTTCTAGGAATTCCCCTCTGCCTTCTAGGAATTTTCTCTGTGCTGTCCAGATATTTTCTCCTRTAAATTCAACGAATTTCCCCTCTGCTTTCCAAGACATTTTCTATGTGTTTTGCAGAAATTTTCCACATGTTTTTGAGGAATTACCCCTCTTCTTTCTAGGAATTTATCATGGGCTTTCTTGGAATTCACCTTTCACTTTCTGGTAATTACATTTTTTGCATTTAAACTGAAGGTAAAAACATACTCCTTATGAATGGTTATGTATTAATTTATTAACTAATAGGATCAACTATTTTTATGGTTTATATTGAGGCCTTTTGTGTTGAGCCTTTATTTTTTGCAAGAGGGTAGGATTAGTTCTAGCCTTTCTTTCTAAAGAATGGTGCACTGTCAGATTTTCAGAAAACCTACACAACATGAAAAGATTTTCACTGCTTTATTAGAGCAGTTTGTAGTAAGCTATGTGTAGGCAGAGACCATCGTCTTGCTTTTGTATGCACACATTGCTAGCTGCAATGAGGTCTTGGCCCTGCTTTTGTGTGTTCTAGGTGTTGCTCTTTTATAAGTAAAATTGCAGGAGGCGGCCACAGAACTAATTCATAGCTCTTGCAGTACTTGTCTTCCTGTACAAATTATTTTTCATGTATTAATATTTTACAACATTAATTGTGATAAGTGGCATTATCTTAATTTAACAGATAAGGAAAATTGTAGCAGGAGGGTGATGTCACTTCTCAGCTCCCAAAGGAGGTGCTACGTGTGAGAGAAGACTTAATTTCTGATTCAGTTTAGAAGCAGATATGCCAGAACTAGAAATGAGTAATCAGTAAGGTTTAAAACCCAGCATTCTGTTTTGTTTTGTTTTTTAATCAAGTTCAGGTATTGTAGATATTAAAAATCATAGAGGAATTGAAATAAAAGAAGATCTGGGATGTTAGATTCTGATATATGGGCCAAGTAGCTCCTACCTTTCAACACCAGAAAGTTGAAAGTGGGAATTCCTAGTGTGTGACCATTCTTTATTCACAACGGACACGTTGTCTGTTAGTGTATCCGCCTTGACCAGTAACAACTAAATATATCGATGTGAGCTCACATTCCCTTTGGATCCCTCACCATTGTAACTTTGATCAAAAGCACCTAAAAGTACTTTTTGGGTTGGGAAGGAAAAATAACTTCAAATTGCTTTTTGATCATTTGTCAATTCACAATGGAAAAGAAAGCAAGCTGCAAATATGACAGGGATGTGCTTCTAGGTGCCTAAAGCTGTCACATAACATTTTCTCCTCTGCTATTTCCCTGTTTGTATCACATGCATATTATATTGCCCCCGTTTATTAAAAACAAAGCAAATATTCATCTGCTCCTCCTGTACAGCTTTTAATTGTATAAAATGTGCATTTGTCATAGTTACTTAGGGTGGTTAAGGCAGCTAATTCACTGCTGGAGCATTTGAGATTTTGGATATTTATTACCAAAGGATATCTAACAACCATACTGTGTATTCCAGAGTACTCTCTATTCTTGCTGTACACTGGATTCCTCTCAGCTACTCTCATTTTTATCTATCCATAGGGCTGTCTGCCATGCTATCTGTTCATTCTTTATTTGGTTAATTAAATCTGTTGTTACAGTTTCTAGCTTAAGTGATTAATAAAACATTGCAAAATACTCTGTTAAGTGCACACAGACATTGTGGTAGGCTTTGCCTGATGTCTTGTCCTGTGGTACTGACACCCGTAAGGGTCTGAGAAGGCCACATGACTCTCAGAGGGTGATTAAAGTATTGAGAATAGGAAGTCTCAAGCAAAAGCTAATGTAGGAACTGGGTTTTCTTCCTTTTTTTTCTATTGGCAGTAGTTTGATTTAAAGCAGCTGTAGGTCCCTCCCTCTCTCCCTCCCTCCCTCCCTCCCTTTATTTATTTATTTATTTATTTATTTAGAACGAATCTTTTAGTAGTAGTACTTTCTTGTGGCTAGACGAAGAGTTCACAAGGATTTTCTGGAAGAGTAATCCCTCCTTTTTCTTGCATAGTCTTATTGATAATGTTAAAAAATATATCCTTCATTTTATTGATTTGTCAACAGAAGACTTTACTCAGTTCAGAATTTTTTAATGCAAAAATTTTGTCCAGAAGCAAAATGTAAAATAAAGTCAGGATTTTAGCCTTTTTTTATATTTTCAGAATATCTTCAAGAGAACAAAAATATTTCTACATATCATTAAGCTTATCTCTTCTTTGTGCTAGTTATCACATTTTTTTCCCTGGTAAGTTTCAGAGAATCAAATACTGTAATAATTTTATCATATTACAGTTAAAAATTTCTCAGATGGTAGGAATAAGAGTACTAATATTGTCAGAGACTTAAATATGGAAATAGGGTATTAATCACATTTCATGTAAATTGCAGAATGTAGGCTATTGAGTGAGATTAGAAGATATCTCTCATTATAAAAGCACTATATCAGAAAAGAACATTCTCTTAAGTAGTTTTTGCTTGCATGTAAGGATTTTGTACTATTGTTTTCTAATAAGCCATCTGTCATTCAAAAAGAAAAGTCCTAGATCTGGGAAGTGAGGGGATAGGGAGGAACCAAAGGACTTAAAGATGTTCAAATGACATCTGAGTTTATCTCTGAGGTGCATCAGAGGTATTGGAGCAGAGGAGATTTTGCAGAATGCCTACTTGAAAATTTGGTCCTTGTTTTCCACAGAAACACAGGTTGTACACTCTCAGCTTAAGCCAATGTTTTCCATTTTCTTGAAATTTGGATCCTTCTTTTATCTCATTTGTCTATCTCTGTCTCTAAAATGCCATCACCCTTGTAGTCTCCATAGACTGAAGCCCCAAATTGCCTGAAACAAGGGGTGCTGCCGTTCACAGCTGGGCAGGGCAGAAGCTGGTTCAGTGTGGGGAGTAGGCGCTCGGTGAGGGATGACCGTAAGTGTAGGCCAGGGACTCAGGTCCCTGTCCTGCAGGAGGTGAACCAGTATCAGCAGTTAGAAGTAGTTTTCAGTGCCTCACTCATGCTAGCCATCTGGAATGCAAGAACCAACTCTCTTTTATAAAGTTGAGCATCTTCAACTTGATGGTTTTCCAAGAGTTAAAGGTAGTTAACAGTTCCCTAGTTAATCCCCTAACACTTTCAGGTATTGCTTCTTCCAAGTTCTCCGCTGTGGAGGAACTGAGCTCTAGCCTTCTTGCCTGAAAATGTTTAGACAAGCATGCTTTCTTTAGTGCTTTTTAACTCCCTCTGAACCTTTTTGCACAGCTTCTTTTTTGAGAAAAGTAGACTTTGAGGAATCATGTGCAAATCAGTAGCTCTCCAGGGGAATTACAAGACTACCTAGGAATAGTTGCTTTCATTATCACTGTCTTGGCAGTACTGCTGAAGTATGTCCTCACATGGTGCCAGTTGGAAGCAAAAGTTCATTTTTATTTGACACTCCAGATCAACAACTTCCCAGGTTTAATGAAGTATTTTGAAATCCTCTAAAAATGTGTTGTATACCATTTGATTTAAAGGAAAAATCTATTATAGTTTCGAACTGTCTGGTGGAAAAAATACTTTTTTTCCATCTCTGAATGCAACCAGCAATCTGTAGGTAGACAAGCTGAAGTATCATTTTTTGACTATGTTTTTTTGGTTTTTTTGCACATCTGCCGTCCAAACCAGTATGCTGTGTTATGCCAATCTACTTCCTCATCAGTGCGGCAGACAGCTGTAGTTAGAATACAAGGCTTTTGTGTTCCACCAGCCCCCTCATCTCTCAGGTTTTGTTCTGTTTCTTCAAGCAGTGGCCAGGTTCTTGCCAGTCTCTGTGCTTTTATTTAATTTGGGCAGAGCCTATATAAGACTGAACAGATGGCTGGAAGCAGTGAGGGGAAGACCATAAAATGTACCATGTGCTCAGCCTCGTTTGAACCAAGCAATGTTGTATTTTTTTGCCCCCATTGCAACAAAGATCCCATGTGTTCTGGAGGTGCGTTAGCAGAGGCATCCAGCCAAGCAGCCAGTGACAGAGAGGATAACAAATAGCCTCACCTTTTGAAGGATCCAGCATGTATAGAGGAGGTAAGCAAACTGGAATTGGACCTATCTTTCTTACTATGTATTTTTGAAGTTTGTATTCAAGAGTAGGTATTTCTTCATATTCTACAGTTACTAGTGCTCATTTCTCTGAAGTAAAGCAAGGATTATATTTCCCAATGAATTCTTTAAAGTATTATATAATAGAGTAAAATCTCTTCCACAAGAGAATGTTTTTGAACTCTTGCACCTAATGACAACTTGATGTTATTTTCAATGGTTATAGAAAGTGCAGTGTTCCAAGAAATTCATGAAAACACAGAGGGGTAGTTACACCAGGCAGGCACAACAGGAATTCCACAGCAGAAGCTTTTCACTGTTTAAAAGAATCCATTCATTGGAAGACATGTTGAATAAATTAACTTAAAATATTGAACTTTTAAAAACTGTTAATTTTTTTAGACATTTGGCATTATTGTTTTACCTCAAGGTAGTATAATAAATGGGATGAATTACGTAATGTTTTGAAATGGTGTAGTGGTTTGTAGTGATATTTATCTGGTGATATCATGTCTTAATTCTTAAGATTGAGTCAATTCATGCAGAACATTTGTCTGCACACCCAATAGATATATTTTCTTACCACTCTATAAACTGATGAAGAAACGCATGCTCTAAAGGGCTTATTAGTCCTACAAGTAGCCTAACATATGTTAGATTATGTTTATTGGCTGTAAAGTTATAAATTAGTCTAAGGATTTAGGTCTGGGTAACTATGTAGGGAAAAAAATAAAGTAAAGAAGTAAGTAAAACTCTATTAAATCCATGTCAGAAATAATCAGGTGATACCCAATTAGTTAATCCTGTCCCATGGTCAGTGAATACATGCTCAGCCTTTTCTGAATTTGGATTATTTGTTGACTCAACCCCTGAAGAATTGACCTCTGAGGTCACATGCTTTACAGCTCTGTTGAATAGTACTCTAAGTACAACTAACTTGATTGTTAGAAATACTGGGAATGCACACATTCATTTTGGAACCAACATAATTTTAGATACCTGAGATAAATATGTGAAGTTAATGAAATTTGTGTGTTCATAATATTTTGAAAATCAAGCTTTTGTTTTAGGAGTCAGAGCTTGTATGTGGTGGGCAATTTTCTGTTTTTCCTACCACCCACTGTACCCCTGATGTCTTTCAAACATGGTACTTTTCAGCTATATAACAGTGTGTAAATGGTAATACTATACTAACGATAGTAGGTGAAAAAATTTAGGTGGAAGTTGGATTTGAAGTTGATTGTCTTTAATTTTTCCATAGTTCATTCTTATCGATGTCCGGAGTCTCTCTTCCTATCATTCCTGCAGTAGTTAACACCTTGATGGAGACATATTTATCTCGTATCATAATCCCTTCTTTAATATTGTAGGCTTTAAAATTGTTTGGTTGAAAACTTTAAAAGCTTTTGTTGGAGGAGTTTGTATTATATGTACATCTGAAAAGAAAATTCAAAAAAGCGCTGAAACTGAAATTTCAGAATAAAATCCATCATTTTTGATATTAACATAAATGGGTCCCCTTTCAAGTAGCATTTCTACGTATACATTTCTTTATATTCATATACATGGTATAAAGTAACTATCATCCTAAATTAGTCACATCTGAATATACAACCAATTATTTGCTTTTGTGAATTATGTGGAAAATGTGGTTAGTAGGAGGACACACAAAGTCTCAACAAGGAAGTTAGAGATGTGTAGCTATAGATATTTGTGATACTGCAAGAGCAGTACCAGATTATATTGGATAGCCACCTTTATTACCCCTAGCAATTGAACTTGTAGTAGCTCTCTAGTTGGCTATTTCGTTGCTGGCATCTAAACAGTATCCACTTTTAGATCTCATAGGAGTTTTATGAAAATGCTTGAGAATGTTTGATTAAATGACACTCTTTTTATGTGAAACATGCTTGGTTTTTTCAGTATTACAATCAGGGAGTGCCACTTTATTAAGAACAGTTTTTAATATGTAAATTCTCAATTACAGACAGTTTTTTGCAATTCCCAAGCCATAGGCATCATGGAAGGTGGAAGATGTGTGTAGGGGGGGTTGKTTTATTTACCATTAGCATTTATACAGTGACTATCCACTCACTGTCTCGGTAGCTGAATTGCTAGCAGAGTCATTATTATCCCACGTTGACCAGAGAAGTCAGTGGGTATTTGTTCGACAGTGGATGAGGCATGCCAAGCATTATTCTGTGTTTGATTTCCATCCTCTGCAGATTATTCTATCAGCTGCTGCAACCTAAGACTTTGCTTCCTCCTCCTGTTCCCTTCACAACCTTTGTAGTACCTCTGGCAAAGACAAAGTGTCCTACTCAGCAAAACATTTTGGAACCAACATAATTTCAGATACCTGAGATAAATGTGTGAAAAATAAAGGGGAAAATTCCTATGAAACAATGGGGACACTTCCTAGAAAGCACGTGGAAAGTTTCTTAGAAAGTGCAAGGTAAATTCCTAGAAAGCAGAAGAGAGATTTCCTAGAAAATGGAGGWGATCTCCTGGAAAGCATGAGGGTAGTTCCTGGAGAGCAGTGGGGAGGGTTCCTACAAAGTAGAGGTGGGATTTCTTAGCAAGCATATGGAAAACTTCCTGGAAAAAGTGAATGGAAAATTTCCTAGAAAACAGAGGGAGGTCTACACAGTCAAGAGGGTTTTCCTAGGAAGCACATGAGAAATTCCTGGAAACCAGTAGGGGGAATGCATAGAAAGCAGAGGGGGGAGTTATTAGAAAGCCTTCGGGTGGTGGGAATTCATGGAAAGCAGGTGGGAAACTGGGAAGGAATATTCCATACCATATGACATCATGCTCAGCATATGAAGCTGGGGGAAGAAGAAGGAGGGGGGGGACGTTCAGAGTTATGGTGTTTGTCTTCCCAAGTAACCATTACGCGTGATGGAGCCCTGCTTTCCTGGAGAYGGCTGAACACCTGCCTGCTGATGGGAAGTAGTGAATGAATTCCTTGTTCTGCTTCGCTTGCGTGCGCGGCTTTTGCTTTGCCTATTGAACTTCATCTCAACCCACAAGTTTTCTTACTTTTGCCCTTCYGATTCTCTCCTCCATCCCACCGGGTGGAAGTGAGCAAGTGGCTGTGTGGTGCCGAGTTGCTGGCTGAGGTTAAACCATGACACACTGATACTGCACTGAAATCCATCATGTTATTGGTGGGTACTGGAATGCTTGGTGCTCTATAAAATAATTTTTTGCTCATTTGGTCTTGTTCATGTATTTGTGAGATCATGGGTATTAGCTCCACTGAGCTTGCCAGCTTCCAATGTGAATAATTATATTTTGTTTAACTCCATTGCCCCAACATCTTTATTTTGTGTTCATTTTCGATGCTTATTAAACACCACCTATTCTATTTAAGTAAAGCCTCTTTAATTTTTGTTTCATAGGTACATGGTGTGTTTGGATAGTGTGAAAATGGTTGCATACAATCACAACCATTTTCACACTACTCAAAGTTGAGGGCTTACACGACATTTCACGGAATTGTGTATTTAAAATTGTAAGATGTTATGGGCCAAATTTATTAGATCAATGGAAACAATCCTGCAATACGCTAGGATTTACTTGGTAGTCATATTTCTGAATGTAAGACCTATTAATTTCTTTAATACATCCTATAGCTTTTTAAAAAATAAATTGCAGTTGTTGAAAAAAATAATATTGTTATGTTTGTAGAATGTGTTTCCCATCAATAACTAAGGGTGGAAGTTCTGCCATGAAGCCACCTGAATGGGATGTGAGCATCTTAGAGTGAACTATGATCATATAATACACTTAGAAGAGATGTTTGAGACACCAAAGGTAAGATTTCATTAATTGCTGCACTAGTGTTGGTAGACTGAAAAACAAACAAACAAAAGAACCATCTCTGTTCCATGATAACTCATCATATATCCTATTTAACAATTTTGTAATTTGACACAAATCTTACAGCTCTTGACCAAAACATTGTGGAAATATTTATATTTTATTTTCCTCTAAACTCCTGCTAAGCCACTGTTGCCAGAAATATAAACTAGCAGTTCGACAGAGGACAAAAAGAGTTTATGTCAAGGGAAATACCTGACTAAGCCTGCTTTGTTTGGTGGTCTCTGATAGGCAGAGGCAATTACTACAGCCTAGGTTTTCATTTCTTCCTTCTTCCAATTCTCATATCTTTTTTTTTTTTTCTTTTTTTTTTTTCCCCTATTCTATTCAGAACTATTGCAAGAATAATTAAATACAGTCACCATGAAAATTACGGGGTTGTTTCTTTCCTCTGCTTGTTTGCTGTAGTGCTCTATAAGGAAAGTGGTCCTCTTGTGTGTCCGTAGCATTTCTAACAAGGGGAAACATCAGCCGATAAGCAGTCTTTCTATTTTTTATAGATGTCTGTTGTTTCAGTAATTGTTATAAAGCCAAAGAATGGTGGAAATCTTATTTTTGAGGTTAAATTACTACTATTCTGTCTTTAACTTACTGTATTACTTGTTGGAAAGGTGTTTTTGCTGAGCTGAACAGAAAAGATCTCAGGACTTTATAATGACAGCAGCATATTATAAATATTGCAGTAACACGTGTAAAATAATATTTGCTGTTAACTGTAAGCGTAGGGGTTTTTTTGGGGTATTGAATTGGTCGGAAGTCTCATTTGAGTAATGTATTATAGTTTTCATTCCTAGTTGCTGAAAAGTTGCATTTTATATTTTTTCAAATGTTGGTACTTAGGCTTTCTGTAAAAGCCATTGATGATGCATTGAATAGAAGAGGCTTTAAGCTAAATCCATACTTAGTCCTTGTTTTGAAATCATAGTATTTTTATACATTTTTAAAATGTATGTGCTTTGAAAGCTTGAGAGTTTGTTGTAGTAAGCACTGGCAATATTTGCGACAGGTCAACTGTCTTTTGTCTTCTGTTTATAAAATACTAAGTGCATTGGGGTTCTAGGTCATCACTGCAGCTGGAGCACTGCTATTARTTATATATATTGTTATTACATTAAAAGAAACTAAACTGAGAAATAACAAAATCATTACATTCTCTATTAATACTAGCAGATGTATCTTGTAACGGAGCTGTGTGAGGACGGAGAACTTAAAAAAAATTCTTTGTAGTAAAGGACATTTTACAGAAAATGAGACAAGGCACGTCATTCAGAGTCTTGCTTCAGCAATAGCGTATCTTCAGAAAAAYGGTAATTAAGTTCCTCCATCTCTTCCATATGTTCATTGATTTCGAGTGTTCATACATTTAACAGCAGTTACTGATTGCTATTTTTATCTATTATTTATTTCATAGGATAAAGATAGTCTGGTAAAGCAAAAGTAAAATATACTACATGAATGCTTTTTTAGAACTTTATTTTTCTTACAGATGCAATAACTGCCACCATTTTTCTTTTATTTCTCTTTCCGTACCAGCTGTGGATAATAACATGTATTATTATTTCCTAACTTGCAACTGCTTTGCATTATAACATTAACTTAGTTTAGTTGTTAAGTGTATAGTCTATTACAGGAGGTAAAAAAGCAGAAGTGGATTGTTTCTGATACTTCTTAACAGCATGTGTTGCATTTAGGATTCAGTAAACACCAGCATTTTCAGCCATCACACAGAAGCATTACAGTTCTGCACAGTCCACAACAGAGTTAACCTATCCAGCACAAAATTTAGAATTGGTAGATAGTGTAGGATTGTGAATAATTCTAGAGTTTTTTACACAGAAATTATTAATCTCTCTGTTACAACACACTTCTTCTAGGAATCCTTCATTTACCTTTTTTTCCATAGAGATATACGGGGTTATGGAATGGTGCCTTGTTTAGAGCCTTGTTTCTTCTGTGTACTCATTGGAAGGGCAAAAACATCTACTGGTTTTGGATATGAAAATGAACTGCAGGAATGAAAATATGTGCAAATTTGATAATTATACAATATAAACCCTACTTTTTTTGTTAGATGATGTCAGGTGATCTACTGATACTAAAGACTGAACCAATATGAACTTTTTCCTTTATTACAGGATTGTGGGGAGGAATGAGATTTGAAAATCTGAAATACTTACATGACTCCCTGGATGAAATGGGAAAGATGCTTTTGGTTAGGCTTCCAGTAGTTCAGAGTAAAATGCACTGGAATTGCTGAAAGAAATTGCTCAGTCGAAAGAGTTTAAAACATTTCTGTCAGAACATCTTCACTGCAACTGATAACATTTTATTTCTTACTCTCTCTTGGCAGWTATTGTTCACAGAGATCTAAAACTGGAAAATATTTTATTTAAAAGCAGTGACATCGATGAAGCAAATGAAATGAAATTAAACATAAAGGTAAGATGACAATTGTAGCTGTTCTGCTTCAAGAACTGGTTTTAATATCCAGGTATTTCTGGGAGACCTGACTTTGATACCTATTAGCAGCTTTTGAAATGAGTTACTAAATGGTGTTATTAGGGAAAAAAAATGATTTTGGAAGCTAAGTGCCACTGCTGGAAAAGGAATTTTTTTTTTTTTTTTTTTTAAATGGTAAGTATATTTCTAGGTCAATTAAAAAAAAAAAAACCTCCTTAAAGTAACCATACCTTGTTCATCTAGATCTACATTAGCATAGTCCCAAGCCATCAGTTAGAGGAAGCCAGCAGGTGCTGTGAGATGTAATTAATTTTTAAATTAGGAATATTGTCAATTTAATGTAAATTTGTTAGTAATTTAGAAAAAAGCCTATTTAGACTGTGCCCTTGACTGAAATACAAATATATTACAGGATTCTTTTGATATTAATAAATATTTACTACCTAAACACAAGGTGCCATATGCTTACATCTTATTTTTATTGAAAAAAGTAGTCTTTGATGCTTAATAAATCATATGCTAATTATCCATTGCTGATTTGCTGTTTTAGTAGTAGTTACTGTGAAAATGTAGGCATCTTCTAAAATAACCCTGTAGAACTGAATTACTGGATCATGAATGTACTATCTTGGGTAGAAAAGTCCATGTTGAGAAGTGTTTCAGACACTGAAGAGTGTGGGCAACTCGGTAACTCATGGTGGGAGAAATCCAGGGTGCAGAACTCTGTTTGCTGTGTTTCTTAGAGCCTATGTATTTTTATATAATATTATACTCATTTTAAGAAGCATAATTTTGGATTTCCCTATATCCTTCAGTTTGGGGCAGTTTATACCTTTCTTCCTGCAAATGCTAGAGGTAGGCAAGACATTGATATAAATCTGATTTGTCAACCAGCTTTCCATCCTTGTAGTCAGTTCACCACTTCCATCAGTGGAAACCATCATGGCCAGCTATTCTTGTTTCATGGCCTTACTTTATATATCCATTTGGAACAGCAACATCACACTCTATCACCTCTCCTTCAAAGTGCAAGCATCTTTCCTGGCCTCTGTCCTGTGAATGAGAACAGATCTTTCCCCATTTTCCTTGTTCTCCTGATTCTAGAGGAGAATAACTTCTGAATAACTTTAATGGAAGAAGTGGAAAACAAGGAAGCAAACCCCAAAGCTGGTATGGCTATTAGCAATAAAAGCAGCTACAGGAAAGGGGAGGTCTATCACACAGTGTGAAATAGATAAACAGCTAAGAACAAACATTTATCTGCTTCAGAGTTTTCAGGCTTGAGGCAGCTGACGTTAAACGTGAGGCTAAGGTTCGCACCCTCCTGTTCTTGGCTGTGAGAAGTAGTCTTCCTGAATCTTTATGACTTTATGGTTTGGGGCAGGATGTGCAGGGAGAATTATGAGAGAAATCGAGACACAGATTCCTCCTGGTGAAAGAACAGAGATTCTTCCATATGATACACCAGTACATGGCACAAGTGCATACTGGCATGGGGTTTAGATGAAATTTTATTTATAAGTATAGATAGACCTTCAGTTTCAAGCCACCCATAGGTATCAGGACATTCTTTCCCAAACTGAGAGATACTGACAACTTCAGATATATGTATTGTCTCACAGACTTTGAGATAAAAAGTGTAAAAATATACTGAAGAAATTGGCTTCTCCACATAAATATTACACCTGAATAAGGTTTTACTATCAGGATAAAACGCCATCTATTAAAAAAAAATAAAATCGGCATTTCTTTGCACCCTTTGAAATGCTTTCTCACATGAGGGATGAAGTCAAAGCTCAAGGGATGGGTCCTAACCGATTCCAGTTTTTGCAGAAAAAAAGACAGAGTTTAAGTAATTTTTTATAAGGAAAGGTGACTCTCCAAAAGGAAATAATCAGGTTTCCAGTTTGCTGTTTGTGGGTATGTGGAGTATTATACCTGTATGGAAGATGTTGTGAGTGATTCCCGCCCCCCCCCCTCCATTTTGAATATCAGGTCTTCTCATTGTTTTGTCAGATGTGAAAGGAAAGGGAAGAAGGAAGTGAGTTTAGGTAATGACAGCCTATTCTAGGACACTCAAAATGCCTGCAGGCAGGTACTAGACAATAGGAGCTGCTACCTTCCACTGCCCACACCCCCACACCCATTTTTTTCCCCATTAACAAAAAAGGTACAGTGGCTGAATTGTAATGTCCTGGAATGCCGAAATACTAAATTTGTGACCAAACCTCACTTATTTCATCATGGTGTACAGCATGACTCTAATATTTTAAGTCAACTTTTCTTACTTCCAGGGCTTTGATATTGTGCTGCTTATGGCACGACAATTATTTGAAAGACATGGACTTTTAGCTTTGTCTCCTTACAGGTAACTTTTAGAGGCAACCATAATTAGGCCCCATTTAATTTCACTTTCGTTTCACTAATATCTCAAATACACAGTGCTTAAAGTGGCGAGGAGGCAGAATGCAATAATCTTATTCCTTCATAATGTGTTAATTAACGTAAACTTGGGGAATTAGTTTTCACTCATAGACACTGGTAAAATGAAAAGGAGCAGCTAAGGTTGTTTGGATTTTTTTGTTTGTTTTTTTTTTTTTTTTAACACCCCCCCCCCCCCCCAAAAAAAAAAAAAAAACAAACAAAAAAAAAAAAAAACAACCAAAAAAAAAGAGAACCCCAAACCCACAACCCCTGGCTTTGCTTTGTAATTAAAACTTTGCCCACTGTAAAGATTTTTTTTGAGGGTGGACACACAAATGTCTGTCTCAGTGAATTCCAGGATTATAACTGGACAAGAGAGAAGTTTCTAAATGTGGGTGTATTCTCTCTCGTTCTTAATTTGCTCACTCTACCTCATATAGAATAAAATTCATTTGGTTCAATTTAAACCAAATCAAAAGTAACACTTTCTGGTTTTAGTTAAGATTTTCTAGCCATCACCATTTGGTTGARTGCTGGAGCTGGTGGTGTACTCTGATGTCTGATTCAGACCAGCAGAACAGCAAATAGAAAACTGCCTCCAGGAAGTGAAATTTTCATTTTGCATCCTCTTTTTCTTAAAGACCAGCTTGAGAGACAGTGAAATCCATATCAGTCTAATGGACAAGCACAAATGCATTTGTGCAATATAATATGAGATGCAGATTTCAGTGGGCCAAAGCTGCTGACCCACTGAGTGGTTGGCCCTGAAACGCTGCCCTGAAGGCGGAGGGGGAAGGTCTGCTGCTTAGTTGGGTTTGGAGCCATGCCAAGGATCATCTCTTTCTGGTGGAGACGATGGAGGCACATTTCCAGCCATTTGTCTTTCCTGCTGCTACATGTCCTGACAGCTGTGAGGAGGAACGGACCCACAGAGAGCATGCTGTAGCCATCAGTTGAGGAGTTGTCCATGTTCATGTGACAGTTTAGGTTTTCATTTAGGTTATTAACAAGCAGCACTCTGATTTATCAGCAACTTCGTTTTATTTATCTTGACCTTCTAACTTCGGTCTCTGTCCCTCCTTGCCCACAGCAATGTAGCATCTCCACCATCAGTCTGCTGCAGTTGGACTTTCCAACCTGCTTTATTCACAGAGAAGGTAAAGTGGTCAGCAGAGATTTGGCCTGTGTCCTTGGAGGATACTTAGTTTAATGTGAGCTTGAATGTAAAAAAAACCTGTTACATTAAAAAAACACTTAGATAGTGGAACAAATTGCCCCRAAAAGTAATTACAGGACAAACGTTCGTGGTGTTTGGCACAAACTTGCTTATCTTTATGGAAGAATAGGGGAGGAAGAGACTGAAGCTCATATGAAAGTCTCATTTTTAATGTTTTTTCTCTGACTTCAGCATTTTAACTACAAACAGTAAGATCTGCACTTGACAAAAGCACTAAAAAAGTCCATCTTTGCTAGCTTTAATACTGTATTTTTTTCTACTAGGTGGCTGACTTCAGTCAACTTCAGTTGACACTACCAACAGACTGGTGGTGGTGAAAGCATGTTTCAGTCTATCTGTGGGACTCCTATATGCATGGGTAAGTTCAGCGCTTCGTTCTTTTTAAGAGCTACAACTCGCTAGATTCCTTCCAGATCACAAAGAGTCATATGATGTCTAAGCCCCTTCTTTTTCTTCTTTTATTTTCTCACAGGAATTGTCGTACTAGCTTAAACTGCCTATATTTCTAATCTCATACAATTATCTCTGAGACCCAAAGCATAGCTTCAGAGAAAGGTGGAGCTATAACTGATAACAACATTTTAGTGGGGCTCATCAGATCTTATGCAGCTGCAGTGGAATAAATTGTCCATCATTATAAGAATTTACATTTCATATGCGTTTTGCATTATATAAATGTGTATGTTCATGGTATCTGTTTCTGATGTGTCCATTTTACTAAGTTGCAGCGAATTCCACAGATTAACACTGTGTTTGTTCGCAGTATGGTGCAACTGTTGGATCCTTGGCAGACTGCTCATGCGTGCTCTCTCTCTTTCTCTCTGTGGTCTGTCAGAGATCAGGCCTTCCCCCCAAGATCCAGAGGGGACAGGTTGCAACAGGTATCGATAGGTATCAGGGCAAGGCAGCTGGCAAAATCCTGATACTTGCTGCTGTTTTAAACATGCTTATTACTTGTTATATATGTGAAAAAAAAATAGTGAATTTATCTGGCTTGTCCATATGCACTCTACCTGCCTTTCAGTTTCTTTTGGCTAGTGGTGTCTAGTAGGAGTGACCCTTTATTGTCTTTATTCATCTGAGATGTCAACACTTACTGTTAAAAATATGTAGACTGACTGCGAGATCTGCAAGGGTCAGCTCTCTCAACTCTTTCTCTGCTGATAGTAGCCAGGTTCCAGAGAGGCCTTGTACCTCCCGCCTCTACCTCCAGCCAGGAAGCGCACGTCTTCTGAGCTTCTAAGGTTTTTCTGAAGGGAATGATAGAACCATCCTTGACCCAATAGCTGCATAGTTTTTTCTCCCCTTCCCCAAACTTCTTGAGATGGGTCTGGGCTCGTTTGGCAGAGTCATCTTTCACTGTTGACTACAGACAGAGCGATATGCAGGTTTCATTTCAAGTTTGTGTATTCTGAATTTCAATTATGATTCATTTTCCTTTTTTGAGTTCTACTCTAAGGAAAGGAAGCTAAGGTACATGCCTTGCAAGCTCAGATTTTGTCCTACAGAAAAATGTCATCTCTCCAGCTATTTGTAGCTTTTGTTGAACGGGTATTGAATCACCATTTTAATTTGGATGCTACCTCTATCAAACAACATTAGGGATGACCTAAGATCTCTTGAAAACAGTTGTATTTCATTGTGCTGTTATTCAGTCAGCCTTCATAGGTCTTTTGAGGCATATATTTCTGGTAGGTAAGCAGAACAGCTGCATAGGTTCTTTACATCCCCTTTTCAGGGACGGGTGATGAGTTGTGCTTTTTTGGTAAGGTTTCTTTTAATAGTCATGGGCTTTATTGCTGAACCAGGAGAGGCAGACAAATGGGAGTGGAGATAAATGGGGCTCTGAAGAAAACAAGCAATGATTTATTTTAAATTAACTCTGAGGTATGTTTGCCTACACGTGTTCCTTCTTTCTCTTGCTATTCTGGAAGTTCAAAACCTCTGAAATTCTTCAGTGGTTAAGAACTTGAATAGTATTTAAGGTTGTGCCATCCTTTAAGCCTGCCTTGGGAGGTTCATGGATACTTGATAGACAAACTTGACAGGAGATATTACTGACCAAAGAATCTGAAATCAAGTGCATGTGGTTTTTGCAAATGTGCCATTGGTGGCCAGAGGTAATCAGAGATTCAAAGAGACTGTTTTAATGCAAGGTAACTAATTCTTTCCAAACTCCTTTCTGCATAAGACAGATGGAAGAACTCCATACTTCTCAACTACTCATGGGAAAAGACGTACAACTGTTGCATACTAGCTGAGGACTTGTCCTGGTTTCAGCTGGGATAGAGTTAGTTTTCTTCCTAGTAGCTGGTATAGTGCTGTGTTTTAGATTTAGTATGAGAATAATGTTGATAACACACTGATGTTTTAGTTGTTGCTAAGTAGTGCTTACACTAGCCAAGGACTTTTCAGCTTCCCATGCTCTGCCAGGTGCACAAGAAGCTGGGAGGGAGCATAGCCAGGACAGCTGACCCAAASTGGCCARWGRGGTATTCCRTRCCATATGACGTCATGCTGAGTATATAAACTGGGGGAGTTAGCTGAGGGGCAGCGATCGCTGCTCGGGGACTGGCTGGGCATCGGTCGGCGGGTGGTAAGCAATTCCATCGTGCATCACTTGCTTTGGATATTCTATTATTATTATCATTATCACTATTTTACTTTATTTCAATTATTAAACTGTCTTTATCTCAACCCATGAGTTTTCTTACTTTTACTCTCCCGATTCTCTCCCCCACCCCACCGGAGGTGGGGGGAGTGAGCGAGCGGCTGTGTGGTGTTTAGTTTCTGGCTAGGGTTAAACCGCAACAGGACTGCTGCCAATCACCGCTTGGGTCAGCTGATTGAGGGGATGCTCTCACTCCACTCACTATCCAATTCCTAAAGGACACAGTCAAGCAGGTCCCTACAGTAAGGACAAACGGCTATTCCAGCGGATTGTACCTCTTCAGAGTGCAAGCAGTGACATGCTGTGTCATGCAGGGAGTCACTTTGTAATCAATACCTACAGGCTGCATGAAATTAACTCTATGTCTACTACAACAAAGGAAGGTAGCAGTTAGAGAAGATTTTGATCAGATCTTAGATGTTGCTGTAGAGGAGTCTGGGTTCTTGTCTGATGATATTCGTTGATGATGCTGTACTGTTCATTGTCAGGCACTTCTTTTCTGCCGGTTTTTTTCTCTCTGCTCCCCTAGCCCATCAGGTACTCATTACAATCTCTTAGATGATATGCAGAACTAATTTCTTCTAATTTTCTCATGAGCTTTATCATGACCTCCATGCAGACAACACTCACTTTGCATTCCATTCTACATTATGTTGTCTTCAAACTGCCTCAGTCTATATTATTGCTAAGTTAAGTTCAGTGCAAGTAATGTATTCCGTTGTTACAAGGTCAGCTTTTTCTCTGTTGCTGGGTGTTTTTGAAGCCAACAGTGCTACCTGAATCACAGTACCTCCCTCTGGTTACGTAAAGCTAATTTGTAACTTCTGATGTGCTGCAGAAACTTTTAGGAATCTCCAGCTAAACAATGGGATTAAATTCTAAACCAGGTTTTTCTTAGAAAATTTCCATCCAAACAATGTGTCTATCCCAGTGTATGACACTTATTATTATATGATGTTGAAATGGAAGTTGAAAAAAACCATGAAAGCAGGTAATTATGATGTAGCCTGTCCAAAGGGCATGCTTTCCAGGGTTTTTTCTTTGCCTATTTAGGCAATGGATGCTTTGCATTCCATAATATAAAGATTTGTACCCCTTTCTGATTTATACTCCATGCTATAATATACTTCACTTCATTATCCAATATAGCATTCATTTTTTAATTCTGTTAAGTTCTTTTCCTCAAAGGTATATACCAGCAATGCATTTCACAGCTTGCTTATAACAGACTGAAGCAAAAAAGAAATCCTTTTTGGAGGAAGATAATTAGTCCTTCTGACATTTTGATTGATGAAATACTAGTAGTATTAAATACTTCTTTAAGTGAGGGGGTTGCATGGGATGAAATTACTTTCCGATTTACTAATCATGACAGAAACATGGAGTTTCAACACTGGAAGGGACCTCGAGTCATTTGATTTATTTCTCTGTCCAAAGAAAGAAGCAGCTATACTCAAGTCATTTCTGATGAATATTTGTGTAAAGTGTACTTAAAGACCTCCAGTAATGGAGACTCCGTAATAATCTTCCCAGGCACTCTATTCTGATGCTTCATTATCCTCCTAGAAATTTTTCCTCCTGTCTGCCCTGAACCTTCAATTTGACAATGAGCTTAAACTTATACCTACAGGCCATGATCTAATCACTTTTTTCATTATAAATTTGCAGTTAACTCACCTGCAGCCACATAATTGCTAGAGCTGACCTAAGGGAGGTGGTGGGAGCCTATGCGTGGGGCTAAAGAAGAGTGTGGAACTGCGCTTCATAGTTTCAGACTATTGTTTCTCGCCCCATCCATCATGGATATGAAGAACAGGTAGCCACCTTCCTATTTTCAGCAATCTGTTATCACACTTCTTCCTTGGTCTCTTGTTCTGTAGACTAAACAGGATGGATTTTCTCAGTCCTGTCCTGCATTTCTAATCTTTCTGATTGACTTGCCATGCCCCATTTGGTACCTGTTATATTAAAATGGGAGTATCCAAAACTGAGCAAAATATCTAGTTGAAGCCTCACCAGTGCTGGGCTGAGTGGAAGGATTGTTTTGTATGTACTGCAGACCTTAGGCTTGCGTATAAAACACAGGTGAAGACTGTCTTTCTGTAATTTATTTAAGGACTCTGAAGTCCACATAAAAGAACAAGAGGTAAGTGCTGGGAATCAGGCCATTGGTCTGTTTTTCACCTGATATATTTAAATAGGCTTCTAACCCGGACAAGGGGAGGAGTGTTGGCCTTGGCCTCCTCAGAAAGGGCGGGTGTGCACAGTGAGGTTTTGTACCAGAGTGGCTGTTTTACGCTAATCCTGCCTCGCAGAGGCATTGTCTGGTAACACTGGACCTGTTAACTCATGTTCAGTTTGTGATTCACAACAGTCCTTGAGCTGCTACCTGACCAGCGCTTCTCCTTGTGTTTGCATTCTGAGCTTGTCTTTCAATATACTCACAGTCATTCCTGGCTTGATATTGTCTTCAGATTTAATAAGCTTGTTCTCTCTTGGATCATCCAGGTCATCAATTATAATGGTATCATGCTTAGGACAGACACCTACAAAGCATCCCTTGATGCAGCCTTCTACTTTGACAATGAACAAGTTACAACGACTTTCTGAGAAGCGTTTTTTATAAGCATGTGTGCATTGTTCCTGTGATATTTTAATGTAGGCAGTGTTATGAAAAAAGTTATGTGAAACAGTATCAAAAGCCTTACTAAAATAGAGATATGCGATATTTAGTCTTCCTCCTCTAACCCCGAAGCCTGTCAACCTGTGCTACATGGAGGTTTGCTCCTGACAGGTGCATAATGGCTGTTACTTACCTCTTTGTTTTCTTCTAGGTGCTTATTATTTCCAGTATTTTCCTGGGAATTAAAATTAATGGGACGCACCTGTAATTCTTTGATGCCAGCTTTTCCACCCTCTTACAGATAGATACCATGATTGCCTTTTTCAGTTTCCAGGTATGCCTGCCACTAATAGTTCTTGAACCACTAATAGCTCTGAAAGGTCTTGTCAGTTTTTCAAGTACTCTAGAATGAATTTTATTGGTTACGGCTGATTTTAAAATTTCCAACCGAAGTACTTGCTAACCTTTTGCTTCTCTGTAAAAAACTGAGGTCTTGCCCCTTTGTCATTGATATTGATTGTGCTATCTACTGCTTGCAGTAGACATTTTGGTTAAGATTGATGTAAGAAGACATTAAATACATTTGCCTTCTGAGCATCATCTATCAATTGCATTCTTGGTTGAATACAATACCAGCCTCTTTATTCATTGTCTTCCTACTACTCATATACTTATAGATTATTTCATTTTTAGTTACATCCCTTGTTAGTTGCTCCTCATTTTTCCTTTCTGATTTTGCCCCTCTATGCTTATGTTTTCCTTTTTTTCTTATTTCCATCTTTTGTATGCTCCCTTCTTGTGTGTGAGACTTGTGGAAATCCACGTTTTAACCAGACTGGTTTATTAATAAAAAAAATTTATAAAAGTAATAGCAATTTCCTGATTAAGTAATTTTATTTTCTGTAGGATATGTATATAAGGATATAAACTTATATAAGTTTGTAAGTTTTTCCAGGATGTTAATAGCATGAATTACTGTTGATTTAAAATGTTCTCAAAACAATCAATTAAAAATGAGATGATACTGTAGGTTTTGGCCAGTTTGGCAATATTAATGGTAAGAATCTCCTTTAAAGTCTTGTTTTACCGGTTGGGGTATTATCAAACCATTAAGCTAACCGTTTTATGTTCCTTGACATAATAATTAGATATCTGAAGCTTGGTACCTACCTAAACCATAAAAAACTGAGATGACAGTTAAACAAGCTTTTTGATTTGGTGGGACAACACCAAATAAAACAGTCTCTGTCAATCTCCTCTTCTAGTGCGTGAAGGTTTTTATCTTCTGTTCCCTACTGGGGCTAAGTATGTCATCTCCATTGATTCTGGAAGTGAAGACCATAGATTTTGCTGTGAACTCACAACCACATCTCCCATGATATAGTAGATAAAATATCACTAAGATGGCCCCAAAGCAGCAACTTTTTGACATGTGATTGAAATAATATAAAGTGATTAGTGAATAGATTATAATTCGTGAATTTTTAATCTAGGATATAAATAAATAGGTTTGAAAATTTTTATTTTAGAGTATTTTGGCACTGATTTTGTTCATCATATGATGTATTCAAGCTAATATGTGCAAACAGAGGCTTTTGTGTTTTGCAAAAACCCTGTGTTCTTATGCACTATACTTATATCTAGGAGAAAAAGAAAAAATTGTATGGTGTCTTGCAGTACTTTAAGTCAGTGTGTTATGAATACTGCTTCAATAACTTACTGTGGGGAAAAAGAATACTAAGTTTATTATACAGCTAATGTCACAGTGTCACCACCCCCTTAACAGCTAAATGATAAAAGTGAGGACACATCGGCATGAATTGTTAAGGTCTGTACATTATTCATTTAAACATCTGCTGTTGGTTCCTCTTTACATATGGGAATAAATTATACCACATCAGCACATTCTTCATGCTTTGCATTTAAGCATTTAAAAGTTTTTTTTTGTATTATTAATAGTGTTTTTTCTGCTTGGTTGGCAGCTCCTGAAGTTATCAGTGCCTATGACTACAGCCAACAGTGTGACATTTGGAGCATAGGTGTCATTATGTACATGCTGTAAGTAGCTTGTAAAAGTAATATAAAATGTACAGACCCATTCATAATACAAGTACTTACAATTTTGCACTGAAATAAAAAATAAACCTGTGTGCTAAACTTTCACAAAAGACTGAATTCTTATAATTGCTTGTATGTAAACATTACAAATTTCTATACAAAATAAAATAAGAGATACAGTTCATTGTTAAAAATTGAGTATTTGATTTATGAACCACTTTATAATCCTGAAATAACAGAATATTACAAAATATTGCAGTGAAACACTGTAAAACTAAACTGAGAGTTTAGGCCTCTCTTTTTCATGTTAGCTGGATCTATATATGAGAACTAAGTTATTGATTTACAGATTATTGGTCAAATCCTCAAATGGATTGCACAAACTGTACTATCAGGGTAAGGGCTTTTCTTCTCCGCCTCTGCGGTGCTAACTCTGTAACTGAGATGTTCGAGGGCTGCCAGGTCTCCCTGTACAAGTTATCTGTGTCCTTTGAAAGTTTATTAGTCTGCTGTTATTAGAGGAAGAAATGAAATTTTACACTTGTAAGAGTACATGCACATTTTTATTGAAGTCTTTCATCATTTATAACATTTGTCTTAGTTACAAAACAGTAATTCCTCTCAGAAAAATCTTATCCTGCCTATACTAGCTAAATAATATAAAAAGGTACCCCAGTAATTAAAAATAAATTGTAGCAAAGTACATAAATTACCATTCATATGATGCAACTAAAATGTCACATTGTATGCAGGGACTTTTTTTCTTTCATAATGTATTTGCATGTTTTTTTTCCCCACTTTCAGTCGTCGTCTTCTCTCAGTTGCCCCTAGATGATACTTTAATGCCAGTGTTTTAGAACATTACCACTTGCTGTTTCATTTGTTGTTACCATTTCTGTCCTGTGATTGTTTTACTTTTGTTGCATACAGCTGAGTTCTTTTATAACTTAAGACTTTGTACATGAGCATGCAGACACAGGCACACAGTTTCATAATCTCCTCTTTTCTGGATTTTTCTTTGGTTTTTCTTTCCACTTTGTTTTGGTTCCTCAGTTTCTTTTCTATACAATTAGCTCACTTTTCTTCTTGTGTCAGCATGATAAAGTGTTTGTAGCTTTATTGCCTTTATTTTTTTTTTTTATTTCTAAAATCCATGTGTACTTTTTATGCTGATACAGAATGAGTTTTATCGTTGTACTTCATGATATTAATGCTTGCATCATTGTAGTAGGATTTGCACAACATAATACAGTATATTTTTTTTATATATATATAAAAAAATATATAACCATATTATAAAGTGGTTGGTAGAAATTGGATGGTTTGACTGGCTAATAAGAATCCAGAGCAGTGCCTGCAATCGGCACAATTCACAGCTCAGAACTTGTAAAATTCAGAGCAGTGAACTCCGTTGATTGCAGCCAGAGCTTAGAACTTCTGACCTTCTTCCTTAATTAGCAATATAAATATTTTTTTAAATTAGCATTTTGTAATCACAACAGTGTCAGAACAAAGTAACATTAATTCACCCCTTGTTGTGTTGACTGCACAAGAATGAAAATACTGTGTATGAATTAATAGAATACAATTCACACTCCTTTTTATTGCTTAATTTGAAAATAGTAATACAAAAGCCATAAGATCATCTTCTGATTTTAATTCTGTTTTTGCAAATTACTTTTCTTCCCACCCTGAATAATAGCTTGTGCTCCTGGTGTCCTTTAATGGGCTTAAAGATACTGTTAGAGCCATTATTGCTACCATCACAACTTTGATCCTTCTAGGCTACAGCTAATGCCTCCCTGGTAATTTGCTAGCTGCCAGAGCTCTTTTTGCAGTGCAGATGGCATGTTCCATCTTGGTACTAAGGGTATTATTGCCACGACAGGCTCAGTCTCTACCTATATGGGGAGCATAAGCCCCGAGGTGACTCATGAACTCTTTTTTCATGAATGTTAATGCACAGGGTTGCCTCTGCATAATGGGGCAATGCCAGCGTGATGGATTTTTATATGTAATTTAAACTGAGGTGTATTTTATACTTTCTGTTTCATTTCTATAGAAGCATATGCAATAGTAACCAATAAAAAGAAAATCCATTAAAATACAAAAGTATGGCAGCACATTGAAAGAGTAGACTAGCAAGAGTCCTGCTGCCTGTCATACTCCAAGAGTATGGCCCATATGCTGCTCTCTAATAGGAAAGGGTCAGGGGCTTCTTTTTCGTGTGCAATCTATGCTATTGGATTTCCTGCTCATTCTTCCAAGTGTGCTCAGAGACTGTGGCCCCTGCAATAGTTCTCGAAAACCTTTGTGCAACTAAAGACGTCTAGAATGCCTAATAAATTACTTCCTGCATTGCAGCAACAAGAAACCTATTAAGAAAATGTGGTACTTTTTGCTCCTTTCTAAAGGCACAGAAAATTTCTTCACAGATTTTCAAGGTTCCATGTGATACATTTCACCTACTTAACTTGAGTTCTTTAGCTGAAGTTATCTGTTGTCTGTCGCTGCCTTAGTCTGGAGAGAATTTAGTCCTATCTGTGCATAACAGAATAATGGGCATTGTCACCAGCCAATACTTATAGTATCGTGTCCTGAAATGAATGCATTCTTCCCATTTTCTGTTCTTTAAGTTGAATTCCATGTGGATTTAAGTCCTGAGGGAGATTGGGAAGGAGAATTGGAGGGTAAAAGAAAACAGCAATTTTTGTTGAAGACATTTTGAGATTAAAAGTTTGGGGGAAAATGCACTAAAATATAAATTTTATGGTTTACATTAAAATTAAAAATTAAATCCATGTGAATGAAACTCCAGAATATTTTACTTTGATATAAAGTGACAAGCATCCTTCACTAAGATGTGTCAATTACGTTTTCAGTAGTTACTTCTGTGTTTTGGGAGTAGAATTAAAAACATAATTTGATGCAAATAATTTTTTTGATGAAGTTAGCTTCTTTTTTGTTTTAAATGGCCACAAATAGATGTATTAATTTCTTGAAAGTATTTTCTATGTAATTTTTGCATGTCAGTTGTGCATGACTAGTATGATGTAAAATCTATTAGAAATTTAATCTGTCTTTATTAATATTGATTGAAAACACAGATCACGTGATATGGTTTTTCATTCGTTATGTGATTAGTAGAACACAGATCAACATTTACTTTCAAAGTATATTCTCTAATAAACATTTATAGTTGATGTTTCTGGTTAATACTTCTGTTGGTAAACAGTAATAGTCACAGAAACCAAATACAAAGCAAGTTTAAACAAACATGGGTTTGATATTAACACAATTTTTTTAGGAATGCATTTGTTTTAGTTTCATATATATTACCTTTTTTACTGTTACCACATCATTAAGAATACAACTGGCATAAAGGAAGCAGATGATACAGAAAGAGTAAATTGAATTTATAGGCATTCAGATACCACATTTACTCAACTATTTTACCCAAAATAACAAGAAATAGATACAGGGCAAGAATGCAGCCAAGGTGTATTTTTATGAACCTATGTACTCTTAATATGTACAATTATGTGTATGTCTTAAAATTTTTCTGAAATTTCTGATATCTTTGCTTTTATATTATCCTATTTCTACTGATACCTTCGTTTAGATTAGGCCAAATAAGGCAATGTTCACACTACGTAGCTAAAGGAGGTACAGCTTGATACCAGAACAAAACAGGAAAAATTAAAAATGATGTTTTGTTTTGTCATAGTATTTTCTGCTTTATGTTTTTGTTCTGAAAAATACATCTTTTGTAGCAGTAAAAGGATATCATATACTTCTACATTTTTCTTTGAATCACACTTGCTTTGATTTACTGCTATTCAATGAAGAATAGCAACTTAGACTGAGAATTGAACATATTTTACAGATTGTAAGAATTTGGAACTGACTTTATCATATTTTGAACAGCAGTACACTTGACTTTAGGGACACAAGCAACCACTATGTATGACTAAACTGACTTCCTATATAAAATAAGGCTACAGAATAAAACATATCTAGTAATTCTTATACTGAGTCAGTGACCTGTGTTTGATCCAAAACCTGTTTTTCAGAAAGACAGCTGATTGGGACTTAAATGCCTAAATTGAGAGCAGTCTGTTTTCTCTTGTTGCTGTTGTTTCAGTTCTTGTGAGTGTTGTTAACTCAGTGGAGTTTTAGCTCACTAGTCTAAAAACAGAGACACATGAATTAATGATAGTTCTTATTACTGAAATGTAGTGGTTGCTAGGACAGGATTGTTGAATTGTTTAATTGAAAATATTACTTTGACATGAAGTCAGAAGAAATGGTAAGTATAAAGTGTTTGCAGTAAACAAAATCTCTGTGGCAGAAATACTGCACATGGTGGCAACAGGTTAGCTTTCAGTTAGCCAAGTGATTTGGATGAGTGAGTTACAGAATAGCAAAATACTACATTTTCAGTTTAGTTTTTTCTAGCTTCTACCTTCAGTTGTTGTATCTTGTTAAACCTTTGGCTGCTACTTTAAAAATCCATATAACATCAATTATCTTTTCCTTATGTGGATACCTAGTGACCAAGATTAAATCACCTTTTAACCTCATAACCTTTTTCCTTTAAATCTCTCTAAGAGACACATTTTTCAGAACTTGAGTCACTTTTGTAGAGTTCTTCTGAAGCTTTCCCAGTCCTGCGAACTTTTTGATTTCAGTGATCCCATAATATATAGTTTGTGCCTCACCAGTAAAAAATAGTAGGTATCCGTTCACTGACCCTAATTATCTTACACCTTTTATAGCAAGCTTAGAAGAAAAGCTTTTTGAACTAGTAAGAAAGGGAGACCTGTGCTTTAAAAATCTGGTCTGGGAAGCTGTCAGTGAGGCTGGTAAGTACACAATGCTCTCACAAAATAAATTCTGACAGTATTGCAATGAATTCCACAAATGTAGTAGTTTTGATCTTTTTTTTGCTTTTAAGTAGTATGCATTTTCTGAAAAGCGAAATTGATGTTAAAAATAAATTGACATAAATGATATCATGAACTAATTTCATAGCATTGTAAGTAAAATATTCTCTGCTGAATTAAAGCACTCAGTTGAAAATGTGTCGAGTTGTTGTTAGCAGAAATGAGATGTATCAAGTTGTGGGGTTTTTTTCCTACCAAAACAAGTATTGAGACTACTTCTGAAAGTCGATCCTGCTCACCAAATCGCAGCTAATGAATTACTTGATAACCAGGGGATAACAGTGAGGAGGATTTGAGGAGGATTCATTTCTTCACCTTGTGTTCTACCTCTTACTTATTTGATACATAAAGATGCTGTATTGCCTCAGTGGAACCCAGTAGGGTGGAAAATTTAAAAAAACCACAACCTAAGCAACAGAACACTTGTAAGGGCCTTATCCAAAGCTCCCAAATCCATTAACATGTTTTGCTTGTATCCCACGGGCTTCTGATAAGCCCGTTAACTAGGAGAAGCTTTACACCGTGTTCCTTACCCAACCAACTTTACCTGAGTTCCCATATGTTTTGCCATAATATGGAAATATGGGTTCAGGTCAGGTTTAATTAATTCTCACAACATTCCTGTTATTGTAATAAAAGTTGGGTTTTTTTTAATTTAAAAACAGAAGATTGAGCTACAGGGAAATCTAGCCATTCTGAAGGCAAGTGAATTGTAGTGCTGGAAAGGGAACCTGTGAGCTCCCAGCTTCCTGCCTGGGCTGCAGACCACGCCAATGTGAGAATACTGAACTTTCAGCTGTCTGATGAAACAGCTATTTTGTAGTTGAAATTAAAGCAGAGGGAACGGATATATCTGCTACTTAAAGATAACACTGATGACAGTAAAATCCTAATTTCTTCCGTAGCTGGCTTCAACGCCATCTAGAAAGAGAAATGCCTGTGAATCACTGAAAAATATTCTGGTATGTGGGAGGATAAATAGCGCGCTCTATTCAAAATGGACCACTGGTTTTGACTCACACCTTCATCTACAAAAGAACCATTCTGGACTAGCGTACATCCTTCTTCTTTCCTGCTGATTGAGTAGAGCTGAACAAAAAGCTTTTTTTCAAAGTTTCAGTGCATTCTTGTGCGGGAGAGAATAGCCGCAAGCAAATGTGTAACTCTAAAATGGCCTGAAAAATGAGACAATTTTCATCCAGTTCTGCCCTGCCATACTATGAGTACCATACTGTCCTTGCTTCATGAAACTGAGGATATGGAAAACTACCATCCATGTGATTTTATGACTTTTCACCATGTATATTCATGAAGTTTGAGACTGGATTCCATATGATAACATAATTGCATGTAACAAGACCTTCCTATAGGTCACAGTAAACCGTTCCTTCTCTCCATACTATACAACATTTCAGGCACAGTAGATTTTAATTTACAATGCTTTTCTTCATTTAAGAAGTAGGCAGCAGACTGGTTATCTTAACTGTAAAATATCTACAAATGGAACCCCATATTGGTTGTCTTCCGTTTGCACTTTCACAGTAAATGTGCAATACCTTTAAGCATTAGTTTCAATGCAGAACTGTATTTTAGATTTTTTCAAGTTTGAATGTTTCTAAATATTGAAAGATGGCCATCATAGACTGCTGACAGAATACCCTCCTGCCAGGGAGCCCGCTCTGAAGTCTGCTGTTATGGACAGCTTCTGCAGACATTATTTGGTCAGAAATAAATACAATCAGAAATGAGTCTGGAAATACCCTGAATCCATTTGTTCCTCTAGCTGATCTACTCCTAGCACAGTTTTAAGCTGCTTCCTTAAGGGAAAACTTTCTGGATGAGACAGTGCTTCAGACAGTGATCTTGCCTTCACGCTTCAACCTTTCCTGTATGTGACCAGCCAGTGTTTTCTATTACAGTAGAACTGCAAGGAGGCATTTTGGTCTCTTAAATATCTCTACATTAGCATGAGCTGACTTTCAGTGCCATTTTAAGACTTGAGTTGCTATGTCTCCAGCTCTAAAGGAGACTTTGGCAGATATCTGCCTGTGAGCAGTAGCTCCAACATTAGATGCTTTGGATCTGTTGTGTACGAACATAGTGTGCAGCTGCTCTGCTCGCAGACGTTACTTGGTTGAACTTGCTCCATGGGCTCAGTACTGTGCATGTGTGGGTGCCCAGTGTCCTGTTGTGGTTTTGCTGAATTTCTTGAAAAACTTTTTCAACCAATATGCCTGTTTTCTTGAATAGTGATGGACCTGTTTAGCATTTTTACTACTAAGTACATCCCTATCTCTGTTCAGTACTGACACTTCCAATTTATTTATTTATTTAATAACATTTTTGTTTCATTGACATGAATGATTTATTTTGTATAAGGAGCTAAGAACACCAGAATGGTCGTACAAGGTAATGTCAAAGGTCTTTCTCATATCATCACCAGTGGGCAAGGATAGATGCTTAGAGGATAAGAACAGGAAAACCATTCTGTACTGGAAAATTATACCAACCTTCAGTCACTTGTTTTTCAGGGTTTCCTGAACCAAAGGAGAGTGGTGGTAATAACGCTCGGCTTTTTTCCCACCGATTTGTCCAAATATTTTTAAACTCGTATAAAAATTTACTTGTGGTAAAGAATTCCCCAGCTTCAGTAGGCAGACTGTGAAGGTGAGTCTCCCTTGTTGTTCTGTACCTTCTACCTTCCATCTGCATGTTCCATTTGAAGACCCCAGTTGTCTTACTTGCATTCTCCTATGCTGCTTATGGTTTTCATATGTATTACATATTGCAGTGTTCGAAGTGGTAGTTAAATGTCTTTCCATTTCTAGTAAAAACCTTAGGTTTTTAGAGGAGTATAAAGAGAAGAAACAGGGACTTAAAGTGATAAGTGACGCTATGCAGAATTCTTTAASAAATGCTCATTAAGATGTCCTAATATGGTCTGGTTTTCAGAACTACTGAGCACCTGTGGCTCCCATCTTACTTCAGTGGGAGTTGCAGATACTCAGTACCATTGAAAATCAGGACACTGGTTTCTACTTCATGCTTGTGCCCTCACAGCTTTTGTGATTTTACAATAGCCAGATGGGGAACATGAAAGTGCATTATCATGTAGAGGATTCTGCGTGTAAAAAAATTAACCCCTTGGTGCCATGTGACACATGAGCTTCTGCATAGGAGTAAATGCATTTGGCACCGCAGTCTCCCAGCAGGAAATCCCTACCATCTGTACCAAAAATTTATGAAGTCACAAGTCATTCTGTATGATTAAAACTGGCATTTCAAACATAGGTGCAGCAATTTTATATTCCAGAACAATACTTTAACAATAAAAATTTTAATTTAAAAGTTGCCATGTACTTATAGCTAAACAAATGACCTCAAGATCAATTCAAGTTAGTGGATACCTCTGGAGGTTTATGTGTTGTCAGTTTGAGACCATATATAGTTTTGGCCGGGGGCTATGCAAAGGGTTGATGATTAATTATTTACCAGAAATACTAATTAATGCAATTCTGTTACTAGTTTTGATTATTCTGATCTTTATACCAGTTAAAACTTTTCCAGACACATTTAACTTTTTACGTCTACTAAAAAGTAAGAGCAAAAAAGATGACAGGATAGCAGAATATTTTTAAGTTTCTAAGAAAGACAAAGATTGTATTACCACTAAGTGTTGTTTCTGCATAATCTGCAGGAGTGTATTACTTATATACTGAGTATAATATTCATGAAATATAGGGTAAATCTTATTTTGCAATAAATATTTTTATGGATATACATATTTTGGTTTGATACTGTAATTTCCAATTACTCTAAGCTAGATTTTTAAAATATGCTCTATGCAGTTTTTTTCTACCTAATATTATATATTGTATGGATTGTGATATATTTTAACTATAAGAATACTCTACCTCCTTTTCTTCACTTCCCACTAGAAGAATTTGATATTTTCTTAGGTCTGATTTAATGGAAGGTGATGTCTCCTTTCAGGTAGCGAGGTTGTTTTTTTCTTCTTTCCTCTCCTCTACTGATTTTTGTTTTTCTTGGAAGAGCTTTTGAGCACATTGAAAGTGAGCTCTGGTTTAGAATTCTGTGTTATTGCTGTGATTTTTGGTGAAATTTACAGGTACATGAGTCTGCTTGACTGAAGAGTAAAAGCAAGACCCTAAATATAAAATTATGTGTACAGGGTGTGAGATTTCTTGTTTCTTTTGGTGGCAAATTGACTTTTACAAGCAAACGAAATGCCTAAAGCCCAAATTCTCTGGTGCCTGACTTATAACCCCAGTTCAGCAAAAAGCATATATGTGCATTCCTGTTCTGCAAATTATTTAAACATGTTTCCAAAGTTACATGAGGACTTGAAAAATTTGATCCAATGAAGCACTGAGATGCCTAAGGATGCCTAATGATTCTGAGAAGAAATCTGCTCAGAGCTCTCGCTTTAACAAAGCTGCCTCTCAATTTCCCATCTTAAATTTTCTCAGCTTTCTGGAGTTGGATCTTTTTGTGTGCCTAGACCTCCCTCCCTTGGCAGCGCTAGGCAGTTCGGAGCTGAGTTAAAGATTAGGATTTAGAAAATCACATGGCAGTCAGTGCTTTGATTCCTCTGCCTGCAGACACATCTCATGAGTTTCCTAACAGAATGCAGTAAAAATCACAGCTTTCTTTCAGTGACTGGCAGAGATACAACTTTTTGTGGGGCAGCCTAGTGGTCAGACTACTTGCTGACCATGCAGGAGATCCAGGCTTGATATACAGTGTAAACTTGCCTAGAGGCAAAGGGTTGTGCTGGGTGAGAATATGGCATTGCTTTTTCTTCCCTTGACTGAAGTGATGACATCTGGGTTGGATGGCTTATGAGAAGATCACTTTCTGTGATTCTGTAGAGCAGGCATTTGACAAGAATGATAAGGGCTAAAATAYGTACTACACAAGTGGATTTAGTACACATACACCTTCACTCTGCACAAAATATGGAACTTGAAACCACTTCAACATTTTTGCTACCAGCAAAATAATGCATTCTGCTGTCATATCTCAATAAAATAAATAGCAGTTGCACTCCATGATATTTTTCTAATACACATGTTCCCTTTTGTTTATATTATCTGTAATTACTTGTGTGTTTATCACTGTCCTTGTAAGTTTATTCCATCTTTGTTATCTTATGTTTATATTTTCCATTTCAGTGGATTAGTCTCTTTTTTTAATTGATGGTTGTACTCAAGATTTCTCTGAACTAAATCAAAAGCATTGTCTCTAGCTTTCTTCTGTATAGAAAAATCAAGAAACCAGGCAAGACAGTTGC
This sequence comes from Phoebastria nigripes, assembly GCA_035582835.1. Classification (NCBI taxonomy): domain Eukaryota; kingdom Metazoa; phylum Chordata; class Aves; order Procellariiformes; family Diomedeidae; genus Phoebastria; species Phoebastria nigripes. Next base: position 1,480,883 of record JAYKAV010000356.1, on the reverse strand, counting down.
TTCTTTTTGCCTTGTCTGTAGTTACATTGGTTTTGTTTTTAAACTCTAAGACTTTTCTGTATGCATCAAGGCTTTTCTCTGGCTCTGTCAACTTTCCCCATGGTATCAGAATTGTTTTTAGTATTTCCAGACATCTTGTTCTTCCATTTACTGTGTATTATACCTAATTTGAAAGTTCTTCTGTTTACCTCTACAACATTTCAATTGCTTCAGTGGTATGCTTATTGGATTCTGAATGTCTGATACTGAATCAAGAATTTAACAATTCTGTTTCCTGCCCTCAGTTTACTGGTGTTACCTAAAATCTTTTTTCCCCCCAATACTGTAACTGAATTTTTGTCCCCTAAAATCTAAATCTAAAATACTCCAGACTTTGAACAGCTCTTGAAAATGACCGCTTCAACCTGTCCTTCTCCTTGGTGTTTTTAAAGTGGTGTATGTGCCACTGAGATTAACAGAATAAAGGTGCTCATCAGGCTTGAAACTTTGTATGTTAGAAGTTTTCATGGAGAAAATACTTTTATTGTATTTTCCATAAGTAGTTGTATATCTCTGCATTTTTGTCCTGAATCCTGCTAAAGTTTGTTTCCTAAAAACTGAGCAGAAAAAAAGTTGAAACGGAAACAAAAGAAACAGAAACAACATAGTCTGCCAATGAGTAAACCTCCACTCCTTTTACCCACAGTTGGCACCAGGTGCTAGTGAATTAAACCCAACATGTGTGCAAATGAGCCAACACAGATAATTAACTTAAATGGTCCTATTTTCTTAAAAACTGTCAGGAAATAAACTCCCTCTTCTCTTTTATGTGGTATACAATTATCTGGCACTCTGTAAGGCCTAGATCTTTTAAAAAGGCCTAAACTCAGCCTCTGAGTTTGTGGGTGCAATTCACTGCATGCTACATATTTAACTACATAATTGTTCATGCAAAAGAGGTAGTTAAAATGTCTGTCATCAGTTATGCCCACAGTTGTCATAATTGCAGATGTAAATCTTCATCTGCAACAGATGAGGTTGTTTTGCAAAATCAAAACTTACCTTTCTAATGGATACGAGTGTTTATTCCTCGATCATTTGGTACATATGTGTACATAGCTATCTATTTCAAACAAAGGAAATACTTTCTAAATACCAGTCCTCATGTTAAAAAAAAACAAATAGGAGTTTGAAGTAAGAATTGCTAGTCCAATAAGATGGGGGAAAGAGCTCTAAAAAAAGTCTCGTCTGTGACCTCTTTCCTCTGTTGGATCCACTGTGTGACCTCAGGAAAAAGCCATTATAATTATATATTCTGTGTTGCAGTTTACCAGTCTGTACAATGCAGATAAAAAACTACCTAGTGACTATATATAATTGATTAATATTAGAAAAAAATATCCCTGCTGTTACTGAAGTGCTCTAAGAGCATCAGAAGATTGGTAGTATTAATGCAAAATATTATCTCTTAAAAATAAGTAACAGGACAACTCTAGTTTTCAGAGTTGTGCATAAACTTTGCATATAGTATGTACTTGCCTTTCTCTCCAAACTTTCAGATACATAATTGCCAGCTTTACTGAATGGCCATAGGAGTCAAACCAGAATTATTTCAGATCATTCAGTGTGAGCTGAGAGGACAGAAGCCCAAGCAGTCTAAGAAAAATTGTTGCTTCTGGACCCCAAAATCATTGCACTACCCATTCCAGATTAGGCTAAGTAAAATGGGAGTGTTGTCTCCTTCATTTGCTCAGTAACGTAAAGAAATACTGATGGATACAGAAACAGGGAGAATCAGGGGCAGTGGAAAATCTCAGAGCCATTCTCTAACTCTTTGGATTTTCTTGTTGTTGCTTTTGTAGAAAGAGCTAAARTTCCTTTGCAAATTTTTGGGATCCATAGTTGAAGGAGTTCTGGGGAAAAGAACATCTGCTTCCCTCCTGACTGTAGTAAGGAGAATAGTAGCAGTAGTGCTTGAGGGTTGTGCTTGCAAAAGAGATGACCGGCATATGGAAAACATTTTTTTTGTGTCTGACTGTGGATTAAAGTGGACGGCTTAAAACAAATAGGGCCATTACTCTGGTGTTATGTTTTTAATAATAGTTCCTAGAATTGCTGAAGTCAAACTTTAATAAAATTTACTGTTACATCTAGGGTGAAACACATGTTGTCCAGAGACCATGTCTTGGAGTTAATGAAGGAATGGAATAATAATCTAGACATCGGTGAGGAATGCAGTATAGAAGAATAATCAAATAACCCTGCTACTACATGTCAACAGGATGAAACCAGTGAAGCACAAGAAAGCTCTACCTGTAAGAATGGTAACATAGAACTTGGTGCAGAAATTGAAACAGAGAATAGGGGCAACAAATCCTTCGCACCAACAAAACAGGTAAGGTTTACTTGTTATAATATACAACAAAGTAATTGATAAGTAGAATTGAGAGTCAATTAGGAAATGTTGAATGTCRCCTAGCGCAGAGAAAAATTGCTGATCTCTGGTGAAACATTTTAATGTAGTGTAAGAATAGAAATAAATACTAGGATATAAGGTGAACTCTCCAGCGCACAGTCGTCATGTAAGTACTGTGCACTATAAGAAACCATTTTGACTTAGATACCAAGTCCATAACAGGTAATGTCTCCTGTTCATTCTCTTCAGGTGTAGGGGGTATGTGTACATATGGGGTGGGATGGGGGAGGAGGAATGTGGCAGAAAAACGTAGGATCTTAAGATAACAATATTTAGGGGCATTGAAGAGGAATCTTTCACAAGACAACTGATTTTTTATACATACGCTCTCTAAATAATGTAAGCAGCCATCTTGTGACACTATCTCGGGGGGGGCGGGGGGCGAAAAAAAAGGGAAATAATTGTTCATAAACAACAAATGTATAAGCCCCCAATTAATACTGAAGTCCAAAGTTTAACATTTATGATAGTCATTTGATTTCTTCAGATGATTGCCCAAGATACTGAATTTTCTTTCATAGTGCCTCTCTTGATCCTTCAGCTGAAGCAAGGAAAAACCATAATGCAAATACTAAGGATTCTGCATTAGCTGTGACCTCTAAGGCTCTCAGATTTATCAGTCACAAGGTAGCTTGCTGTGCTGCGATCTGAAAGCATCATTGTTAGTTTGGATGGTTTCTGCTTTCAAAGAGGCTACTTAGCAAAGAATGAGCTCTTCATATGGAGTAATAATGCATTTATTACAGCTGAATATTCTTGTATGAATTAGAAGTGAGTGGTCTATATGCAAAAAAGGATTTAAATACACTTTATATGCCAAAATCAAAGTTCTAGAATTCTGCTTCATGCCACCCTAACCGGAGATACGGAAACTACTATCCTTACTTCCAGGGTCCATGGGCACCTAAGACTTTGTCTGCTGAGCATGCCCAGAAATGTCTGGTCTTGGTCTTTGACCTAGTCCGTTTTGAAGAGCTAGGTCAGGGAGTGTTTCTGGAGTGTCATAGGATGGGATTTATAAAAAACATGGAAAACTCCTCTTTCTCAGAAATGGGCCCTGAGGGGGTAGAGGTGGTGATGCTAGGGCTACTGCTCTTTTTTATGCTAGCCTAGGCATGGAGTACGGGCTGCAGGAGACTTTAGTTTCCTCTTCTTTCTGAGCACGCTGCCTGCAGGCAGTTCCTTCCTCAGGGAGGGCTTTTCTTTCATCTCTTCTCTCTTTTCACATCATTCATCACTATCACTCAAAGAACCCTAGCGCTCCTTCCACAGATAGAGGGCAAATGCTGTGTTTTGGATTCCACTGTATGGACCATGTATGCACAAATTACTTGTGGCAATGCCTGTGTTGGAATTTGCTTATATTTCCCTTCTCTTTCTCCTTCTTTCCCACGCAAAATAAAAGACAGGACTTGGCACAAATATTTTAAATAGTGATAGGGAAAAAACAAAAAAMCAAACCTTTCCATACCCAAGTGCAGCACTGCTGTATGGAGATGATTGCTCCTGCTACTAAGTTGTGAGTTGATCACCATGCCTAGCAGACTTACAYGGGATGCCTCCCCAGGACACCTGTTTCCTTCCAAAGCAACTAAATAGGAAGTCATAGCAAAATAGACAAAGCCCTAGAATGTAAGAAATTACTTGCTGGGTGAGATCATCTAGCTCAGTACTCTCTCTGACAGTGACAACATGAAATGCTATTTAGGGAGAATATACAAGCCTGGCTATTTCCTCCCATGTAGTATCAAGCCTGGCTATTTCCTCCCATGTAGTACCCTGGCATGCAGAATTGTCCTTAGGGTTGTTAGAAGATACATCCCAAACTAATCCTTTTAGTATTCATTATGGACCTGTTGTCAATGAATGTCTGATTCCTTTTTGAATATGCTGATACCATCTGTCTCTGCAGCTGCCCATGACTGCAAGATCCAGAAATATACTATTTACTGAGTAAAGAAATAATTTTTTTTTGTTTTAAACTGATCTCCTACTCAGTTCATCAGATGGCCCTTATTTCTAGAAGTACAGGATGTGGTGAATAGATCACATTCATTATTAAGTAAAATCTCAGTCATATCCCTCCTCAGTCACCTTCTCACCAAACTGAAGAGTTCCACACTTTTTAATCTCTTCTCATATCTGGGTGCTCTATCACTTTGATTTTTTTTTTTTTTTTAATCGCCATTCTCTGTACCTTTTCTAACTCCACTATGTCCTTCTTCAGAAGTGGAGACCAGAACTGTGTACGGTGCTAAAGATGCAGGGGCACCAAGGTTTTATATATTAGGAAAATGGTATGTATTGTTGTCTTCCCAATACCATCTCAGCAATGTCAAATGTATTTGACTTTCTGGATACCACTGCTTGTCCAGCCACTGATGCCAGACAGCCCTCAGTGATGGCTCCAAGACTGCTTTCCTGAGTTGTGACTGTAACTGCTAGTTTGAGCATCATGTGGACCTGCTTTGGATTATTTTTCCCTAAGTGTATCACTTCACTTTTTCCCCCCTCTCTCTCTTTTTTCGCTTTTTTTTCTTTTTTTTTTTTTTTCCTGAAGTCTGTTTCTCTGTGTTTTGCAAGGGAAAAGAAATATGGTTTCGCCCAAGGGTAAAAGTGTGTGTAGAACATATCCAGGAGATCAGCTGTGTAAGAATTTTAGTGACGATAAACATACAGATGTTGTCAGTTATCTGGACTGCTCTTTTCCCCCAAATAGAGCCATGTTCAGAATTACTTCACTGATGCTAGTTCTCTAGGGCCTTTTTAAGCCTTCAAAGTGTATCAGCTGATTGCTTCAGCCCCTTCAGTCTTGTTTCACAGATTGGCAAGAAAAAAAGTAGCACGCCTGTTTTACCAAATGCAACACTTGGAAAGAGGAATACAACCCTCAAGACTTACAGTGTTGTGAGTAGCTTATAAAATGCCCTTGCTAACATTTTGTTGAGAGTTTGTTTAAATTGAGRGATAAAGTAATGTGTAATTAAAGACCAGCTGTTTCATATTTCCCTGGTAAAATACTATTTTGCATTCAGGTAGGAAACTCAATGCAGAGGAACCAGTATTTCCCTTTGAGATGACCAGGGTTTAGACACTTGGGTTTCTACCTGTATATTTAGGAGTGTGATTTTAAGCTTTAAAAATATCAGACTACTTCATCTGTTAGTACTGAATATTATTTGTGTTAGCAGGAGCATTTAGAGAATGATATTTTTGAAAGTCAAGAAACTGCTGTCATTGTACTGAAGCAAAGGGCTTAGCTTTTCAGTAGGTATAAATTGTTATTAGGATTATTACTAAAATCACTGATTCTTATCAATTAAAGATCTGTACCAAGGAACATTTAGCTGTTTTGCTAGCTTTGCCTTTTTTTTCTGAAGAGATAAATCTTACAGTAAAAGTTGGACTTTGTCCAGTGAAGACCATTGATCCTATCTTGGCTGAATTTTAACCATGAAACAGACCACAGAAAGAGATACCAGAGAGCATCATTTTTATGAGAGATGAAGATACAATTCTCATTTTTGTAAGATGAAGATACCATTTTAAATTGTGTTTGAATATTGTGATGAGTTAATATCTGTGATTTTGATTCATAAGCCTAGTTAGTGAAGATTAAAATTAAGAAAATAGTCATATACAGTTGTTAAAGAAAGAAAGTTCTGTCTCAAAAAGATTGGATTTAAAATTTAAAGGTAAGAAGCTTGTCTCTGTGTACTGTAAGAGAGATTAAAAATTATCAGTTATAATGCAGTTCTTTTATTTCTGCATTATCTTATTTTTACATATTTTATGATATATAGTACAGTAGAGTTACACTAGAATAGTATTTTGTAATTGTTCTCTGTTGCACTACTTTGTTCACATCTGTGTTCTTCCCACCTTTTTAGTGTGTTTATAAAGTTGTAGTCTTTTTTTTTTTTTTTTTTTTTTTTTTTTTTTTTTTTTTTTTTTTTTTTTTTTTTTTTTTTTTTTTAATTGTAGTCCCCTACAGGTAGGTCAGTATCTCCAGTATCAAATTTAAAGCGGAATCAGGATTTCCAAGAAAAGAAGGGAGAATTGGACAAGTGCTAGGTGCCTTGCACCCAGGAACTGGGAAATAAAAGCCTACTGAAGTCTGCTGTCTCACTCAGAACCAAAAAGAAATCATAGGACATCCATCAACTCTGAACAACTTAAGAGTAAACAACTATTACTTGTGCCAAAATGAGCAGACTATATAAAGATGGACAAATATATCCTGAAGTGTTTGTCTCTTTACTCTCCTGAACCCTTTAATCAGAAAACTTTAGCTTTCCTTTAGCACTGAAGAAAATCTAACAGCAGTGTGAACTCCTAACCTGTAAGAGGACATCCACTGGTAGTATTTTTGTCAGAGTACAAATTATAGAATTGTCTAAAAATGTATGTAATTTATTTGTTCTATACTAATAGGTACCATGCCAGGTAGGCAGTTTGCTTTCACAAATCCATTTTGCTGTGTTTTACTTGCATTTACTTTCTTTACTTTTGTCACAAACATTTAGGGGGAAAAAATGAGGCCAGAATCTGTAATAGGGATTCCGGATAACTGCATGCTTTACACTCCGAGAATATTCTAGGAAATTGCTTATAAATTTGCTTGAGGCATTATAGCACAAGTGCTTCAGTCTTTGGAATTTGTTACTGCTATTTTAGGTTGCTGTCAATTGCTTATTTTTAAGCAGAACTTATTTTAAGCTTGACAAATAGGAAATGTATTTTTAAGTACAATGGAATTGCTATGGTTCTCACTACTGGATTTCTGGTGTGTTGATTAAATTCTTTAAATAAAACAGGTGTTAGTGTAATGGCTTTTACAAGTTACTTAATCTTCATTTTCAAAAGGATGAGCTACCATTAAGCTTAGGTTTATTATACATATGTGTAAATTGCAATGTGATTTACTGTTCCAAAGACAAAGCCATTCTCTAAGGACAGGTCTTACCAGTAGACTGGCATCGTGGTACACGATATGAGCAAAATATACACACTCCTGCTTGGTTGAAAACATTTCCTTAAATATATGTACATTCCGTGTATTCTGCTGAGAATATCAGTCTGAGGAGACACCACCTACTTAAATATCTTCTGATCTCCACAATAATCTTGAAATTCCTCTTACAGGTATTACAGCCTTGATTTTATTTAGGTGTGAAGTATTTCTATTACAGGGCCAAAATCTTTCTCTGTACATATGTGAAAACTTGGAGAGATCTTATTTACAGTAAACTAAGTAAGAGCTTTTTGACGTAATGTAATATTAAAAGGGTAATATATAACTCATTCTCGCTTAAGAACATAGCTGTCTGTATATAATCAGGCACCTTTTGGGGAGTATTAATCTTCTAGTTTCCGTTTCTCAGGTGAGATCAAAGTCAAGTCTGTTGAGGAGCTGGGCACAAAAGGTGTGTTCTACAAAACGCAGTGAGTGTAAGAAAGTCACAGATTTCTATACTTTCCTGACAGAATCCATAAGAATTTCACTTTAAGCAGGAAGTTGTCCTTTCTCTCTCTTTTTGTTGTGCACTCACACAGTAGCGAAGTCTACTTCACATATGAGCTCTAATAGTCACATTGTTTTTATTTGATGTGGTTCAAATCTTTTACAAAGTCCAGACTGCTTTCTGGTTCTCATGACACCAAAATGTTAGGTCAGATTGTGGCCTGAATAACTATCTCCTCGGCTATTAACCGACACTGCCTGTTCTTTTCATTTAGTGAGACAGTTGCTTGAAGGGCATGTCTGGACTCACTATTAAAACAGTGGCTGCATCATTAGCCACCCTCACAGCAGTCCTACCTGATCACTGGAGTTGCATAGCAGTAAACTTCTTTCCCTGACGAGGCACAGTTTTGAGGGTGCTGGTATTCTGCTATCAGACACACTTTTTTGCAACACAGATAAAATTTTCAGAAGCCCAGCAGACATGCTGACATTTTCTACCACCCCTCCTCTTTTGAACCAAGGAAGTTTGAAAATGCACTACTTCACATCAGAGAGTTATGTCATTTTTACAGCACTAGCAGAATGCAGTAAGTATAATTTACCTTTACAGAGTGAGCTATTTACTTGTTGTGGGTGCTGTGCTGGTTTTGGCTGGGATAGAATTAATTTTCTTCATAGTGGCTAGCATGGGGCTATGTTCTGGATTTGTGCTGAAAATGGTTGATAATGCAGAGATGTTTTCGTTATTGCTGAGCAGTGCTTACACAGAGTCAAGGCTTTTTCTGCTTCTCACCCCACCCCACCAGCGGATAGGCTGGGGGTGCACAAGGAGTTGGGAGGGGACACAGGCGGGACAGCTGACCCCAACTGACCAAAGGGATATTCCATGCCATATAATGTCATGCTCAGCATATAAAGCTGGGGGAAGAAGAAGGAAGGGGGGGACATTTGGAGTGATGGCGTTTTGTCTTCCCAAGTAACCATTAGCCGTGATGGAGCCCTGCTTTCCTGGAGATGGCTGAACACCCGCCTGCCGATGGGAAGTAAGGAAGGAATTCCTTGTTCTGCTTTGCTTGCGTGCGCAGCTTTTGCTTTACCTATTAAACTGTCTTTATCAACCCATGAGTCTTCTCACTTTTACTCTTCTGATTCTCTCCCCCATCCCACCGGGGTGGAGTGAGCGAGCGGCTGTGTGGTGCTTAGTTGCCGGCTGGGGTTAAACCATGATAGGTGCATTCTCCTATCCTGAGGTATTAAATAATTTCCCAGCTCTGTTGATCTTAGGGTATTTTGGTTAGAGCACACCTTTTGTGGCTGGCTCCTCAACAGACTTGACTTTGATCTCACCTGTTCCAATTTCATTCTCCTTTTCTCTGCACTCCTGGATTTATTTTGTATGTTGTTCTGTTTTGCCTAGGTACATTTCTATTTCCACAACTCCTCATGCTTTTTCCCACAGACCAGATGTTTACCCTATGTTGCCCCATGTAAGTCTCACATATATCCAGTGTTCTCCTGACATATCCAGTGCATTTTGATGAGGTACAGTGGAGGGCTGTGGGGCTCACATGAAAGAGGGCAGCAGCCTGTCAGATCCATGGCTTGTAACCTGCCTCCTGCCCAAAGCTGAGTTGTGTCAGGGAAAGAAGGGGGTGAGGAATTAGAATACAGGCTGGATGTATCTCAAAGGCGATATTGCCAGACTGTTTGTGGGTGGGAGCAGTTGGGAAATGCCAAGCGGTCGAGCTTGTGTTGGAATTGCAGAAGAGTAGAACATCATCTTCCCAAAGGCTGGAGAAGAAACTTTCATTATGTCAGTGACTCCTAGCGTTAAACCTCTTGTTAAAAAAACAGAGGTCTTACAATAAGCTCCATGCATTTTTCCTTTTTCTTCCTTATCCTCTTTTTTTCTTTATGCCTTTTTTCCCTCCTTTTCAATACCTACATTTTCTCAGTTGATTTTTTTCATTTATCAAAAGATTTCTTTTCTTCTTCCTCAAATCTCTTTCTTGTTTCTCCTTTTGATGTGGCTTTTCTCTGTGTTTCCCTTTCAACCCTCAGAGCTTACTTTAGTCTCTTCACTGTATTTGATACATGGAGGAGCGCTATTGAAAAATTAGAAGTAGATTGCATGAGAATTTCTTATTTCTCCTTTCCTCTAGAGGCCTGTTTCTCTTCCCTCCTATTTCTATGAAGTTTACCATCCTCAAATGCTTCCTTCCTCTACTTCCAAATCATTTTGCTCATCTTTCCCTTTGCTCTGTCCTTCCACTTCATCTTCCCCTTCACTTACTGTTGCTTGATATTTAATTTCTCAGGTAGGGTGAGAATTTGTGGTAGCATTCAGATTACCATGTTGTGGATAAATACTCCGATCTTATCTCGGCTTTACTGACAAACGCTAACTTTCTGACTGCATCTATACGGGCTTTTTGTTCCATTTTTTTCTATTACACGCTCAGTAACAGTAGCTAGGTTGGCAGTATTAACTGTTACAGCCACATTATAACCACAGTCTTGTATAACCCATTACAGATCAGGTCTGTATGACATTGTAATTTAAATAGCGGTTGCTGGCAGCCTATCTCTGCTTGTCCTCCTATTATTACAACCACCAGTAGAGCTGTTCTACTGGGAAATTTCAAGTGTAGACAAAGCTTTAATGAACAGTAATCTGATCCTTTAAAAATGCAACACCAATTCATTTATTTCTCATTTCACATATGAAATTTTAATAGGTACAATCACCCTTAAGGATGTTTCAAATATTAACATTATGCACAATTACAAAACAGAATATTTTTTCTGTATGAAACTATCAGCATCTTTGAACCAAGTAAGTAGTTTTCTGTGCAGACATCAGGTTTACTATCAATCAGAAACTTATTAACAGCTGTGTTAGCCCTAATTAAGTGCAGAGCAATGGCAGACTTTTTAATTAAGTCTTATTTTCCTAAGAGGAGACTGGTGGTTTTTTTTTTTTCACTTCTCTTCCCCACCTCCATCCTTATTTAGTGTGTGAAGCCTGCTTTAAAAATAATTGGGACACAAGGTGGGGCCATTGACATGGGGCCAAGACACCAGGAAATATTTCCTTTACAGAATGGCTGTGTGAAATATTTCCTTTGGCTTTGTGAAACAATTCCAAATTTTTTAAATTTTCTGCAGTGTTTTTCATTTGGATTTCTTTTTAAGTTCTCTTCTTGTCTGAAGTGTATTCCCTGTATTGTCAGTGTCAGCAGAAGTATTACTGAAATTAGTTTTAGTGTATAAATTCATATGAGAGAAAGTGGAGATGCATGATATCATAGGCACCAAAAAAAGGTCCTTGTTGCCCTGAGTAGACCTCTGGGTGTGTTCTGGAATGAATAAAGTACTTAGTTGTTACGAGAAGGAATGGGCCTCGCAGGTAAATTGAAATTTAAAAGTCTCTACAAGTGTTTGATTTTCTTAGTCCTGAGCAGTGCCAAGTGGTGTATGTGTACTCCTGAAGGAGGGCGAGAAGTACTCTGAAAAATCTCTTAATCTGCACATTCTACCTGGCACTATTTAAACTGGAGGTCTTCCGTAACCACAAACAATTGCTGGATCATTACTTTGCTCAGAGGATAAGCAGTGTGTGCCGTGTAAGAGGGCAGACTAATCTCTTACTGCTCTTGACAGAGTTTTGTCAAGCGTGAATATTTTTATTTACCATTACAGGTATAAAAATGCCTTTACCTGAGCTGTGTTCAGTTTATATTTTAATCTGAGAGACAAGATGACGCGAGGCAAATCCTGACCTTGATGTGCTGACAGTTTACACCAAGGACTCCAGTGAAATGCTAACAGTTTACATGGGGTGAGGATCTGTTCCTTGCAGTTTAAAGAGAGGGTGGTGTCAGTCTCTTGTTTGGATCACCACATGAGATGAATTTAAGGGTTCACTTCTCAAACCAAACCCAGAGCTCCTGGGTTGCTTTTGCACTTCTTAGAAAACAGACTGGTTTTCTTTGAGCAACATGTTCAGCAGGAAGAACTTAACATGTTCCTGAAAAAAAGTGCTCCAAAGGTGCTTTAAGCCAAAAAAAAAAAAAAAAAGGAGTGGGGGGGATCAAGGCATTGGCCAGCAAGTTTAAAAGGAGCAGTAGATCACTGACTGGAGCCTAAAAGCCATAAAAACTCATGGTGTTGCCTAGCTAGCCATAATACTGTGAGCTCTGGGGAGCAGGAATGGTCATTTTCTAAGGGTTTACAGAGCACTTGTTGCAACCTGAGCTGGCTTGAGCCTAAGGCACTGATGTAACATAAGCACTGAGGTCAGTAAAATCATAGTAACAGCTGTGGTGGCCGGCAATGGCTTTAAAATGCTATGTCTCAATTATGGCAGTAAATCCAAGTCTAGATATAGCAGCCTTTCATTTATGGGCATGCAGGTATGTCCTAATTGTCTGTAATACATAGTATGATGGAAATTAAAAGGGCAACACTGTTTAACTCCTGCTTTGTGAAGCAAACTAGTTATTTTTTTGCAGCTACACCTATTATGTGGTTTCTGTGTTGTTTCCAGCACGGATTCTGTTTGTATATTTAGAAGTTTCTGTTTAGTAATCCATATGTGGTACACTCTGGTTCATTACAGTCAGAGGGGTTAATGAATGACTATTGTTTATACATTGTCTGGATATTAAAGCTTAATCCATATTTGAGTCTAACCCGAGCTTTGTTTCCAGGGAGAAAGCAACTGAGATAATGCCCAGGCATATTTAAAAAGAGAATAGTTTTTTTTATAATGGTTATGGATCATTTTTATACTTATGTTATCTTGAATACATTGRACCTATATGCTTCTGGAGTGTCCAAGTTTGATCACTTTTGTTCTCTTACTTTAATAAAAAGCAGAATAAGCTCAGGAATTTCTTCTGCTTCTGCTCACTGTCTTTCATCCACTTCTATTAAGTTCATATTCATAATGTAAGAAATGTTTATGTCCTCTGAAGATTAAACAAAAAATTGCCATTTTACTTCTTTTGATGGCAATTGCAATGATAGGTTGAGGTGGGATGCTTGACATCCGAACAGGATGCTCCAAGGTGCTCTGGACAAGGCAGCTGCTTGTGACCAAACCTGTGCTAGCAGCTGCTGTTTGGTAAGGAGTGCTGGTGTAACCAGTGTGGCAGGAAGAACTTTCTTGGAAGAAGGACTGGAGTTTTCATGACAGTATGGCTTTGGTGGAAGTGAGTTCAAGGTAGCACCCTCTTCCTGGGTTTGTCCCCTATTTGGTTTAACTGAGGCCTTGGAAGGGACTTTTTAAAAACAGCTAGTACTGTAAGATTTCTGAAGCTTCTGCCCCTTTTCCATCTAAAATACCTGCTTTCCAAAGGTGGGAGTTTGTTGTGGTAACTCCTAGATTGCTAAGAGCTCTACAACACTCAGCTTGGGCTACTCTCCTATGTCCAGTGAGGGGTTTTAGCTGTTGGAGTTACTTTGCTTTTCTGTCCCAATTAAACATATTAAGGAGCACTATAAATGACACAGTGTTTATCCAAATAACTACTGCTTTCTGGGAAAATTTGAATTTAGTGTAGAATTAAGGTTTAATTAAAATATGTGCTAAAAGTGAATTTATCTTTCATGTTGATACTGTGAAAAAGTGCAGCATAGCTTATCATGCCTATGCTTATAATTTGTATGAAAAACAAAAAAGTATTGTGCAAACATTACTATATCCCAATTCAGAGTCTGCAAATAAAAGATGGTGATTAAAAAAACAATTACTCCCTTCCCATAAGTAAGTGGTTTGCTAATTATCTATAAAGATACAAGGATAGGGCAGTCATAAGCTGAGTGTGACTGTCTGTTGAAGAATGCATTATGAAGTTGTTGGAAGCTTCTTAGCATTAACTAGGAAATGTTTTGGAAAAGATGGTGCATCACTACATACTATCAAAGAAAAGGAGACTGTGGGGTGAAATAGCAGGAAGAGAAAACAGCAGCACAAGGGTGACTGCTGTTACAGGCAYCTGATAAGGAAAGAAGATTGCACCTATCTGGAATGAGGGAAGTCAGCAAGAACATCTTTGAAAGGACTCTCATCTCCCTTTTCTCCCTTTATTTATTCAGTGGATTTCAGTGCTTGCAGAAAACACCTGGTTGACAGCTCTGTACCTTGTAGTCCTTGCTTTATTCCCAGCAGGGTATACAGTACAGACATCTACAGCACCAGTTTCCCCTGTTTGCTCTCCTAATGGGTAAGGTAGGGTATGCTTTTATTTCCAAGGTGTGTTCAGTCATGGGCCTGTCTGCCCACTTCTGCAGCGGTGTGGGTACAGGCTGGGGTGCCTGGCAGACTTGGAGGCTGGACTAAAATGAGGCAGCTAATGCTGTTACTGCCCCAGCCATCGTCCCCACCCTTTCATGGATGTTGCCACCCCTGAGGCAGTGATGTCTAATCCACTCATGAATCAATTATTGAACTGTCGCATTTTTCAGCCTGGCCTATTAAATTAAACTGACATCAGTCTCATCTCACAAAGACATTAGATAGTGATGAATTTCAGGTACTGTTAACCTGGTTTTGAATTGGCCAGCTAGAGACAGACAGATTCATTTTTCATTCCAGCTGCCAGAACCACTGTCACATCCTATCTTGCTGTTGCTGTTGTGGCTTGTTGATCAATGGGTTGCCTTCCTCGCTAACTCCTGAGAGGGGGCAATTTCATAAGGAGAAAGGGAACGTAAGAAAACAAGAAAGGTCAAAACCTGATTTTTTTCTGTCTCTGAATTGTGAGGAAGAGASTGCATATGTAAACAGTGAGATTGGCTGGCTGGTTAAAAAAGCTTCACTGGAAGAAAAAGCGCAATACTGCCTATATGGACTTAAGGCACTGTGTGGAATTAATGCAGTTCATGTTAGGGGAGCTTACATCCATGGAAAAAAGGAAAAGAAATATTCCATACTACCAACAGCATTGCTTTATAGCTACAGGTACCTGCAGTACACCTACTGTGTATAGGCCCTGCTGGCTCTTTGCTATACTTCCATTCACTGGGTGCACCTGCTAAGGAAGCTGTGGAAAACTTTTTACTGCGGCTTGTTAAAAAGTGGAAGGTCCTCAGACTGCTTTGAGCTGAACCTGCATGCATTTGGCTTTGTCTGTACTCATTCCCTTCCTGGATTCTGGTTTTCTTGGTAACTGAAATAAAACAAAAAGGTGTTCAAATGGAAGTTGACTGCTCCTACAGTTTATCCTGTTTTCTCTACCCAGGACTTACGGGCAATTGGTAAGTGTGTGTGTGCTTCGTTTTGACTCCTCATGGCAAGATGGAGCCATGGGAGACCTGTTACATACGGCCAGAGGGCAGCGCCCTGGTTTGCAAAGCAGAATGCTGACCTGTGCCAGTGCCCTGTAAAGCCTGTGTTTGCGAGTGCACTTCTCTTCGAATGCACTTCTCTTTTTCACAGTGGAAAAAAAAAATCAACAAGGAAATCCTGGCAGATATTTCCTGCCTGCTGGAGCTGTGGATTCATTACTATTAATAGAACTCTTAATTGATTACTCTAGAGCAGCTATAAAAATTGATTAGATGCATAGGAGGAAATAAGCATGGGTCAGGCTGTAGTGGTGCAATGATATGAATTTGATGACCTATTAGGACATTTTTGTGTCTAACAAAGAATTTTTTTAATAAACATTAAACACTTAGCCCAAATTCTGCCCTCCAGCACTTCTCCTAGTCTAATGAATGTATAATGAAAGCAAACATTTGGTATAGCAAAAGAATCCTGTTTTTTAAATCTCATTCCTGTGTATTTTCAAGAGGTTAGGTTACTTGACATGTGAAACATCTATGAATTTTAAGTGAGGCCAGATTAGTAAAGCTCTATAGTTGGTCTTTCATCTTAATGTGACCAAGAATGTCCTCTAGCTCATTCTATTTACTAAGAAATTAAAAAATAGCAAATTACACATCATCACATGCCATATGTCTCTTCCTCTCCTGGGCTGTGCTCTACAGCAATGTTAATTGACTTGCTTAAACCCTCTTCTCCTGAGTTGTGACCACTCCTGATGAAGCAATCAACAATGCTGCTGAGCAGAATAGGGAATGAAAAAACAAAGCATAACATTGAGCCACATTAAGAATAAATTTATTTCTGCAAAATAAAGATAAAAAGGAAGTACTGACATATAACCTATGCTTTCAAAGGTAGAATCTTCAGTTTTGGGTGCTCACTTAAAAAGCTGGGTTTTCAGGCTCAGCATTGCCTGCAAGTCAGAGACTTTTTAAAGGCACTTTACATTGAGGAAACAAAATCATTAATGAGTAGAAAATGTAGACTGTTATACACACTTGTTTCTGTTTTAGTAGACTTTGAATAAGGCACACAAAATTTTAAAAAACCTCAAGGGCTGTTAAATAAAGACCATATATTCTTCTATTGGGCAAATGAGTTATTTAATAAATCTGTATGCAATAGGTAAATTGGATTAGATTACATTGAACAAAAATAATAAGGACCATAAGCTTGCGGTACATTAATGAACTTACTTTTTACCTTTTCACTCTGGTCTTCAAAGAAGCTACATTAAATCACAAGCTTTGTCTTTTATGCTAATACATAGTATTTAGATGAGGACGCATTACCCCAGCTTCACCTCCCCTAGCACAGCGCTGTGAAATGCTAACGAACGCACCTGAGTGCAGGAGCCAGCTGAAGCCAGTTTTCACCACAGCCTGTTGGCGGGTGGGGGTGCTGGGTGGTGTCCTGGTTGTCCGGGGCTCCTTGCCCAGCGCACAGAGAGGTCTTAGCGGGCTCCCATCCTCCTTTGGGGAGCCAAGTCATCATCATCAGGCCTTCTCCTTGTCTGGGCTTGGCCAGCAGGGCTAAGCATGGCTGTAGGAAGGAGAGAGGAGGAGCCCAGAAGAGGGGCCCGAGCGTGGCAGGAGCCCAGGCTGTGACCCTGGAGGTGCCTGCGCTCACCTGGGCAGCTTTAACTCTGCYCCCGCCCGCCTGCGGCCCCAGCATCTGCAGAGTGCTCGGTGCCCCGCTGGCCAGGGGAGCTCGTCCACAGATCATTACTGAATCTTCCTCCTAATGCTCACCTTTGAGGGTGTCCGTGTTGCTGTTTCTCAGTGCACTGAGAAACCTGATGCTGACCGTGGGGTTTTCCAGTTTCTCTGCAGCTTTCCTGTGTTGCTGCCACTGTTAAGCTTTAGGCAGGTTCCTTGGTGGAGATGTTAGCAGTCTCTGATAGAGGTGTATTGTCCCTTTTCTGTTTTTAAGACTGCTGAGGCACAGTGGAAAGAAAACCTTGCTCTGCACACCCACTAGTTTTTAGAACCTTTGATGTGCACATAACTCCTGCTGCTGCAGTACCTAGGAGCACGCAGCATGCACACTTGTAATGGCTAATGAACAAATACTATCAGCTGAGGGGAAAAAAAAATAGAAATGCAACCAACTCTCAACTCCTACCAAAATTTTATCTTTCTTTTTATCTTAAATAATGTGATTAGGTCAGAATTGCCTGTACTTACCTTCTTACACAGATTTAAAAAAAAAACCCACCCAAAATACCAGGTCTTATGTATGCAGAGAAAATACTGCAAGTATAAAGTCTGAAAAGACTCAGAAATGAAAAAGCAAATATAATGAATATGATTTTATTATCATTGATAGTCTGATCGTTTTCTCTAGCAGCTTCATAATTTTTGACCCCTCAAAGCTGGCAGTGCACAAAAATGGAGCACAGGTATGGCAGGCTTATTCTAGATTTCCTTCACAATGTTATTTATTCAGTGATACTACAAAATAGCTATGAAATTAGAATTTTAATTTCAATAGCACTTTTTTATAGGTATGGTCAATCTATCTTTTTATTGTGACAAGTTATTTTAAACTACTTAATATTCAGGATGTTTGCAGTGGCAATGAACAAGTTCATTTAAACACCAAATCAATCAGTATTTTCACTAGAGAGAAATTTTTAAGTACCAATTAAGAATGAAAAAGTGATCTACATCCTCTAATACAATATTAATGTGTTGAGAGGGGTGATCCCAACTGCATGAGGAAAAAATGCAGCTGTGCATATGCTTGTCTTAAGAAAAGGGTTTTTCTTCTGTCACTTAGAATAATTTAATGAATAAAAAGTGGTTCTTTTATTACTACTAATGAATGGAAATCCCATCAAATTGCAAGGCATCAACACACGACATTACTCTTAAACTAAAAGCGCAGTAGATTATCCCAGTGATAATGGAGGCTATGAGCACTTTGTACGATGGATGGATTGTACTTGTCTTGCTATGGTATACTGTTACCTTTCAGCAGTGCATAGATCACAGTTAAGAGTTATGCTAGGTGCTTAATTCTGTTATTCTCTGTTGAAATATCTACCTATCTGCTCATAATGAGACAGTTTAAAAAAAAAAAAATTACAGAGGCACAGGGGAAATCATGTCCTTTAGGTCGATCAGGATGTGCAATGATCTGCCAAGGGGAGTGGTGGCAGTCTTGCTGATGAAGTAACTTAAACCCACGCTGATTGAGCACTCGGACACATAACTGTGGGAAGGATCTTGCCCTGGCGCTGTGGTCTAGTGGCCTTATTCTCCTCTGGTATCTCCAGTTTGGGTTTTGTTTGCTTTGAAGGGGAGCAGCACATGAAATGGCCTGGGGGGAAGGGAGCCAAGTTCTTTACAGGAGTAAGCCTTGGATGGGGGTACCCTGTTTAGATGGGGATTAGGTTGTGTGGAAAAAGGATTTTACAAGCCTCAAGCAACTGGAAGGACAGGTCAGGAGACATTTACTGAAAAAGAAGGAACTGGTGCTTTAACCAAAAAAGGTTTTATCACCTTAACTTAGATAGAAGCTTTGTTTCAGGTTAACACTTGTGTGGTTCTTTACCAGTTGATCTGCTGGGGATGTCACTGAACAATAAGGTGACAACCTCACCCTATCAAAATGACATAAAATACATTTTCTTTTAAGTTGTGTTTGGACTTGTCTTACCGAAAAAGTATTTTTGGAGTAAAGGCACCTTGGGGAACATGTGAAAATGCAAAAAGAAGGGGGGGGAACAAAACAAAACAAAAACCAAACCAAAAAAACCACCAAAAACCCAAAAACAACCAACAAAACAAAAAAGAACCTGAAGTTGAATTGTTGAACTAAAGATTGCCTAGACTCTCCAAGGATTTCATTAGTGACTTTCCTGTGAAACAGTTTCAGAAGCCTATTTACAATAATTTTGGTTTTCTTATTCTAGTGACTTTCTTGCATTAATTTCTATAAATGCTTTTTTTCCTGTGATATTTCTGTGTTATTTAAAAGTGCAATTTAAAGGACTGTTGGTTTAACTATTTTAAGACAGCATCCTTATGAAATAGATTATTTATTTTTTTTTAAGACAGCAAAAGATATGTAATCTTATTCTAATTATCTGGGGGAAAAAAAGTATTTATTATTCATAAACACAGAAGAACTTGTGCATATAAAACTAGAGCCAGTGAAGTTAGCTTGATTTACACAAGTTGGAAATCAATCCAGCTTGTTCTCAAAATACTTGTTTTGCAGTTTTTGCTTGGAGAGTCTGTAAAACAGTGCAGCTTCTGCTCCCTTGCTGGGTTATAAATAGTTTATAAATTAGGCATTTAGTATGCATTTTTTAATAAATCATCACTTGTCCTGAAATTCGGGATGCTTTGATCTGTGCATGTTTTTGCAAATACGTAGCACCTTTACGATGACCCCACTGCTAATAGCAAACTGCATGGAGGGCTGTTCATAAGAATATTCAAAGTTTTTGCTGTTTGGTCGGCAGCAGCCTTGGCTGTACACCACCTCACTCTCTCCCTGTGCACCACCGAGTGAGCGTTGTTGGAGATACCACAAAACCAGCTCAAAGTTACCACACACAGGAGAAAAACACCTTTGTGGGATATTGCCACGATAATTCCAGCCTCACAAGGTAAAGCTACATTTAAAAGATCTCTTCAAAAGAGAATAGGGAATGTAGTAATTGGGGAAGTGAATGGAGTCATGTGGGAAAATATTTTTACCAGATGACCCTTTTCCAGCACGGCGGATGTTACATTAAAGAGCTAATGTGTAAGTTAATGCTGCCTGAGGCAGGATTAACTTCTAATGTGTAGGGATTGAAGATTGCTAATGGCCTAGCTAGCATGAAAACCAGCTTGTGTGGGAAGGTGACTTACCGTACTTGCATCTGTTATGTGGCCATTGCTAGGTCTGTTATGCTGAGCACCTGCCACTAAATTGCCACCACCTGCCTGTCCAACTCCTGAGCGGGCATGAGGCCTGTCACAGGATCAGCCAGATCCAAGGTAGGGCAGAGTCGTGCTGCTGGTGATGCGATTTGTGTATGAGGCCAAATCAACGTGTTTGACTGCCTTCCTGATCTCTTTCTTTTCTTGAGCTGCTGGCACTGGCACAAAAGAGCTTGTGCTACTTTCCTGGATCAGACCTGTAGCTATTGTCAGTCAGTGAATCCCAATGAAAATGGCAAAGATTTGCACCCACTGGGGATGTGGTGCTTCTGTTTAGGAATCCACTTTGCTGTGCTGAGGCTTTTCAGTATGAGAGAAGGTGTGTTCTTGCATTGATAGAGGGCATCTGTCAGGGTGGTAAATGTCACGATGGATGGAGATAAGAGGATGCCCTCTTCCAGGCCTGGCCCCAGCTCTTGGTCCTCTCCTCTGTTGTGGGGGTGGCTGGGGTCTCTCTGGTGCACCCCAAGTATTGGGCGGAGATAGGTTCCCATGGGAGCCTGTCGCCCTGTGCCCGTCTACAGCTTGGGTGTGAGGAAATGGGCTTGCAGCATTGCCTCACACAAGCAGTGAGGTAGATTCAGTGTGGGTGGCAATTCTCTGGGAATGCTTGCCATGGTGTTTTGTATTGCTCATTGGATGCTGCCTTTATAGGGATTTAGTCTTGATTGTATTTCTTTCCCAAATGTGCTCCCGGGCTCTTAATCTGCTCTCAGTTTCTTCTCTGGAAAACCACTCCAGTGTGCTCAGCTGTGCATAGGGCACTACCTCTTCAGCTCCTGGCTGCTTTCTCACCTAAAGTGTTTCGCTTCTCCTGGTGTGGAGGCAGAGCACCTGTATGTATCCCAGCTGCGTGAATGACAGCTTCCACCCCCCTTCTTAGCAGTAGTTTCTGTTGATTTGTGTCTCTGTGTTGGCAGTTGTGCAGTTAATCCACTTCCTTATTAAATTGTATGCTGTTTTAATATTGCTACATAACTACCCTCTTAGGATAAAATGGAATCTCAAAAAAAAAAAAAATTAAATGCAAGAGATGGGGTAAAACAAATGTCTTTTCCTCCTCTTTATAAAACATGTAAATGGTGGGTCAAAGAATGCTGTTGCTTGACTCCTCCTGATGAAGTGCTTGTAGCTTGTATAGACTCAGCAGTGTTGTGGTTTTGTTTTTTTTCTCTCGAAAAGAATTTTTCCAAATAAGGACTCAAAATTTGTACCTAAAAATAGTATTTTAAAGGTAATATCTTTTTCTATATGCCTCCTTTATGTGAGTATACTGTCCCTCAGCTGTTGCAGAGGCAACAAGACCCACCAGTATGTGTCAGTCCGTCTGAAGGTACCTTTTTGGTTGCCATACACAAATTTCTGCCAGTTCTGCAGCTTTCAGTCTGAGTGCAGAACATGGAATATTTCTCTAGTACATGTGTGCACAACGGCTGTGCAAGGAAGCAGAGAGGATAAGTGGTGTTGGTGAGAAACCAAGGAATTCCTTTAGCAGCACCAGGCCATGTTCTCCTCCCAGTGAACACGGATAACTCAAATTAACGTTAATGGGTGTTATGCACAAGGGAGAGGATGATCTACCCCATTGCATGCCCTGGGAAGTGCAATTTAAAGCTTTCCTGAGCCATCTTTAAATTAGATTTCTTGGAACATCTGTCTTTGAGTTGTCTCACATGCAGAACTCCCACTGACTCAACAGGGCTTGCTGCACACAGATCGATGGTAGGGGATGTTTCCTTTGTTGTATCTTTTCAAGAGGTGTAAAATAGACAGAGGTAAATTGTTCTTGTTGGTATGATATACAGATGCTTGCCTGTGTATATGGTAGTGATTCCCTTCAAGGCATGCACTTTCAGGTTACATGAATGCCAAAACACTGGAAAAATAAGCCCATTAAAAAATTGGTGAGGAATTTCCTTTCCTTCAATCCAGAAGAGCGTACTCTGTGACCTTGACTGCTGACAGGAGTTGAAGGAGGATAGATTGGTCAGATCAACTGTAAAGACTGGATGTTTGAATGGCTAGCAAGGACATACAGATGTGCTGTGAGAAGAATTATACAAACCAAAACAAAATCCCCAAGGCCGTAGGACTTGGGTGACAAAGGCATGCAGCCATAAAAAGGTAGATTCTGTAATGGCTACATCAGGGCTTTTAGCATCTTCCTCAAAAGCATCTGGTATTAGCTGTGGCCAGTGGTTACAATACGGAACTCAGCTGACCTCTGAAGTTGACCAGTTCCTATGTTCCAGTTTTATTCAATGGGAATCAGAGCTGGATGCTTTTAACTCTGTCGAAGATGGACTTGTGTTATCATAGTTACACAGTGTTTGGCCAGACCCCCTGCATTTCGTTTGTTAAATGAAGGAGGCAGTGTATGAATTGTTCTGTTGAAACCAGGTCCTAAACCAAGCTAAGTGGAGGAGAAATAATGTCAGAATAACATCCTCATATGATGTTGGTGTCTGCAATGCCAAACTGCATTTTTACAGTCTTACCTTATTTCTTTCCCTTTTTTAAACACAAGGGAAATTTTGAAAGGGTATCTTTTTCTTAAACAGCTTTTTGAAACCAGTGGGGCTTAATTAAAAACTAAATATGGAATCTACAAACACCCAGAAATTATTTACACTGTTGTTAATTTCTTCTTTAATATTCATAACTGTTTTCTGTTAATTAAGAAGAGAGYGAGAACATGAAGAAAGGCTCAGAACAAAAGCAGAATGCATACAGATAAGGGTCCGAGTTCTCAAAGAACTGGACTAAATGCATACTGGCTGCACTGAGTGAAGAATTTATATGCAGTGATTGTGTATGGCAGCTGAAAAATTGGGTAGACTTATGTATGAATCTTACTACATCAGCATTTGGTGTGATCTTCTTACTACCGTGGTTGCTACTTCCCTGTTTTCTGGCATTGGACATTCTGCAGTCCTGGAGCAGTTTAATTAGCTCTTAGAAAATAGGGCTTGTAGTTGGGAAATATTTCTAGCTTTTGAAGTAGTATTATATAAAGCATTTGTAGACAATATGGCTGCATAGCTTAGAATAGGATGCTGCATTTTCTTTATACTGAAGAAATCATGAGCCTGCTGCTAATCTTTTCGGAGCTATTAGCCATTATCTTAACAGCATCTAGAGGCTGTGGTCAAGATCAGCATTTCACCCTGCAAGGCATTTCACATAAACATATAGACAGCCAATTTCTTGATGTCACGCAGTATTGGTCAGCAGACATAGGCGCTGTTACCTCTCTGTGTGAATGGCAAGTTGCTTCCTTTTCTCCTATGCGGAGGTATTTGCAGACTCTTCCACATCCAGGACCTTCACCAGCTTTGTTCTTTTCAGTTTCTAGTAACGCTTGTTTAGCTTCATCCCTACAACATATTTACCTTCAGTCCTGGAAAAACCCTCTAGTGTAAATCTCTTATTTGAGCTCTTTAGAATACTGGCCTATTTATGAATTGGGCTGCTATCTCTAATCAATTTTACACCACTGCATGCAATTTGTCATCTCTGTAGGATCTGGGTGAGTTTTAAATAACGTGTTTTAGAATATACTCATGAATAAAAGTACTGTATTGCCCAGTAAGATTTGGGAGCCCTGTGTTAGTTGTGAATAGCAGAGCAAAGCTGCTCAATAAATGCTTGGAAACAGAGGGGTTCCATGAATGTTAGTCCATCAGCTTAGTATGGCCCAGCTTGCTTTCTTTTCCAAAGGGACAAGAAAAACGATACTGCTTTTTGTTGGAGGTCAGTTGATACCTGCTCTCTACTCTTTTCAAACCCATTTGAAAACCCAGTCTTAAATGATTTTGTAATAGTCTGCTTAAAATGTTCAACAAGATGCAAGAACAATTCTGTACAGCATAGGTGACCAAATCACATGCTTGTGAACAGCATATGACTGAGATAAATGCTTCATTTTCAGAGACTGGAAATTTAAATAATCACAAAGAATAAATTGCTTCAAGAAAAGTAAGGGTAAACTAGCTTGAAGAGAAACCACTGCATTCCCCTCTTACTTTCTCTAGCTATACTTCCAACCCCTTGTAGTAGTAAATAATATTTCATAACACATTTAATGCATTATAATGTCTATTGACCTAAATGCAAGGTTATTTGAGACTCTGCATTTCGTGTCCATCAGTAGAAGTAACAGAAAAATAAACAGTGCCTTTCGGCCAGTCAACAGACTTCCTGCTGGATCGTGCTTGGAAGAGACTCTTTCTCATATATATGTATAAAATGTATAGCACAATATGCTACAATACACATGCAATATGAAGAGATGACAAGGTGAGATGAAGTGCCTGGTGCAACATGCTTAGTGAAAGACAACCTTATTTCATTCCCTTCCCCTTTTCTTCACCTCTGTATCTCAGCAGGCACGGTTTGAAGGACTGTTTGTGATTGTGAAAATAGATGGCTAGTATCCAGATGAGTTATGTGAGAGGAAAAGACTAGAGAACAAGTCTAGAGATAATTAGCAAAGGCCGGGATCATTAAAGTTTACGCACCAGGATAATCCAAAGAAAAATGATCTCTTGAAATAATTAATGCAATGTTCTAGCTTTGTTAATGATAAAAACTTGCCTTTGTGCCGAGGGCCTGCACACTACTGAAGTTCATTCATGCAGAAGGTTTAAGTTGGACTTGATGCCTGTGTTGATTCTCAGTATAGAGATGAGATTGTTGAAAGACTGTTCGACCTTAGCTAAGGGTAGATTTCATTTAGGATATTGAATATACCTGTGTCTGATCTGTTCCACAAGTAGAAAACAGAAAAAAAATCTAGGCTTTTATGAAGTCCTCTATGTAAAATAGCCTGCATGACTGGGATTCCTACACTGATGCTTGCTGTCTTGCAGTGCCACCAAGACAGGCCCATTTTCAGGCTTCAGACTCCACCATCCCTAGCATCGTGGCAATCTTCTAAGAATGAGCTGTGGGGATAATAGAAAACTAGAAGTAAGGAAACAGCACTTTTAAATGAAAAAGAAATGGATTGTATTTCTTACCTCAGATCAAAGGTAGCAAACATTTTTTTCCAAGGGTGGAGAATCGGGAATGGAGCAGAGGGAAGAAACAGAATTAAAAGAGAATTTGAGTTCCCCTGTGCTCCAGGGTGGATGTTGCATGCTCTGAGCCTTATAAGGCTCATTGCATTCAAGATTTTAAGCTGTGACAGTAAGGTTAAAGTTGCAAAAAAATTATTTTAGCAAAGATTTATGGAAGAAATGCAGCATATAGAGGAGTCTGGAGATTAGAAGCAGACTTCAGACTCTGGCAGCCTGAACACAAGTTAGAGACCTGCGTTAGAGGTGAGTGAGCTGTATGTACAAATACATGTCTGATCTTTTTGATATGAAAAAGATCACAAATTGTATCAGAAAATACAGGGTCAACAGTAGCAAGAATACCTTGAGGGAGACAGGAGTTAAAGTAATATCAGAAGATAGCTGGTAATGGGGCAACAGCAGATTTTTTTTTTTTTTTTCCTCCCCTTAGAGACAATGATGGAACAGTAATTACCGAGAAAGCCAGCAACCTTCAGAGTGTAGGAGTGTCTTGTTTGTAGTTAGAGATGCTGAAATCTGGCATATATAGGAAACAAAATTTGATTTCTGAACAATTGAATCTGCTGATGGCGGACAGGTAAGAAGGCAGATGGGGTGGGGAAGGGGCAGAAGACGGAAATGAACACTGTGATACAGTGCCTTCCTCGAAGATCTAATATGCACTAGTTATGTCCCTTCAAAGGTTCATCTGTTAATGAAACTGCATCTCTAACCCAAATTTTATCTAAAATTGAACCCATGAAAAGCAGTAGTCCAGGTATAAATGGTTGCAGTTGGATGAGTCCACTATGTCACCCAAATAAAGCAGCGTGGCTGCACTCTTTGATCTCCCCTGTTCTTCCCCCATCTCCTTTACAACAATATTGTGCTGGTTGATCTCTAACCCTTGATGTTGGAATTGCAGACAGCATTTGCATGGATTGTTGGTGTGAAGATGAAATGGGTTAACTCTGCTATAAGCAATAAGCTGCAATGTAAAAGGAATAGGCATATATTGTTTGAAGTGACAGTGATTTAAGATGCTTGAAGCCCAGCGTGAGAAACCTGAAAAGGGACTGAGATTTGGGGACTGTTCAGACACTGCTGAAAATCAGCCCTCTCTACACTGTCCCAAGGAGGTCACTTAAAAACTAGATTAGGCATCAGTAATCTCATCTGCAAATGTGGGCTGGTTTGTTCTAAAAATTCTGTCTCCCAGTAAGACAGTCAAAAGTGGGAAATAAAGTTTTCCAGTGTGCTGTACATATTTTCTTTCATACTGATTTCTGTGGCTGGAACTTACTGATGCTTGCCTCTGTCCTTGCCAATATTTCTGTCTCCCTTGCAGAAGTAAATGTAGTTTCTTTGGGGATCTTGTTCTGTTATTATCTGTGCCAATGAACTCCAGATCAATCTGCAGTGTCAGAGGAAAAGCAAACGCAAAATCTGAGATTTCAGTGGGAAATTGCCCATTTCCTCTTGTCCGGCAGGTGCCCCTGGAGTTGCTCAGCCAGTATCAGTTACTCTATTTCTCTTAAAAAGACCTTCAAATAGCTTCCTTTCTGCTTTATGCTAATGGAGTCCTGCATGACTTTTGTAAGTTGTTATACTGTATTTATATGTAAGCATGAAACATTCTTCTCTTTGAATAAGAGATGAAACAAGTGGCAATGAAAACGCAATTGAAAACAAAATCCTACACAGCTGAATAAATACTGTCCTTTGCATATTAATGAAGATCTGATGGGATCAGCAGAAGCTGGAGCGGTGGAAGAGAAGTGTTTGAGTGTGTCTGTCCAACCACTGTGAGAATCTCAAAGGAGACAGGACTTAAATGCATTTACTGTAGAACAGAGTTTAAATGCCACAGATTTAAAAAAATCTATTGGTTTTTTGGGGGTGGGGGTTTGTTTTGTGTTATTTGTGGTGGTGGTGTTGTTGTTGTTTTTTTTTTTTTTTNTTTTTTTTTTTTTTTTTTTTTTTTAAGAGAATTAGAGTAACTGATACTGCTTTTCATTTTTTAGCTATGGACAGAAATAATTTAACATCTACGTTTGTCTGTCAAGAGACAACTGTCTGCTTGTGCATGTAGTTGAAAGCTACCAATACAATAAAGCTTTTCTGTTTCTAAGTATTAAAATATTAAGTATTGAGTAGCTTTGAAATGCATGCTTTTTAACTGAGATCTTTCAAGAAGTAAAATTAACTGCACATCAGTATTTAATGCATGAAACCATGATTTACTGTCTTGAGAACTAATTTCGGCTTGCTGCAGATGTAAACTCGCCCTCAATTAATATGCTACTGGGCCTGATTCAGAGATGGGTGAAGTCGGCAGGTCTTTCCAATTACTTTTATGGGTATCAGATGAAGTCTTTAATTAATGCATCACTGAGTGCTCAGGCTCATTTAAAAAATTCTCATTTCTAGATATAATGCAGATCTTTCAAAATGTCATTGTACTTTAAAGCTGTTCTGCTCTCTTGGATGAGAAGTTATTTACACTTGTGTGAATACATCTGATATATTCCTCCTTTCCTCACACCATAATATGCCTACAGTATGTGTTTTGATATATTATGTGTATCTTTGAATACATAATATATTACCAGATGGTATATGATTAGCAGGGTACACTAAAGTAGAAAGATGTCTTCTGCCCTGGGTACATGTACACAGTCTGGTAGTGTACGTATTTAAAGTGAATATTTCAGGATGTATTTTTAGGAGAGAAAATAATCTGTTGACACATGCAAGTTCTGTGTATGCAGTAAAGGAGCTACCCAGGAAAGTTTCATATCTAACATGCTACTTGAAGTACTGGAAAACCACCTCTGGCTCATGAGCTTAGCCTGGTGAAGTTTTGACTGAGAAGACTTACTGTTCAGAAGCCATTGGCATGTTTTCAATTCTAGTAACTTAATAGTTCAGATTTGGAATATGGAATACCCAATGTCCATATGACTTTTTTTTCAGGTCTCAGTTGTTCTTAATTTGTAGAGGAGCAAAAAAAACCAGTTTCTGATGAGTTACTGCCTGCTTGGGTGGGAGCATGTGAAAGCCATTGTTTTCTCAAAACAAGTAAGCAAAATGCCAACTTTGGGCTTGTAAACAAAACTCCACTGTCAAGGAAAACTTAAGGACATGTTTCAGATTCCTGAAAATTCAACATTTAAATCAGAAGCATTGATACAGCCTTGCCTGAAATCATGTAATTTGCTGTTATAATTAAGGCTGGTGTTGTGAAGAGACCAGAAGTTATGGCCACCTGTTCCTAGCATAGATTTTAGTCATCAGAAATTGAATGCCATGGGCCAAACTTTCAGCTCTTAGTAATAAAAATTACACAGTGAAGAGAAATTATAGACATTCCAGAAGTGTACTGTTTATGGGTCGATTCAAGTCTGGAGGTACCTTTAGATTGGTAACTGATAGAAAATTCGTGTAAGAGCCTTAGCTCACGTAAATCAATAAGGCTTCCTGGATTGTAATGGGCTAATGCCAATTTATACCACCTGAAGAGCTATTGCCTAGATTTACAGTGTAAATATAATTACTATGACATAGATTTGCTTTGGTTCACTGAGCTGGCAACCAGCAAGGTTTACAGTATCGTGTCTTTTTGTTCTTGCTTCCAGAGGGTGGCTGGAGTTACAACGCAGACCACTGTTTCTCTCCCTATGTGCTGCTTTGACAGTATTAGCATATGAAGTAGATATCATTGCAGAGTGTGGGGCTCGTTCCTACAGGCCCTGTGTACTGCGAGTGCAGCAGGAAAGGTCCATTTCAGTGTGTTGTTTGGCGCAGCAGGAACCCGCTGACTTGGCAGTACCTGCAGGAGACTTGGTGCTTTTCAGTGGTGGCTGCTGTAAGTGGTTGCAATTAGGTTTTGACATTAACATCCTACCCTGCGTCAGGCTGACTGGGAGAGCGGAGCAACTTGCTAGATATGATTGTTTTCCTGGGCTCTGCCAGCAGACTCAGTGAGACAGTTGGGTATTGATTTAAAGATGTGAGGCTAGCTTTGCAATCAGATGGGCTAGAAACATTTTTGAAACTAAATATTAAAATGCTGAAGAATACAGCGAGCTCTCTGAATTGAAGTGGGGAAATATCTGAGCCTAGGTTGTTCATTCAGACCTGTAAACTATGAAAAGTGGAGGATGGTTACTGCAATCGAAACAGAGAAGGCAAAAGTATCACCTTGGTTTTTTTCATTAAGTTATGCGTTGTGTAAGTTGAAAGACATTTCATGTCTTTGGCCACAAGCCTTCACAGACTCCAAAGTATAATGTCAGCACAGGTCTCTCTTTGCCTGGTTGCAGGCTATCATTTAATTTCTGTTACTTTTCCCCTTCTCCATTCATGCTGTGATGTCCCTGCTGACAGCTAATATCAGTAAAAGAATCAATAAAGAATTATTAATAATAATTAAAGCATGGGTGGCCCATTATACTGAGCAGGCTTAGTCCCTTCAAATATAGATTCTGCACTCAGTTTTGCAAGTGCAGCTGAGGAGACTTGGTGCAACTTCAGTGATCTCTGGATGTAACTGAGAGCAGGATGTAGCCCTTGGCTCTAGGAGCTATTATTTTAAATTATTGTTAAAACCAGGAAATCATGACTTCTGGTTCTAAGTGGTTGAAATGCCGTGTAACTCAGAAAATTGTGAAGGGAGCAAAAGGGCTGAAGTGAGTCAGTGAGCAAGCTTTTTGTCCTTGGAAAAGAGAGAAACCTGTTTTCAAGTGCTCTTTATGTCACAAATAAGAGCGCAATAGTTTCAACACTAGCATCTAGCAGTCATTTTCCACAGTATAAATGCACCATAACTTAGCATGATTTCTATGCTCCTGGGAGGCTGTGGACTTAAATAACAAGGGTGCTCCAGGTCACAGCTGAGATGCAATTAACCCTGAGATTGAAGAAATACCTTCCCACCTGCAGGAAGGATTCTCATTTTGAATAGTTTTCCATTAGTCTTCCTGTGGGAATGATACAATATTGGCAGTATCTCTGGAACTAATATGACAGTGCTAGCCAGGGAGCAGTTTAGCTATAGGTCCTTAACACTTCTGTGGACACTAGGGGTTCTGTGGGCTTTCAGTCAGGCTCTGACTATCTTCTGGCTATTGGGAAAACTTTTTGTCTTTCTGCGATTGAAGTAATTCCATGTGGCAAAAGAAATGCCATGCCCGTATTTTAGCAAGGTGTGCATTTGTGTGCATCTGAGTTGTGATTTTTGTTGTTCGTTAATTCCTTGTCCTTCCTCGGGTGGCAAGTAAAGCTAATAATGGTTTTCAGCTGACCCAAAGTATTCAGATGTGTTTGAAATTCCATAAAACAAATTTATTTGTATCTAAGGAATAAACTGATAGATTGGAGTAGGAACACTTATTAGGAACAGAATTTCTGATCAAAGTTGTATAGCTACTGTTGTTAGGAAAACTTTAAGAACTTGAAAATGATCATTTATGGTGGAAAACAATTTAACTGTTTTTTTTTAATTTACTGTAGAATTTTCACCCATCTGTAACTTGATGTGCATCAGAAAACCTTTTGTCAGCTCCCTATATTCTCTGAATTCCTTTGCCTCTTTCTCAGGGATGGTTGCATGTTGTCTCTGCTACTGAATTTTTAGATAAACAGGTATATCAAAACTCTAATCCTGGTTACTACTTACTTAAATGTTCTTTTGTTTTTTTTTTTTTTTTTTNTTTTTTTTTTTTTTTTTTTTTTTAGTTTTGCCTAACTCTTACTTTACTGCAAACCCACTTCTGCAGAGGGAGACACAGAATAAAAATGAAACAAAACAAGAAAAATTACTATGAAAGAGACTTGGTTTAGGACAGAACTCTTCTGTGAAATTTGGAAGATGTCCTTTAAGTCTTAGGAAGTGTGGATGCTTCCAGCGTGAGATGATCCCAGAGAGAACTATGTTMATCTGGAGAATGGGTTTATGATGACTAATGGTTCATTTTATAGCTACTCCTGCAAATTTTCCTACTGGGGACATGCAACGCCAAAAGCCACTGGCTAAAGGAAGAGGCTGACTTCAGTTGGTGCTTGTGAAATCTTTAGAAGACATGGTCAGTGGACTGAGTCACTGATACATGAGAACGGGACTGCAGTGAATTCAAAGTGCATGTGATACAGAGGTAAAACAACCTTTGTGAAATCAAGTGTTATGTATCTGCTGGCTGCCTGCCTCCCCCTGCCTGTGGAGTCTGACCTGTTTGGCTATCTGGGATTGTCACTTGATAAGCGCTACTTTCATGTATGAGGAGATTATAGGCAGTGTTGCCACTGGCTCGTGTTATCTTTGTAAAGCATAACCTGCAGGATCCTGTAGAACAAAACAGGACAATATTGAAAGCAGTGAGATGTGGCTGTAGTGAAGAAGAGAAAAATGATTGCTGTAAAAGCATCACAGAGGCACTCTGGCTCATCAGGTGCTGCATGCTGTTGTGTGTGTTTGGGAAGGGATTATTCCTAGTGATTAGTTCCCACTCTAAGTATCAGACAAGTCAGAAAGTGAAAGTACTCAGAGGCATGAAAAAAGCACAGAGGACAAATATTTTAATCACATGAAACTGAAAACAGATTATTTAGTTTCCTTAAGGGGTCATGAGAGAGATATAGAAAATTAGGAATGCTTTTTTACATTTATAGTGATCATTGAATGAACATCAAAATTGGCTTTGTTTTGGGAAGTGGGGGGATTTGGACCAGATGATTTTTCTAAGGTCCCTTCCAACCTAAATCATTCTTTGATTACCATTTTTTATTAAGCCAAGAGGCAATAAACTTCTAAAGGATGTTTTGGCCTGTGGACCCCATTGCCATAGCATACTACTGAGTCCGTGATGTTAAATAAGAAAAAATGGATTAGACATCAGTATAGATGAAACAAAAATCCACAGTTGGATTGGATGGAATACCTCTTCCCAAGAGCTGGATGTTGTCAGGCCAGCACAACTTGCAAGGCATTGTAAGAAAATTTCCTCATAGATAAAAAGGAGTTTCCTCTCCTTTCCCTAGTGTAATTGATGTAGACCATGGACAGGGACAGCTCATCTAGTTTGTCAGGACATGCTCTATGCAGGGTGAGGTTCAGCTTTCAGTTACAAGCGGATAGTTCTAGTAACTTCAGCATCAGGAACTTCTTTGTAAGGCAGTTTGACTTTCATACAAAATTATTGAAAAAAATCAATGCATAAATGGACCCTGGATTTAAAACTTGCATTTTGCACTGACACTAGATTTACTGTCTGTTGCACAGGTGGAGAGAGGGTCCAATTCATCAGTATTTATCAACATAGCTGTGCTAGGCTGAGAAATGTATGAAAGAATTAACTAGGGAAATGCTGAAGTCCCTGCCTTGCAGAAGGTACAGCCAATTGTGTTATGCTGGTCTGTGACCCCTAGAGTAATGTTACCCCAAATGAAGCCAATGGTTTCCTATTTTATGCAAACTAGGCCAACAGATTCTTGAAGTGTTAAAAAAAAAAATTCATATCCTCTTGAGTAAAAGCAGATTAAAGGAAGCTGGTTGACTGTTTTCTACAATAAAACCCACCAACCTGTCCTTGTCCAGAATTTATTTCAATAACATGTTCACTTCAAGAGTGGGTAATAAGAAGATTATTTTTGAAAAGTAAGAGGAAAAGAATATAAGCCTGAAAACCACTTTTGTTAGTGCTGCAGTATGCATCTGTTGCAAGGTTAATARTAGTTATCTCTGTCGACAAAGGAAGGAGCCTGACAACAGAGAAGAAATCCAAATGGGTTTGAGTTCCTTGCATAATTGTTATATTAATTGCCATGTTCAGAAAAGGCTTCAGAAGTTCCCCAAACACTGCTCATCTCCAGATGAGATTTACCAGTGCACCACTCACAAGCTTTCTTTTGAAAAGTCACTTTCTTGTTTTATCATGTTTACAAAAACTGAAGTGAGAGTTAGTTATGAATCTTCTGTTACTTGAGTTGATGGCAGATGCTAGGAAGGCTTTGCTGTGTGATAGAGTTAAACTCTCTGGGACTGATTACAAAGAAATTCCATTAGCAATATTTAAATGCCATCTTTGAAAGGCACTAAATAGTATGTGTGTTGGCGCTGATCACGAATAGTACCTTTTAAATATGAAAAAGTAATGTGACTGTTAGTTTAACATAAAAATGTCAAACTGTGGGCAGTCTCTTGTCAATTAAAGAATCTGGGCTATTCCTAATGGGAATAAGGATGAAGGGGGCGGGAGGAGAAGTGGGTACTAAAAATTGCAGATGTGCAGAACTACTCAGAGATAATTTGTGCTGGCAAATAACACTGTCAGCCGGTTTGGGAGTAATACAGACAGCTTGATACCTGTTCTTCCTGAGCCACCTTAGTGATTTCTTTTTCTTAGTATCTTCTTTAATAGCTAGCAAGGCTTTACAGCAAGCAGGGCTACATTAATGGTGTGCTGAGTGGAGGTGGATTTGTGCAGATTTAAAGAATGTGCTTTAGCAAGTTCATAAAATGTATTAAAACAGCAAACCTGCTTGTTGCTGAATTGAGGGATATGCCTGTGAGAGGGGAAGGAGGATCCTTAAACTTTTGGAGGCTAGTGGAGCTGGTGCTTAGATAGGAGCAAAGGGATGAAGATGTGCATCTCTGTTACCTGTCAGTTCCTGTTAAGGTTATGTCTCAGTACAAATAAAACACCGCAGTCAAGCATCAACCCTTGCCTCATCTAAAAGTAGCTTCCAAGGAAACAAAAGTCTGGTAGAAGTTCACTTGGAAGGAATGTCACATAACAACTCTCTTTATTAGCTGGTACATGGGTCTGTTGCTTGCTTTTGGGAAGGCAGTACCTGTTTTTTCTTTTAAATTAACATTATTTCCATCATGTCATTCACATTCCACCCCCCCCCCCCTTTTTTTTTTTTTTTTAGTTTTTTTCTTTTCCCCAGCCATCTTTAAACTAGGCTATGTATCTACTGTTCTATCTACCTGGGTGTGTTTCAAATCTCTTCTCACTGTCTAGATAGATAGTCACTAAGTGTTTGCTCCAAAAATGTCCCACCTAAAATGAGGCCTGTTGCAACAGCTGCTGCTGTGATAGTATGTGGATGTACATCAACAGCTGTCTTATGATTTAAATGTAAATTAGAAAGGAAGCATTAGCATCTCCATTTTGCAAGACAGGAGCTGAATGTTAGAGTGTGATTTGACCAAGGTCATGCAGGTCTGTGGCAGATGTAGAAACTGAACATCCCAGTCTGTTGTGTGAGCCCTGAGACATTCTTTCATTTTAATCTTTATAGCTTAATGACAAATTCTGACTTGTTTATCTAACCAATTGCCCAGACTGAAATGGATTCTTTCTTATTTTTCCCATGTGGTCCTTTCTTTTATTCTTCTTTCATTTTTTCAAATCCCTCTAAATGCTACTTATAAATTGGCTACTGTACTTTTTCTTTTCAACCCAAGAGTTTGGATCTTCCTCTTTTGTTAATTTGTTGCTTTTTGCACCTTAATGTCTTGTTTTAATGCCTCTTTTATCCCAACTTCTTAAAAGCATTTCATGTGTAGATTTGATGCCTTTTCATGTCAGCTTTAATATTTTGTCCTCGCTCAGGGCCACCAGTCGTTGGCTCACAGTTTTTGTCATTGCTAATTGTTATACTTTGTTTTATTGCTGTGTCCTTCTGTTGTCCTTTCCCAATACTTTGCTCAAAAGTGCTATATAAATAACTAAAATATAGTGTAATGGGCCAACTGTAAAGTAAATCAATGGACAACCTTGCTGTGAGGCCAAAACTTGGGGTCCCCTAGAACTATGCTGCAGAAGGCTAGCTGAAAGTTGAGCACTGTTCTTCTCTTAGCACCACTACTATCAGAATTTCTTTGTGTTGTTAATCCCTAATATTAACATTTTTWAAATTTGTTCTCTAACACAAAGGATGATTAGAAGGTCTGATAGAAAGCAGGTGCAGTAGTTACTTAGATTGCAACACAAAAGGCTTGTCTTGACATACTCCTAAAAAGGAAATAAAGTCCTAGGAATGCTGAGGACCAAATCCAAGAGGGTTTTGAGTGACCAACTGTCACTTCAGGTATTAAAGGGAATAGTTGTTTGAGGAAGCTACAGTTGAACTGGATATGGAATGAAGTCAGTTTAATCCTATTTCAAGCTCTTGCATCAACTGTCATAAGCATATGCCTTACTTTTGACAGGCAATTGCTGTGGAGTTCTTGGCTTAATTCTTGCCAAGGGCTGACCAGATTTGTTTCTAAGCCCACCATCAAGGCAGCTTTGGATGGGAGTCCTACAGATGTTGGTATGTTCCTGTAGGCCAGCAGGTGAAGTAAGGATTTCAATAATTAATGGGAGTTTTTAGCATTTCTGTTGTGCTTCAGAGGTCAGTGCAGTGTGGTTGGAGCTACTTTTTTCAGAGCAAAAGTAACCAGAATGAAGCAACTGGGTGACATATATGCGATGGGTTCTAAAAGATCTTTGGCACATCAAGAAATATAATATGCAATTGCAGCACAAATTTGAGCTCAAATGATTAAGGATTGGGGGGGGGGGGAGTTTTAGCTCTTTGAATTTGATATAAYTGCTTACAAACTAATTTGCCCAAAACAGCAGTTTTCCTTTGGTTTTGGCTTTTATGTTTAAAAAAACCAACACCATCTATTGGACGAAAGCATTGAATTTTTTTTTTATCATCTGGCTAAAAATTGAAAATGCAGAGAATAGAACAAATTACAGGAAAAAATAATTATTCTGCTATAGTTGCTGGCCTACCATGGGAGTATGCCAGGGGAGATGAAAAAGTTTGTTCTGCTGTGTGAGCCGTGCTGGTCCAAGAAACATCCATGCAGGAACAGTTTGAGGTGGAATGGTTTGTGCTTCTGATTTCGAGGTCAAGGAGAGGTGTTTTCAAGTGCAGTTGGAAAGAGAATTGTTGTGCACAAGTAGTGCTTCTGTGGAACTCAAGATTTATTATATATCGTAAGATTGATACATTTGATAATGGCTGTGAGGCTGTTCCTCCTGAGGGGTAATGTTAGAGCTGTTGATAAGTCATGAGAGGGGGCTGTGATAGGATGTCAGAGAGTGTTTTGGAAGGGTGCAGGAGAATTGCTAGAGCTGACTTCCCACTGACAGACAGTCAGAGGGAGAGGTGTCCTGAAAAGTCAGTGGTGCAAAGAAACGTCCAGAAACTCTGAGAGGGACCCAAATCCATTTATCACACCAGTAACAAGTGGTGTTGGGACCTCCAGATGTTGAGGGGAATTTGAAAACTAGGTGCAAGTAATCRGGTTCGTAAGAGGCATATGGGCATGCACATTTCCCTAAAAAAGCAGGAGGTGGCATCAATTTTGCTTCTTTATAGGAGCTCTGAATGTGGATGTTCAAATGCAAGTTAAGTTCTCTCAGTGTTTGGAGCTTGTTAGGGCAGATGTTGCAAAGCAGTGAGAGGATGCAGTGTGAGTAGACACAGGGCAGCCAGTGGGTAGTGTACATCTCTCTGGTAGATTAGACTTCTATCAAATTCTAAGATAAGTTTGTAACTTTTGCAAACCTTGTGTAATCAGTAAAGCAAAATTTTTTCACATAGCTGAAACTTTGGGCAGCTTTTAGAAGCAAAATGTACCTCATTAATCTGACACAGGAATGTGTAAGCCTTTAATTAGGGACTCTCTAATAAAAGCAGCAGCAGACTTCCCCTTATGTAATTGCTGTGGTGGAAACTTGTTCTCCTGAGTTTTAGATGTATGCATTTTTTTATTATTGCATTTTATCTTTAAAGAGGGAATAACTGTGTTTATTAAGGTGGTTGTATTTACCCTTAATGCAATGCATTAAGCATCTATTTGTTACCAAGAAGTCTGCTTTAGCAGAGTTTGTGCTTGTAGAAAAGCAGAGCTATTGATTAGACTGCTTCTGAGGCACTTTACTCTCATTACAGTTGGAGTAGATTTGGTGTGGTGTACTCTGGTTTCTATAAGCAGTGTACTATGCATGTGTGTTTTGCCTGCTGGATGTTTAATGGTTGCTGTTGGAAGAGATTTTCTGTCTTATATGGCATTGGTATTGTTTGAATGGTGGCATTTCCTTCTCCTTTCCATTTGCTCTGTTAATGGTAATAATTAACCAGCTCTCTGCTTTCACTTTTAATAATATATTGATCACTCGAGTATTGTAAATGGGGTCTCAGTATATGTACTTTTGCATGAAATGCCATTCCCAGTAGCTCTAATATTTATCCCAAATAGCTCTTAAAAACAAAAAAAGAACCTTGCAGCACAGATGTTCTAAGATTATTTAGGAAAAAAAAGGGTTCAGAAATCTGGGCACCAATATATGACTACAGGGATTTTTGTAATTCTTTTATCTGTGATGTTGAATATATAGAGGCCTGGCTATGATTTGTGTATATTATAGCTTTCACAGACTGCAGTGAGAATAGGGTTGAGCAAGCTCATTTAGTTTTGTTAATTTTGTTGATATTTTTGAGATAAGGGAAAATATGCCTAAGGACTTCTGCTTCCTCTCCCTTCTTCCCCAGAATGCAGCATGAGCAGCAGTGGCAAAGCCTGTGCTGTGCACAAGCATAGGAAGATATGCGCTGGAGGAAAATCAGAAATATAACACTAATTTCCGTACCTAGATAGCTCATTTCACCTTCCTTGTACAGATCTGCAGCAGCAACATCAGAGACTGAGGGATGTAAAGGCTATGTCTCTTGTCTTCAAGAGCCTTCACCTCATTTTTGAGACAAGTCTGGAAGATTTGAGCAGTACAGAGTCCTATCACAGTGCTTTTAAATTCTTGTCAGCAGTCTTAGGAATGCTAGAGCTGCGGGCAAGTTTGTAAACAACAACAACAAAAAAATCAGCCTCTAGCAAGCCTGAAAATAAAAGAGCTTTGGACAGCTTCCTCTGAGTTAGAAAATAAAGGAAAGAATTGAAATTTAAGTCAAGTTTCCTTTCCAATCCTTTATTTGTAAGATGCGTGTGGATTTCTGTCCTGGGAAGCTAGGTGTGTAATTTTATCTTCCCTTGGCATGCCTGAAAAATTGGGTGCAAAGATTCTGTGCTGCCTTCTCAGCAAGGCAAGTGCCAGTACTTGAACAGCTGCAACTCTGCAACTACTATAGCAGGACTGGGGCTTGTTGCAAAATCAGGGCTGTTCATGAAGTTGGGGTTGTTCTTCTGGAAAAGCGTTCAAGTTTCTGTTGTAGAAAGCTAAACACCTTTTTTTTTTTTTTTTTTTGATGATGCTCCGGTGAGTGGGAAAAAATTATTTGTTTGAAGGACAAGAACATTTTAATTAGCAGAAAAAGTAGATTTCTACTAGAGGTGTTGATATGGGTGGATGTTCTAAGTAGTTCCTGCAAACTTTTAGCTGAGGAGCCTAAAACTTCTTTGGTAGGAATTTCAGAGTATAATGAATGGGTACAGTTTTGTCGCATGGGTTACTGCCTAGGTTTCAAACAGTGTAATGAAAGAAGTAGTGTGCAAGAGGAAAATAAAGCAATGAAACAACAGAATTTAGGGAAATGTAAACCCTGCCTTGCCATTTGCATGACCAGTGCCATATATTGAAGCGGTGGACATGGATGCTACTGCTCAGTAAGCCCAGGTACGGACTCGGTACTTGTTTTTCCCCTTCTGAGGTGCATTCTTTAACCATGTAAAATTGCCTGCCTTGGACTGAATGCTACGTTAAACCAAACCTTGACTATATCAGTATGTCTGGGGAATGCAGTAATTGAAGCAGATTGTAACAATTGCAAATAGCTATTCCCAGCATTTGTATCCCTGTGTATATTGGGATCTTCGTAGTACTAAAAAAGCTAGTTAACCAAGAAACTATGTGTGCATGAGATGGGATGACAAAAAGTGGTCTTAGCCCTGGGATATCTTTTTGATGGTTACTATAGCTTATTCTTTTCTTCTGTCTCCTGCTCCAGAAATGCTGTTTATTAAAAGTGGTCTTTAATGATTCCTTCTGCCCCATCAGTCTCGAGCAATACGGTAATGCCAGGCAATTGTGCCAGTGCCATGGTGAAAATAGCAGGCATGGCTGTGTCCTCCCAAGAAAGTGTGGTCATTTGCTTCAAAAACATCTGGAATCAGGAAATCCCACACAAGTACCTTGCAAGGCTTGCCAGCTTTCTCACCAGGATCCCTCATCATTCCTGAAATGATTTTCTAGCCACATTCCTAGATTTAGCCAACCTGCCATCAGAACAGGGACCAAAACAGCAGAAAAGTGTTTTCCATGAAAATTTTCTTTCCTAAATTGAAAGACCCTTAAGGACTTTGTTTTTCCTTGCTGCACAGGCAAGTCCATACCCATGAGTGTTTCTTTTGTAGCAAAACCACACGTCGCAGACATGTCTGAGTGCTGGTGTGGTGTGTGGAAACGTAGTCCTGGGAAGGTATGTAAGCGCTGTCACAGATCTGAGCTTATACACGTAGTGAACCTAATAACATTGAGAGTGCTTACACACATATTTACTCTAACATCAGTTCAAATCCCATTTGTTTGCTTGCTCCCTACTTACATGCCTGGCCAGACTGGGAGCACTCCTACAGCTGCTGCTTCTCTTCCTGCTCTCTCCCCCAGAGGCTGGCGCCATTTGGCCAGCTCAGAGATGCTGCTGAAACCTTGCGGTGGTCTCCTTGCTGCTAGTTTCTCTCAGTTTAAAGCTTCTTCCCTCACCACATGTACCCCCAAGGCCACTGTTTGTCGCTGTTTGCCTTTTGGGGGGGAAGCCCAGTTTTTGGGGCTGGGTAGTTGTTTCCTCAGCTGCCTGAGGGGAGCCTGCCCTGGCCACTGCTGGCTCTAGAAGGTTCTGTGGAGAGGCACTGCCTGTCAGCACCTCAGGGGAGAGAGCACCTTGCTTATAGCTTGTGACTCACAGTGCTTCTGCAGCCCTTCAAAAAAAGATCAAAAGTGTTGGAAACAGCCCAGTTTTGGAGGGAAAAGTGTGCTCTTTGCTTAAGTAGAGGTTTGATCTCAGGACCCCGCTGCTGCCGTGAGAGAGGGGATCTCATAGCAGTGGACTGCGGTAGTGGGGGCTGCCTGCTAACATGGTGGGAAAGGAGCGAGGTGACAGGCCAGGCAGCGAGCAGCACCGGGTACCGGGAAGAGATCGGTTTGGGAACCAAAAATGCTGCTCCCTGGCTATGGTCTGGTGGTGATAGAGGTGCCGTGGGGCGCTCGGTTATCCCGGGACTGTGGGGCTGCTGATGGCCAGAAAGGGGAGAAACCTCCTGAAGACAGTCCCACAACAATGCTATATGCACAGCGAGATGAAGACATATTCCACTTCACTGAACCAGGCTAATACCACATCATTAGCTATCTTATCCTTGCTGATTCTTAAATTAAGTTTTTCCCTTACAGTTTTTTTTTAAGATTTAAAGATTCTTGCCCTTCCCCCCCAACCCTTTTGTAATTTTGTTTTTGAGCTGCAGCCGTGGAGCTGCGCTCCTCTCCCCCTGGGCCGAGGGGCTCACGTAATGGCAGCAAGTGCCGCATCGTGGGTCAGGGAGCAGGCAAGGGAAAGGCTTCCTCCTGGCAGAATCGTATTTTATTCCACGGGGAGACAACATTTCTTTGCAAAACACTCCTCTGACTTTAAAATAATACATAATAACTATAAAATTACCAAATGTCAGGTAAACAAAAAGTTATTAAGGATGACCTTATTAGTTCTATCTGCAAGTCACAGAGCGAGGTAATTGTCAAGTCTCACTGTTATTAGGTTGAAATAATAGTTTGGGGACCATCAACATTAAAATTTCATTATGATGGGACAAAAAGGCTCATGTATAATCAATAGTAAGAATCCATTATTATTGGCTTGGAATGAATGAAGCATGAACGCATTTGTGCAGATATGAACAGTTAGCAATCTTTTGAATAATAAAGAATTAACACTACACAGATAATGTCATTCTGGGAATTGGACTCAAACTCAAGTTGGTACATGTCTCTGTTATAAAGTCAGATTCACATTTCTTGGTAACTTCCATTAAGCTGTTTCTCAAAATACCCTGTGTGTCTACAATTTTGTATTCCTCAGCTCTGGCTTGCAAGGGAGGTGGGCAAGTGGATCAGGGTTGTGGTGGAGTGTGCTCTGTCGCTTGCTAAGTTTGGTGGTGGTGCTGGGAATAGTACTGCATTGGGACACTTAATGCAGCGGGCACGGGTGGGTGGGAGCAGGTTGGGAAGGTGCTGTTGCTTTCTGCCATCCTGAGCTTGGCAGYGGCATTTCAATGAGACAGTGTGTTGTCGCTTGCATCAGAGGCGCCAGGTTGAAATAGGTAAGGGATGGTGAATGCTGAATGGAGAAGAGAAGCACAGAGCCTGTGGAGCGTGCTGGTTCCTGGGGACATGGCCAAAGCCGTGGACGTGGTGTATGACATTACCTTATCTACTGTACATGATGTGCTGAGACAAGCTGTTCCCAGCATGTTCTTTTCTGTCGCTGTGGGATACGTCACATTGGCAGTATCATTAGTCTCTTATTTTCCACTGAGGAGGTGGACCCAAAATGCACTTCAAAAAAAAAAAAAAGGCGCACAAGTCATTATGTGCTAAATCTGATGCATTTAAATTTTTTTCAACCCCACTTTGAGTTTCTATATACTAAGTGCCTTTGAAAGGTGTTATTTAAGGGTATTTTAACCCTGCTTCCAGACTAACAGCT
The DNA here is from genome assembly GCA_035582835.1 of Phoebastria nigripes. Lineage (NCBI taxonomy): Eukaryota > Metazoa > Chordata > Aves > Procellariiformes > Diomedeidae > Phoebastria > Phoebastria nigripes. The sequence continues at coordinate 1,438,909 of JAYKAV010000356.1, read as the reverse complement.
GCTTCTCAACATTATCTTCTGGCTGTGGTTTACCCGCTCCCTCATGCTGACTCCCAGCTGCTACGATACCCACAGTACTTTGAATCTGAGTTAGTTGTTGACTTTAGACTGCAGTTTTACAGGGAAGAAGGTGTGGGTTGCTCCAAACCTGCCTCTGCTATTACAGTGAAGGACCTCGGACATGTAGTGTTACTTTGTGTGTTATGGAGTGTTCTGCAGTGCTCCTACTCCCATGTCTTTCAAATTCCCAATCACAGAGCACTACAAGAGAGATTCTGGCCTTCTGCTATGAGGCATCCCTGCTCCAGGTATCAGATGTGCAAACTTGCAGCCCTCCCTATGCTTGCTAGCCCAGCCAGAGAGCACCTAGGAGCAGTCTCTTCCAGAAACTCGCTCTGTTTTCTCCAGTGGCTTCCTTCTATAGCATGCCTTATTTCTGAAGGAATTGGGAACATCACCTGATGCCTTATAAAGAAGTAAAGAAATCTTGTGGCTCTGGCACTTGACAGGCTCAAGGAGACTTTCTGGGGAGTCTGGGAAGTCATTTATTTTTTTTTCAACTGTGAAAGGGGAACAATCATTTTCTTAGTCAGTGGAGGGGGAATAATTATTTATTACTTGCATTACAATAGCACTAAGGACTGGTTGGGCTAAATGCCCAGAAATTGAAAAAGTTACTTAAGGAATTAAGTGTATCTTTTTTTTTTTTTTTCCTTTTTCTTTTTTCTGAAAGGCACTGATAATACTTTAGATGGAAGCCCTACAGGGGAATGAGTGGTGTATTGCAGTGGCACCTGCTTTAATCCATTAGAATGGGTATAATTATGAAAGAGAGAGAGAGTGTTATTTCCTTTCCACTTTTACCAACAGTGCATTTCTTCTTCCCTATACTTAACTTTCAGCTGCTTTTCAGGGGTAAGAGAGGAAAATAATTGAGAGGCCAAGGGCAGTAACCCAGCTGAGCAGCCCATCTGTTTCTGAGAGAGGAATGGAAAGGAAGGAAGGTACCACCAGTAGGGCCTTTAGATTCTGTTCCTTCTGCCTCGCTGTGGGGGAAGAGGGAAAAATCTGACCTAATCCATGGAGAGAGGGAGGATTATACTGGCTTATTTCCGGTGTCCCCTTTTCTGAGAAGGGGGCTAGAAGAGGAGGAAGCCCTTAACCTTTCCAGCAATGAAGGGCAGAGATCCAAACAGTCTTAGAGCATGTGAACATATATTTAATTTGGCTTAGTACCCAAAGCCTGTTTGATGAAGTGATGTGCATGCCTCCTTTTTCATCATTTGTCCCTGTGAGAGCAGATGTAATGGACAACCTGAGATGTCTTCAGTGCGAGAGACTGAGGGGAAACATGCAGAATTATGAGAGGTACTGAAAATTTTTGGCCTGCTGAAGGCATGAGTCACTTTCTCACGTGCTTTTTTTTAAAAAACTTTTTTTTGTTGTTTTGTTTTGTTGACCTGTGATGTAAGGCACTGGCATTTCCTTTACCTGCCTGAGGGTGCGGAATAAGGAATATATAGGTGTGTTAAACTTATGAAAAAAGAGGCAATTTATATGACTTTTTTTGGGCTGAACCTAATTTCTGAAACTGTTCTTCAATTTTTTTTTTTCTTTTTTTTTTTAAAGCAAGATATACATGCGGGGCACATAAAAACAGTAAAAAGGTTTTACAGAGCACATACCATAAATCAATGAGTAAGTTGTTCAGAACAGCACTAACAATGAATATAACTGAGCATATATAAATCTAGGGAGGAGGAAACCTTTTTTTCTCATCTTGTAAAGCCTCCTGCTGATTTATAAAATAGGTGAGTAGCCATAAAAACTGTCTAAGTATGCCCAGGAATTATACAGTAGTTTAAAAATACATTACTATTGTATTCACAACACAGAGTATTCATCACTGATACAGTTCCATAATTATAATTGTTAAACATAAGTCCCCCAAACCAAATCTGCACCTTTATTAGATAGAATGATCACTGCAGAGTTTGTCTACCTAGAAGAAACCTATTTTTCTCCCACTAAGTTGCATCAACCTGTTTTTCTTTTAGTGCTGAAACTAATTTCAAGTAATCCGTTTCAAAGCTGATTTTTAGCATAACTAAGTTTTAAGTTAAGTTGTAATTTTAAACCCCAATTCTTTCAAATTATTTTTCATATCTAAAACTAGGAAACATGCGTGCTATAAAACTTTCAGATCTTGTCTTCTGCTTCTTCTGGGTGTCTGCTTCTCTGCCGTGCTGTTTGATCCCTGTTGACTTCTGTGTGAGTGTTTGTTTCCATTTGCATGCAAAAGTTCTTCTTGTTCCATTATCAAGAACAGGTAATATCTGGGAAGAGACTTATGTACTTGAATTCTTTTCATGGGCAAAATATTTCAGTTCTGCCTCTCTTGTAATCTATTTCTGACTTTGAGGCGAATGATAAAGGTATAGTGCCTGCCATAAAAAGTAACATTTCAAGTAAAAGCATTTACTTACAGGTCATAATTGTTTTTAAGTAGTATTTAAAGGGGCAAATGCAGTGCAATTTACAATAGTTTAAACCAACCATGAGAATACTTCATGCTCATAAACTGCATTTCACTTCTAAACTGTTATGAATACCCTAGAGACAATGAATTTGCACACATACATTTTAAAACCTGGGTTTTCTTTCCTTTTTTGTGCGCATGGAAACTTCTTCCTTGCTGAATTGCTGCCTCATGACTCTGGCCTTGTTTTTATTTCTGTAGCATACCTGCCCCCAAATAATTGCAAGTATAGGCAAGGTCTAATTTTATTCTTCCTTATTCTTACCAGTTGGAGAGCACATAATACTGCTGAAGAGACATAAAGAAAAGTTTCAGTTCTATTAGGGTAAGAGCATGTCTGAATGCAATAGAAGCCCTTTTTGTATGACCCTCCACTAATGTAGCCCTTTGGATTAGAGAGAAGGATTTCTTTTTCCTTAGCAATAAAGTAACCTACTCACAGAACTGTTGGTACTGCTATTTCTACTTCTGGATAGAAGCCAGTATAATGACAGAAACTGTAAGTTGTTACTTTTAGTGGTTTATTATTATTAGATGAGAGAAATAAGTTTACCAGTTCTATGTGGTCTAGCATCCTTTATATTTAAAACAAATAATGACCTTTCTTACCTTTCTCCCAGCCAAAGTGTCCAAGCTCAGACAAAACCAATTGGCTTGTCCAGCTGACTCTTTTTAAGACAATTCACAGAAATTGACTCTTTTTATTAAAAAGAGATGGGGCAATTGTATCGATTCAGTCTGAGTCCATGCAAACAGTTCTAAAGGTTTTGTAGTCAGTCCAATCCAGTTGGCAAGAGCTGCCATGTTTAATGTCCTTCAAATGAAGAAGAGGTGTGAGCCATTGAGAAATGAAAGTCTAGTCTTCAAAAACAAATCTGTTCATTTTTTTTGAGTGCAAAAAGCATCTTAAAAAATTTAACTTCTATTTCTTTGTCACTTTCATAACTCAAAAATGCTAGACAAGTGTTTTTGAACTTCAGAAAAACTTTGTGAATTTTACTGAATTTTGAGTGGTGGCAGGAAGATTCTGAAGGGAAATACTTCTGCTCACATCAGCTTCCAAAAGTTTAGATCCTCATTTAAACTTGTTCCAGTTTTTGATCTGGCAGATGGACTAGAAGTCTCTTGGCATCTGATATTTTAATTTTTTAAATTTCTGCCTTTTTTTACAGTGATTAAAATCACTGTAAAAATTTTGTGAGAAAACTCTATCTCACTTGGCTGCTTTCTTTTCTGCTGTCAGAGAAAGCAGGTGATTGAGAGACCTTGACTTTAGTGGGACCTAGATCTGGACTTCAAAAACATGTGGGATGGAGGGAGGGGAAATTCCAAAGCTGAGTTTTCTGGAGCATTTTGATCACAGAGAATCTTGTTAGCCAAACCAGAGTTTTTTTGATACAGGCTTGTCTTGCCTAAACTGTTTAGAATTTTGTAGTAACTTCTTAGAATAGCGCGGTCTCACAAATACTTCAGTTGTTTACCTCTCTTAGTTATAATTCAATGAAAAATGATTCTGCCTGTCCTAGGTAACTATTTTCCCTGTGATGTTTGAACTTCCATTATGGCATTCATTATATCATGTAATATAAAGAGTTCTTTGTAATTACATTTTGACAAATACACATTTCATGTTCATAACATAGAAAATAATTTGCCTTTGTTTAACTCTTTAGCTTCTGCCCTGTTTTTCTTTCACTATGCAGTATGATTTTACTGTTCTTGGGCAGCCTTCTTTTTAGGGAATGTATGTATGCCACATGTAAAAAGAGTGCAATTTTGTACTTTCTGTGTGTTCATATTTGTCACATTCATAGACCAAAGCCTTAATTGCTTATGTACTTGACTGAAAGTTAGTCAGGGAACAAAAAAATCTCAATGGCTGTGTCATCCCAAGTCGGTTTATTTAACAAAGTCTTTGGGTCTTTAATTCCCAGTTTATTTTTAACATATCAGAAAACTTTTAGAATGGAATTAATCTCATTTAATATACCCATCAAGAAGTTAAGTGCCTAGGCTAAGCTACTCTCCTGGGCTTTCAGTGTGAATATAAAAAAATGCTTCTGGATTTGTCCCACTTACCTTAGAAACCTTACCCTACTGATTCCTCTCCAGTGCTCAATGAATGATGACACTTATATTAATAGAATAGAATAGAACTGTGTGCCGTTCTGGGCCCCACAATTTAAGAAGGATGTTAAGGGACTTGAATGCGTCCAGATAAGGGCAACGAAGCTGGTGAATGGGCTGGAAGGAATGTCTATGAGGAGCGGCTAAGAACTTTTGTGTTTGTCTAGTTCGGAGAAAAGGAGTCTGAGGGATGACCTCATTGCTCTCTACAGCTTCCTGAGGAGGGGAAGTGGAAAGGGAGGTGCTGAGCTCTTCTCCCTGGTATCCAGTGATAGGACACGTGGGAATAGTTCAAAGCTGCACCAGGGGAGGTTTAGACTGGACATTAGGAAGCATTTCTTTACCAAGAGTGTGGTCAAACACTGGAACAGGCATCCTAGAGAGGTGGTCGATGCCCCAGGCCTGTCAGTGTTTAAGAGGCATTTGGACAATGCCCTTAATACCATGCTTTAACTTTTGGTCAGCCCTGAATTGGTCAGGCAGTTGGGCTAGATGATCGTTGTAAGTCCCTTCCAACTGAAATATTCTATTCTAAAAGAAGCTAAAAGGGACATCTAAAAGAATTAAATCCTTGCATGTAGCCTGAATGCCACTCAATAACAATGTATTATTGGAAGCACAAGGCTGATGCCTAGTGTCTGTGTGCAAAGGCTTGAGAAAGGATAAAAAGTGCTTATGGTAGCTAAACATTAGGGCAAGAAAGGCTGCTAGTAGCAACAAATTGTCCTTTAAAAATTGAAATTGAGTCCAAATGAAGAAAATAGAAAACACTATAAGTTATGGTGAATTTCAAAATAGAATGAGGTAAACTAAAAAAGACCTTAAGCCAATGTGTCCTCCAAACATTAGGAAGAGGAATGTATGCTGATGACACAAAGCTGTTCAGAGCAGTATGGACAAGAGCTGACTATAAGGAATTGCAGTAAGACCTTATGAGACTGAGTGACTGGGCAATGAAATGGCACATGATATACAGGAGGTGAGGTACATAGGGGAAAATAATCCATTTCATATGTAAAATAGTAGGCTCTGATATTTTCTTCCTTCAGGAGAAGGATTGGTTTGTCTTGTGTTGTGGAGGGATCGCCATGCTTTTAGTGGTGTCTGGAAGCCTTTTCTGGGATAACTGAGCACTCAAGGGTTGTCTTCCCTGCTCCACCCACCCCCGGTGAAAGAAAGGAAAATATCAGTTTTGAGAATTTCTTGTTGGTTTTTTTGGTTTTTGTTGTCTTTTTGTATCTACTCAGTTCCCCGGGAAATAGACGACTCCTCTTTGCATATAAATTCTATTCAAGCAAGCCAGTGTGAGCGGAGTTTGTGTGTTTTAAGCAAGAAAGATTCCCATTGACTGAGATAGCTTCAGCTGATTCCAGATGACACCTTACCTGGTGTTTGGCCATTTCTGGAGATTGCTGGACAGGAAAGGGTGTATTCTGTGTTTAATCCTTGGAGAATTAAAAGGAGTTAATTCCTCAGTTGAGCACAAGTATAGATAAAACCATGTATCAGCAGAATCCCTTAAATCCTTATAAAAGAAGAGGTGACATTCTTTAAGTTGCCTCTGGTATTCAGCATTGTTTCTCAGCATCTTCTGCTCATCCAAATCTATTGGGCTGTTGTGTGACTGGTGAGGATTTACACTGTGGTTTTTTTTCCCCCCATTTATTTTGCAGGAAAACATTCTTACGGTTTCTCCACTTTCAGGTTTTATGCTTGTCACTTTGCTTTTGCTGACTGCCTTCTGCTCTGCAGATCATTCATGAGTGAGGCCTGATAGGGCTTTTAGGACTGATACCTCTGTACTGACAATGAGCGAGCAGTTCTTGTGTTCAATACCACGTGTTTGGTTTTGAAATCTGTCTTTGTTCCCATAGAACCAACAGTTTCACTCAGCTCTGTCCATTAACAGTAGACCACATTGTATCATATTTATTTAAAAAAACATGGCAATATTGTTAACCAAAATAGCAAAATTGGAATACATTCAATCTGAAGAGATTTTTCCCCTCTGCATTCAAGGCATCAAAATTATTCTTCCATCAAAACATAACAATTGTTATGAATGATATCATAATACTGTGAACTGCTTAAGAGCTTCCACTTTAAAACTGTAATGGGCCATGCAGACAGAAGGGGAAAAAAAGGCTAAAAGCATAAATTGAAGATAATCAATGTGAATAGACCTTACCCATTGTGCAGTTTGAATAGGATAAGCACACATTATCTGGCATAATTGGTTCATGTGATTTTCTAATTGAAGAGAAAAAGTAATTAGAGCCTAATTGAAGCAAAGTAACACAATGTCTGTCAGCATTTCTCCTTCTACCACACATTATATTATTACCTGTCATCTTTTACTTTAGTGGGACTGAAAAAATGAGAAAAAAAACAGTATAAAACCTTTGGATTTTACCTAGCCAAAGCAAAGGTACAGGTAAAAGACACTAAATAAAAGCAAATAGGGCTGAGATTAACTGTGTACACTCATGGGTGCTTCCAAACTAGGAGTGTTCAGTTTGCCTAATTAAGAAACTAATTGCATTTTGTAAAATGATGTTATAAATTCAGTCTTATTAAATCTTAGAAAGAAGAATATTTAAAACATATTTGATTTGACTCAGGGCTGGCTCTGTACTTTCTGCTTTACATTTCTAAGTAAAGAATTTTGCAGTTTGCAGTGAAAAAGAAAACGGTTGCTATTTTTAGCAAAATGGTGGAGAACACCTTTGCAGCCTTCTCTGCTGAATTTTTTTCATGGAACAATTTCATTCCAAAAACTGTCTAACATGAGAAGATGAATTGCTGCCAGTGCAGAAAAGAGATTGTACTTGGAAGTTGTCTGGGAGATGCTTTGAATAAAGAGTGAGAGGATGTTGCAGGATATTCTCCATCTCTTGGGAACAGAAATATGTTTTAGGGCTTTTTATTTCCTGGGGGAGAGAAAGGAGCCTGGGTGATGGAGTAGTTGTTATCTCTCTCCTCACATAAAAATTTGGGTGTAACTTGAAAACAAGTTTCTTGAGACAATATACAGTTATTCTTATTAAGGGTAGGTGATATCTTAATGTAATAAGAGGCTACATTAAGTAAAGATGGAAGAATATTTTTGGTAAAGGAGCTGTAACTCATCTCCACTTCCCTTGTTACTATCATGTGTTTAGTGTTGTGTCATTGCCAGTGGAGCAGAATAGTGAAAATTAGAGATCAATCATCTTGATGTTGCAAGGCCTGTCAGGTTTCTTGCTGGTCATCCTGACATCAGTTATTAACCCGCACAGTTAATAAAAGAAATTGCATCTCAGTACCCTTTCAATGCATTTGTAGCTGCTGCTATCACTTGCCTCCAGTGTTGGATTCTAAAACACTGGGGTATGATGTCATTGGGAAGATTTCCGGACCAAAAGGTATGTTATAATCTTGATTTCTCTCCTTGCCACGTGTAGTAATACCTGTTGCTAGTGCAAAGAGAATGTTATCATGTTTCCTTCCTCTTATCTGTAGGAGAAAAAAACCAACCCATCTGTTTTGGAAACAGTGACTCAATCTTTACTACCTACAATGTGCTTGACTCATCGGTATATTACAAATATACCATCAGTCTTTAACCTAAGTATCTGAATTGATACTGGATAGTGGCTAGCTCAAGTGTTTAAAATGGCCACAGGCAGCCTGGCTTTGATTCCTGTATAGTAGTCTTCAAAGCGTGATAAACTCTTATTATCTGTGGATTGCACAGATCTGAGGTCCTTTGACAGTATATGATGTCCCAGGTCTTCAAACAAAAGCTGCTCTCTGTTCTGATGTTGAGTTGCTCTGAAGGTCATTGATACCTTGTGCTGGTGGAAGTGGCAACTGTGTCTGTTTTCCAACACTGAACTGTTTTCTGTAGGGTGTTTTCCAAGTTCTCAGTTAGAGGGTATCTTTTTTTCTGAAATGTGCTCTTCCTTTGCAGAGGAAAAAGGAAACAGTGAGGGTGGGAGACCGGGAAGGTCTGATAAGCAGCAGCTGTGCTTTCTAGACCTGAAAACCTGTTGCGGGAAGCAGTGAGAACAGCACTGTGAGACAAACTGGTTAACCATGACTACAGCAGAACGGCCAGTTTGTAAACAGCAAGTTAAGGAAGGCTTACTTGGGCATCTTCCTAAACTAGGGTGAATACAGAACAGCTAGAGACCAGAAAGGGAGAAAGATTGCTAAAAGGATTTTTTAAGCTTTTGTATTTGAAGGGCCTAAATTGATTAAACTGAATTGAAAGGAGTTTTGTTTTTGTTGTGGTGCTGTTTGAGATTCAAATAAGACATTTCACAGTATAACTGTGTCACTGGTTGGTGAAAACCACGCTATCCTGCGTTGATGCTGGGTAGGGTTGTACCACCCAGCAGAAAGTGAAATTTTATTGAGGACAGTGGGAAACAGTGGAGGAAAGAGAGCCCGAGTAGCAAAAATGGGTAAAGGTATGCAGGCTCATGTGCAACTCAAGAATATACAGAATGGAATGGTTTTGCTTGGAGTTAGGCAGGCAAATAAAACTGAATGACTTATGCAAAAAAGAAATGAAAGTATTCACTTTTTTTTTGTTCTTTTAAAAAAATGTTGGAAAATAACTGTATTTCTCGATGAAATCTGAGGCAGTTCCTAGCTCTGCTGATGCCCTTAAAGAAATAATTTTGATGGAAAGGCTTTGCAGAATCCCTTTCATTTTTACTGTCTGTGGTCGCAACTTGCCACACAGCCGCCTAAAATGTCCTGGAAAGGTTAGAAAGGCATTGCCCATAGACACTGTCCTCAGTTTAGTGCTTTCTGTAAGTTATTTTAATGGTGTTACTGATGTTAAAACAAAGAAATAATGGGCAATGAAGGAGAATAAGAGTCTGTTCATGAGTAAAAAGTCAGAGCTGCATAAATTGACTATACCTGAGGCTTTGCCTGCCAAATTCCTTAGACCAAGCAAGATGCTTTCATTTGGGAAGGCTGACTTTTTGGTTTCCTTGTGCTGGAATTTGGTTCACTTCCATGGGAGGAAAGATTTAAATTAGGCTCTCTAAACTTTTGTTCAAACTTTGAGTTTAACTTTGGAACTGAAACTTCAAGAGCTTTGTGGCCCATAATATTTCTTTCACAACATGGGAATGATGGAAGGCTCTGGATGCTATCACTGCTACCTTCTAGTTTTTCACATGTATTCACTTTCCCATTTTATGTTGTGACATTGTAGGTAGAATCTGTTACCCCTCCATCTGCTGTTGACCACCGCTGGGGCCAGGCTCATTTCTGAATGTCATTTACTATTCTGAAATACGTGCTTAGCAGTGAATCTGTAAAAATGATTTGCTACATGATGTTGCTTTTTTATAGAGGTGAGAAAGAATTACATTTTTTAAATAAAATGCTTTAGACAAAGTAAATATTAAAATAGTAATACCTCCAGATGCTGGCACTGTCAAAGATGCATCCGTTCCATTTATCAGCCTCTTAACATGAGGGCTTTTTTCTCCTGTCTCTCTCGAGTAAATGTGGTGCACTTTGTCTGCATGGAATAAAAATTGAATGTAATGACATGCTTTGCACAATCTGATGAACACAAAGGCATTAAATCTGTCACCTGGCTGGTGGAAATTCCCAGTGTGAGAAGCTCTAACATTGAGCCAAACACCTGACTCTTGCATCACCTCCTGTTTGCTCTGATGCAAGGCATATGTTAGCAGGTGAGTGTTGGATGCTGTCTTCCCAACCTGATCAGCAAACACATCTTGCCAGCTGATATCAATTAGCCCTGTTCCTTCCTGCCCTGCTCTGTCCCCCCAACTGTCTATGTAGGGCACAGATCCTCCCTAAGGACCGAGGAGTTGCAACCATCTCTCTGACAATCAGTATGCACAAGAGGCGTGGATGGCAGCAGCATAGGCTCTACAGGCTTACCGGATACCCTGCTGGCTTACTGTTTACCCTAAGCTTGCATTAAGTCTGTTCTACTGTGTCTTCCCTTYAGTTGATTAAATTAGCTTGATTAAGACTAGCACATGTATGACTGTACACTCCAGTCATATATCCTGGCTGATTGCAATGTCAATATGTGTGTAGTTAAACTCCCTTTTGCTTTGCTTAAGGAGTGTGAAACTTTGACTGAGTTCTATCTTTAATAGCTCTACAATTTATGTTCATTGACAATGGATGCAAAACAAAATGAAATTCAGATTGTAGTGAACAGCCTCTCTCAATCTCTGTGTTTAATTAAATGGTTCTTTTCAGGAACACTAAATATGAAAAAATTGTTAGCAGAAGAGACAAGGCTACCAATGTATTATGTAGGCTGTGCACGCTGGAAGTGAGGTTCTAATCTTTGTGTATATTCTTCTTTTTGTTTGACAATACATCTCAATAAGGTTTTACCACCAATGCCTTCAGTTCTCCTTGAGGCATATTGTACTGATATTTGAATGTGTACTTACTTTAAATGCTTTTCTGCCTTGTTGGCCTTAAGTGGGGGTGGAAATGTGTGAAGATCAAATGGATATCGTCTGTGTATCATCTGAATGCTTTTCATCTAATTCTTCCAAAGCCTGCAAGAAACAACTGAAATGTTGAGGACATTAACGTGGAAGAGTAATCTCAAACGAAGTCAAAGGCCAAGCTGTTTTTATTTTTCAATACAATGAGCCTCATTCATTTGGAAATTGATGGAAAAATTAGATTAAGCATTTGCATGTACTGTAGATTGACAGAGGTCATATTTCCAGTTTGCTTTACGATTACTTATATTGCAGACTTCCTTACAAAGCAGATAAATACTGTAGGTAATATTGCTTAGGCAGATGTGGCAAGGATAGTTGTTTGTTCGTGCCCATAATATTTAAGCTGTATTTTTTTGGTGTAGAAATGCCAAGTGCCAAACCTGGGCCCTAGGAGTACCCTTTTGCCCCACATACAGCTGCATCAAAAGACAGTCTCTCTTATGGCTAAGGAAGGTTGGAGGTATTTTGTGCTTACTCAATTACAAGTTGTTATAGTTTGACCATGTTCTTTTTTCTTAATAATTAAAAGGGGAGAGGGTGAGAGAACCTAATAACAATGACTGGATTGTAAAGATCTCCTTTATAAGTCTTCCCCATCTGTCTCTCCCAGTGCAAAAATTAAGAGGAATCAAATAAAATTACCAGGAAACAGACTGGAGGAAAACACAAACCAACCAACAACAGTGATGTTTCTTTGCATCACCAAAGATGGGGGGTGGGGGAGAGGGAATGAAYGAGAAAAATTATATCCTGATCTTTTCCTCTGATTAACTGAGGACTCTTAGTTTATAAGGCTTTTTAACGGCCAAGAGCATCAAATAGGGGAAAATGAGGAAATCTTGACAAAGAATGCTCTGCAGTGAAGACTGACATTACATCACTAATGCATCCTTTTGTGAGCTTGATTATGATAATATTGCGTATTGTTTGTCTCGTACTACTCAGTCATAATATGCCAAACTAAGTGTACTAATTCTAAATATCCTGGGGTTTTTGAGGCTCAGGTTAGACCTTCAGGACTACAATTTCAGCCTAGCTTCTAATGTGCCTCTGTAAATTATAGTGAGGTACAATCATATATTTAGCCATCTGTGTGTGATAGATTGTGCCAGCAAATAATTGCATGTGCAAAAAATGAAAACCAATGTTTGAAAACCTGGCGCTCTCTTATTCTGAAATAATTTCCATTTGTGATATATAATAGTATAGTAGCAAGTTAAAGCGTGTGCTAACAATTATTTGGACAAAGCATCTCAGTTTTGCTGAAGGTACCAATGTTGAAGAACTATAAAATAGTGACGTGAGGGAGAAAGAGGAAAACTCTGAGCTTGGTCGCTTCTCAGTGAAGAGACTACTCAATGCGAAATAGAATTTAAAGTAAACATGTTTACCTGTGTAAACATGTTAAAAACAACCAGGGGGAAAAATGTTTAGGAGCAATAAACCAAAGCTGGGAATATGCATTAGTCAGAGCAGTTTTGCAGCAGTCCTGCCTAGAGAAGGATTTAAGATGTTTTTTAGAAAAAAAAAAAAATCCTTGAAAACATCAGCCCACTATATGGCTGCAGTAAAACTAAGGCAAATGGATGCCAGAAGGCATTACAATGAATAGGACAATAGAAAGATTCAAAAATGTTTGTATGCAAGATACAGGTTGGAACTCATCTAGAACCCTGCTGTACAGGAAGACCATTAGAAAAGATGTTTAAAAATGGCTAGTGAGGAAGAAACCCCCAAAGATGCTGGTCAGGTCCAATATCTGGTTATTAGCAATATTATTAAAATAAAAAGTAGCTCTCAAATAGGATTCATTTCTCATGTTTGTCTACCTATGTTTAATTTTGGCTTCCTGACACTAGGACTTTTTGTCTTTTGCCTTTGAAGACATTTGTTACCAAAATTTGTTCCTCATTTATGTACTTACAGACTGTGATCACAGTTTACATCTTAACCTTCTCTTGTTCAGGTGCAGATTCAACTGTACATTAGTGATGATGGAGTATCTTCCAAATTTTTGTTATTCTTGAGGCTTTTCTCATCTCTAATTTATTAATAGCTTTTTTGGACTGCAGCTATTAAAACTAAAATCTGTATTCCAATACTAATTACCCTAATGCCAAACTAAGGGAGATAAAACTTCCTGATTCCGTCTTGCTATTCATTCTTTTCAAGCATTTTAGGATCAGATTAGCCCTTTGGCAGCAGCATTGTTTAGGATCCATACTCAGCTGACTCTTGACAATGACTCTGAAGCCCTAGTCATAATTTGTGCCCCACAGCAGAGAAGCCCACAGCCTGCACGTCTACACACTGTTCCCAGATTAATAGCTTTAATAGTGACATAAAAATATGGTCACTGGCCACCAGGTTGTTCAGATTCTCTGCAGCTCCAGTATTAATTAGGGGTAAAGATTTCAGCACTAGATAATGTGAAGTGAGATGATGGAGACCTTAAACTGTAAAAGCTGAAATTTTCTGTGCGCTAAGTCAAGGTGATGATACATTGCCTCCGTGCCAGTAACTACCTAATTAGTATGCATAGTTACTGCTAATGACTTCCCTTCTCCTCCATTTCAGGCCAATTCAGCAGCCGTAGTGGTGCCTCACAACACCATGAGGGAACTTTCAAACTGAACATCCCATCAGCAAATACCTCTGAGCTACCATCTGTTTCATAAATGAAGGAATCATGTTGCTTAAGAAATAAAATAACACAACATTATAAGTAATGTTATGCAAATTGACTTAAACCTCTATAGGCAGTCCTCCAACCTGCATCCACTCTTAAGGATTTCCTGGTTGGTCTTCCAAAGCTGAAGTGGATGCTTCTTGTGAATGTGTTTCCCTTCCCTGTTTTTTTTGTGAGCTGGAACCTCAGCTTTAAAAAGCAAAATAAGGATGATAAACAACTGTGTCCCAAACATCACGTGCATGGGAGGCTTTAGTAAGATACTTATTGGTTTCTTATGAAATGTCTCACACCCTGACTGACTGCTGTTGTTACTGCAACTTGTCTCCTGTAGCCCATGTCTTGAAAGTCTTTAAAGATGGAGGCTAAAGACTTTCCCGGTAGGTCGTGTGTTTTCTGCAGTGATGAACTGCAAAAATAAACTACAGAAGACTGCAAGTTCAGGAATAGATATGATCGGATGCATTTGGACTGCTTTGTGGCAACTTCATCTCTTTTCCTCCCTGTCTATGTATGATAGGCTTCCAACCCCACAGAGGCCCATGTTTTCAGTTGGCCTGTATAAACCATTGAGCAACACAGACTAAAAGCAGCTGGAGATCTGAACTTGATATTTAGCCCATGCTTTTCGTGAGATTTGACTTTAATAGCAACTAAAATAAGAATGCAAGAGTCTATTGCTTTTGTAGTCTCTGTGGATATGAAGTTTTGTTGCAGAACTCTCCTGCAAGCAGATATACCTTACTCTCTTCTTGTCCTGAATTAAATTAGCAGGTATATCTTTCTAGGAAAATGGAACAGGAATTGGCCAAAATCTTTTCCCAAGGTCTTTGTTCCTGCTATGAAGTTGTATTAGTAGAACCACTTTGGTACTGCCTTTAAAATGTGACAATTTCTGTGGGTAAATAGGAAGTTGGACAGAACTGTCTCTGAACCTATCCTCAGTTTGTGTTATTTTATTACATAGTCATACAAGCTAGATGATTAAAGGCAATATGTGTTATTTGCTATTTCATATTTGGCAGTGGCTCAGAACAAATATAGCATAGCTTGAAAATATAGTTTTATGGGTTTGTTATTTCCAGAAAGTGACAAAACTTGCATCTTCAGTCTTGGTAAAAATAGGGAGAACTTTGTATGATGTTTCAGAAACCCTAAAAAGGCTGAGAGGACTGATAAGGCATAGAGAGTATGCTCATAAGGTATATAACTAGTCAGTTACAAAATGGACAAAGTCAAACAAGAATATATTGGCAACCACAAATTCTAAAAAGCCAAGGAAAAATTGGGTTTAGATACATGTTAATGAAGAATCAAAGTCACTGCATTTGGATTTAATGCACTTCATTTAATTGCTCCCAACATGCTGAAAAGCTAGAATAAAATATGTAGCTATTGCTAGTATTCTTGGGCCTTTTCCAGAAACAAGTCTAGGCAGCACTGATCTTTAGTCTCCTTTAGAAGAATATAATCCTGGAGTCAATTACTCAAAATTTAGATTTAAACTAATGTAGAAGAGGACAAAGTATGTGTCCTAACGTGAGCCAAATGATACTTAAAAGGAGTCTAAATTTGGTAAAGTCATGCCATCTTTCATCTCCTGCATTATTAGCATTATGATCATAGGGATTTCTTGTATGCTATATGCTATCAGAAACTTACAGCTGCTATACTTTTGCTGGACCTGGCATTAATTTGTCACTATTTAACTTACCCATATCTACAGCTGGCTCTGAATTTGGCCATTCTGTGGTGTTATCATTTCAATGGCTTTTTTTTAAAAAACAAAACAAAACAAAACAAAACAACAACAAAAAAACCACAGACAGACACACACACACATCCCTGTTTCCCACTTACTACTTCTAAGTTTCAAATTCTCTTTCTCTGTTTCTGTGTTACTGACTGGAGTTTCTCAAATCATTGGAGCTTCTCCCTCCATCTTGATCACTTCATTGCCTTGAAATACAGAAGAGCTAGTGATCTTTTCTTCCCATTTGACTCATAGGTGAAGGCCCTGGGGACAACAGAGGAAGTTATGCTGGCAGCTTAATACAGGTCCATCAGTAAGACTTGGGATTGATAGTATGCATGGAATGAATCTATTAAAAAGTCAAAGAATAGCATTTATGAAAATACAGCATTTACAGCAATATTTTGCCTTAGCATCAGCCAAGAAATATATTCATGTAGAGCGACATAATGTTCAGTGGAGTGGAAAATAGTTTATGTAAAATTGTCCTCACTATGAAATTGTATCAATACACAGCAAAAAAGCAGAGATTTTTTTAAAGGTAAGAAGCAAAGCTGTTCTGTTGCTTTGTGAAAAGGCTTTTACATGTGATAAAAATTAGTTTAGACAGCTAAGCAGAAAAGCTAATTCATGGGAATTACCAAAGAAAACAAGTCATAGGCACTGTAAAAAGAGGTTACATTAAGGTCAGGACCTCATAAATGATCATGACAGAAAATCGTATGCTCTTTTTGTCTGACCTGCATGAAATATCTATGTCTGCCCTAACTCATAGATGATATTAGGTCTGTAGTCTGGCTCATTCATAAACCAGTCTTTGATAATCCTCTGATGGATGGTCATGATTTCCAGTGCTGAGAAGATATTAATAGTCTGGTGTTTTGGGTGCTCCTCATGCAGATAATCTTTTCCCACAGAAACAAGGGAGTGTAACAAGACAAAACCCTTCAGTGAATAGGTTTGATTTCTGCCCAAATTTTCCAGCCCCTAGGGATGTGTGGAAGGCCAGACATGTGTCTTTCAAGCCTGAGTTCTCACTGATCTTCTCCAATGCCATTGGAGTTGTGGCTCTGAGGTTCTCATCAGCTGCTGCCATTGCTCTTCAAGGAAATATAAAATGAGGTATAGTTAATGCAGCCTCAGGCTTAGGCTGTGTGGTTGTCAGCTCTATTCAATTCACTTGCTTTTCCCCTTTTGACTGGGCCTACAGCCAGATCCCCAGACTTTCATCTTTAAAGAAATGGTGCTGGAAAGGCATGGATACAAGTGCAAAGGATTACGCACTCAATTACTTTTAGCCAGATGGTTTCTGTGAGCCACAAAATCCCTTCCAAAGGGATGGAGAGAAAGGTGGGTGTGGGGTTTTTTTAAATGCCTTTTAATATTAAAGATTATTGCCTTATGTCTGTAATTATAATACATTGGTCTGTATAAAAGAGATTTTGCCTTTAAAAAAAAAAAATTACATCTTTACCTTTCTAGCTGTTAAAATACAGTGGTCTACTACAAAAGCTAAAACTGTCAGGAAGTTCTGAGTTTTGGTATTAGGCAGTTTGCTACTGGTAACTGAGTCTTTTGCTTTTTGGTAACTGAGTTTGCTACTCAGTTACCATGAGTAGCTTACAGTAGCTAATTTTACTTGGAAATGCTGGTTAGCTTAAGAGAGCTAGCTTTCCAAAGTTTAGCACAGAACCCTGTGATTTTATACAAAAGACATTGTTAATCTGTTCCTGGGTTTAAAAACAAAAACCTCTGAACCTGAAACCTATAGAAAGTGTTTTTTCCTGTTGTATCAACCATATTAACTAGAGGGTGTTCTACTGATGTCTTAGTGATTTCATTCTAAATGTTTCTTTGTTGCATGAACTTTTACATGTATTCTGTTAATACATAACTTTGTCAGATATTTGATCTATGACTTCTTTGAGTTATGCAAGCACAAAGTCCAAACTATTCCTCAGTAGAGTTGATATTACAATGCTCTGATAATCTTAGAAGGGTATATTAAGCTCCAGAACTCTCTCACATTGGCATTTTCCTTATTGGACTAATATGTGGGAAATCAGAGGAGCTCAGTCTGAGTTTAGGTAAGTTGTCTGTCTATCTCAGAATATCTTCAGTGGCTGCCTTTCAGTTCAGTGGTTTTCTCTGAACTTTGCAGCTTCTTATACTGGCCAATAGAGCAAACTTACCTGTTCAGACATCTAATGTCTGGGGTAAATGTGAAAAAGGCTTGAGGGATCAGTAATGAATCTTGCTGAAACAGTGGATATGCTGCATGGAGCTGACAAATACTACCTTAGCTTTTGGTGGAGAAATAGTGTGCTCAGTGAAACTATAAAATCTTGTATTCTGAATTCTGCAATCCTGACACACGAAAGTTATCTTCCATGAGCTGATCTCTGGGTGCATTTGATAACGGGGCTTATAGGTGGTCACCACATTACATTGAAGTGATTTTCCTATTCAGGTACTGGCAAAGTCTTTAAACACCTGGACATATATTATATCACCATTCCAAACCAAGCACTGCAGCAATCAGGATTGAATGATTCAGGAATCAGCCTATTGTTTTAATTTGAGGCAATAACATCACTTTAAACAGAGCTTTATAATACTTCCTTAAATATTGCACACCAAGTATTTTGATCCAAGAAATATTTTGTAAAAAGATAATCATTCTTTACTGGCAGCTTAAGAAAAGGGATGGGAAAGTGGACTTATTGTCTGTGCCCACATGGCACCAATTTTCATGTCATAAGAAGTACTATTGTAACTTAAAATCTGCCTCCAGTGAAGGCACATTCTTTGCGTGCTCCTTCTGGATAGGTCCATATAGCGCAAAGTAATTTTTTTTTCCTAGGGATTGAATAGTTTTTTTAATATATAATTTCCTTCTTTCCATGTACTTTGTGGATCTGACATCATTAAATTAATGCTACCTTCTTTGTACCTAACAGTGCAAAGAAAATGCAAAATTCCCTCTTCCCACTTGTCCTCGTCAACTGCAAGCAATGGCATATATACATTTTATTATATATATAGTATATATTATGTATTATATTGTATATTGTATATTATGTATTATATTGTATATATTATGTATTATATACAGACAGCTTATATTGTCTTTCCCTTAAAAGATCTCAAGCCAAAGGCAGCTTCAATGAAGCGTATGTGCCAGTGAGTAGAGAAAGGGTTTTTTGGGGTTTTTTCTTTGTTTGTTGTATTTGGTTTTAGAGTTTTTTAAATGGTTAAGAGGGAAACCAAATTGCTTGGACAGTCAGAGGAAGATGATGAGGCACAGGTGAAAATAGTGACATGACAGTCATCTTGTTTTTCTTGGGAAATAAGAGGAAGAGGGCTGCTAACACCCTTAAAAAATGACATGATGGGATTGCGTTGAAGTATTTAGAGTGAACACGATACAGCTATCCTTAGGAGCAGAAGCTATGATGTTGCAGGAATCAAGATGTCTCCACAAATTGATTAAATGAAAATTTCTGTAGAAGGGAAAGTGGGGAATGGAATCAGATCAGTAACACTGCAAGATCTGATTTTTCAGAGCTGCTCAGCACTCTGAGTTTGTACCAATCCCACAGAATCACTTCCTCCATCTGGTAGTTGGGGCACATTAGAACATTTTCTTGTTCTCCATTATTTACAAAACCACAGATTAATTATGATGACTGTAAGGAACCTGCCTGGTGACGAGGAGACCAAGGGTTTGGCATCCCTGTGTTATACTTGAAAATAGTATGGGGTGTTATGAAACAAAGTTGGGAAAAAGCCTGGTCATACAGAAAAATTGCTATTTACAGGATGAGAGTCCTCAATGTATAAAAAGTTGTCTGCGGAGAGAAAGCCCAGACTGATTCACTCTTGCTTTAACCTTCTGTGCTAAAAGCAAACAAGCTTAAGGTACAAACAGATTGGGAATTAATTGGTGTAATTAACATTTTGTGATTATAGTGACTTCTAATCAATACTTTATGCAAATAGCTGTATTGATGTGTTGAACAAAGGGTGCTAGTTGTACTTGGACAGGGGAAAAAAATCCACTTTAAAGCCCTAATGAAATTCAAACCTTTCAGCACAGGTAAAGTCCTGACCACATCTTTTTTGAGGTAAAAAGAAGATCCTTTAGTGACCTACTTAATTAAAATGGCTCTGATACAGCTGCTGACTAAACTTCATAAAATGAGGTGACTAGAAGATGAAGCACATTCCCCTGCTGACAGTTCCCTCTGTTAAACCACTGTGTTTCACCAAGTTAACAAAGCAAAACAGAGAAACCTCAGACCTGATCCGAGCTCATGGCAGTGAGACTCCTTCCTGTGGCAGGAGTAACCTGGGACTTGGTTCAGATGTCAAAGAAGCAAATGGGATACCAAGAAGCTTTCAAGGCCAGGAGGAAAGGGTTAGAAGCCTCTTTTTAGATGAGTGAATGGGGTCTGACTTCTTTCTCTGTCTCTGGAAATCACCTTCAAATTGTTCCGCAGTTCTTTTTCTTTCTGAAGTCATATTTAGAATGGGTAGGTTAGTGATCAGAAAAGGTTAGATAGGAACTGCCAGTTTTCCCACACGCCAACCTTCAACTTCACATGGTAAATGGTTCCTTTAGCAAACCTTATTTGCCAGTGGTTCCAAATTTTTCGTCTTTCAAATAAGAATTGGAGATCAAGCAGCATAAAAATGCAATCACTGCTAAACTTAACTTGCATACTTCCTGAATTATCTGCTTAGGTATATGATGGAATAAAAAAATACTTTGCTTTGAGTCTTGATGTTCAGAAGTAGCAGGAGTGGGTTTGGAATAGTGGTTTGTAAATCTTCAGACATAAGGAGGCCTCAAATGTCACGGAATTAGTCCTTCGCAATTGGAGATCAGCCATATGTTTATGGTTGGACTCGATCTTAACCGTCTTTTCCAACCTAAATGATTCTATGATTCTATGAAATATGTTTCAGGCCTTCAGTTTGGGTGCTGTTGGATATCTTCTCACAGTGGACAGGAGACCATGAGTGACAGGCCTTCCTCAGGGCAGTCTGAGGACTGTGACAAGTCAGGATTGACAGATGTTGGAAATACTATGTTGTGAAGACTGTGTAATTGCCTTTTGTGATAACCCTACATTTGACCAACACTTTTCAAAAAAGAAAACAGCGACAAAGTAAATGAACAAGGACTTTGCATATACGGTGTTGATCTTGTTTTTGGAGATGGAATAAAAATGCTTTTGTTATGTTTTTTGTATTCTCAAAGGAAAAGCCCCCTTGGTGCCGTACTGCTAGGAATGCTTAAAGGGTTGCTGGAGTTTGTCATTAATGTGATGTTAGTTTTGTAAAACTTGCAAGCCTTTTGGTGAGTCATAATGAAACATTAAACTTTTCAAGACAGCCTGATAAGCAAACTCCCTTAGTCCTCAAAGACAAGGCAGTTTGTGYCAGGTATTGGCCAAAAACAGCTGTTGGGATTTCACCCAGTAAGCGTCTCATCAGCATTCTGCAGTGCTGCCAAAGTTTGCTATAGCATGAAGGAGAAAGAAACAAAGAAACATAAGGAGAAGGGGGGGGGAAGGAAGCTAATGAGAAGAAAAATTGCTTTTTAGCTGTTCATTGGAACTATTTTGGTTTCCCAGTGAACCTGAACAGCATCTTAGGTGATAATGTGGGGAGGTTAGCATTTTTGGCACCTGAGCAGGAAACATTTGCAGTTTGGGCATTCTGAAGGGATGGAAAGAGCTAGTTTAAGTGCTTTGCTGAACAGTGATAGAATGGAGTTTTTGTACGTTCCCAGTGTCTTGCTGAATTGGGACCTTAGTCTGGCTCCAGTGGTAAAAGTGCCCAAAACAAATCATGGGTCTTAGACTTGAACTGCCATGGACCACACTCCCTTATTAATGAAGGGCTCGTGCTTCATACATACATAAATGTCTGTTTAACTGCCTGGAAGTATAAAGGGACCTTGAAGTGGCTGTAAATGGCACATGGTACAAGACTTTCTTCTTAAATGACAATCAAACAATAGGTAGTTCTGCTTATATAGGTTTTTTAATTTTTTTTTAGCATAGGACAGAGTAGAGTGCAGTTACCCAGAGAGAAGAGACATTCAAAGGAAATTTGAGAAGAGTCCTGCTTGGGTGTATCTTCATCTGATGTTGCTTTCACTATGTCACTTGGAATAGCAGATAGTGATGCTATCTTCCCTCTTCCCTTTGAAGAGTTTCTCTCTTGTTTGCAACTGATAATGCTCTCACCATTCTGATGGGACTGGCAGAAATTCTGTTGAAGTCAATGTGTTAAACTCCAATCATCAGAAGGATGCTAAGGTGTGTGTCACACCTTTTAAAGATGTAAAGCTGAGAAGTTCAGAAAGTCACTTAGCAGGACATGAGCGGCAGCCACACTGCCATTCTCTTTTTCCTAGAGAAGCAATCCCTGTGAATTTTTCTTTGTGTAGATACGGCCTTTTCTACAGATCTGTCCTCTCATACCTCATCTCCTGCCAATAAATTTTGAATTATGTGGTTAGTTAGAAGCACAGTGGTCTCAAAATATTAAGTTATTAGATATTTCATGAAAACAGACATTGCTAGTGCCCTGACATACACACAGGCTGCTGTGCAACCCTCATCACATACTGAAGAGTCCTTGTAGCCAAGAGTCCTTATGAACCATAGGAGAAATTTGTTTGGCACGTGATCTTCTAGGTGCGTAGGATACAAGAGTTTGGGAACTTTATTTGACCTCCTGCTTCCAGAACTGCTTGTTTGGAGACAGAGGAAGTGTTGTGCTGCTTATTGCAGGTAATAAAATTGCATGGTAATAGAAGTTCTAAAGTTCTGTCTGCACTTACAGTATAAGAAGGATTTGACTAATAGCAAAATTTACAGGCTCTAAAATATGCATGCAAAAATTCAGTTGCTCAAGGGGCTCTTCTGCTTTGTCCTCAGCACAGCATAAATTGTCAGGAAAGACGGGATCCAACTGAAAGCTCTAATGTTTCAGCTTGTTGAAAGGGAAAGTACAAAAAGCCAAAAGGCCTTTTTTGGGGATGCCTTTGATTTGGCTAAGGAAGTAGAGACTGCTCTATCTACCTGAATTCTACTTCCGAAAAAGATGAGATAAAATATTTCTACCTGTAAAAGATACAAAACTGAAATCTAAGGAGTCCCTGTAGACTTCAGTAGTATTCTTCAGTCCATTTACTGGCTTAGCCTCTTATTTGCTTTCAGACTTGCTTTGTATTTGGCTGAAATAAAAGTGGCTTAAAATCAAAATACTTTAAATACTCCGTCTCGGTAACTTGCTGCGTGCATCTTGTGTGCTACTTACCTTCCAGAGGATTATAGCCATATGAAGGCAGACTGTTGTTTCTGCTGGCTTGTGTCATGAAATATCTTTACTTTGTGTAACGCTTTTGACTATTGACAAGTGACATTTCTTTCTGGCATGCCTCCTGCTTTACTTTTACTGTTGAAGCATGTAGTAAGTATTCTGTAAACACTTCTGAAAGACAGTACTGGGAGTGGGCCTTCTAAGCCACTTTGGTACTTTTGATGTCTTTAAAACAACGTTGCTTGGTTCATATTTATTTCTGCAACAATGATCCGTGGTATTGTCAGAGCCACACTAGAAATAATAGCAGCATTAAAAGCATCAACACCTTTTCAAATCAATTAATCCCTTTGAATTCTTGAGGGGAGGGAAGAAGGAAGGGAAGAACAGTAAACCCAAAAATAGCCCCTTGAAAAGAATTAGCTTGAGAGACCATAAGATAAATTAAAAGAGAAACTTGACAAACTGTACTGGGCAAGTACAGATGTACAGTATTTTGCAGCCTATAGAGAGCTGTCAGGCTGGAATGTGGTGCTTATGGTGCAGAAGCTGGGATTGTGAGTGTACATTTAGCAGACAGAATAGATGGTTTCTTGAGACCCGGCACAGGGTTCATAGAGGCAAACCAAACCAGTTGGCCAGAACAAGATGTTTTACAGAGATTGTGCATGCATGTGCTCTTTGAACCATTGTCTCACTGAGCCGCATAAATGAGAAGGGCCACCAGGCATTGTGGTGGAGACAAACATGCAGGAGAGGTGGCATTTGGGAATCCTAAAAGCTGATCTGGATTCTAGATTCCTTATAACTTGTAACCAGGCAAATCTTTATTTCTGCTTTTTTGTTCCTTGGCCTTAAATTGAAATAATAGTTGTGAAACTTTCATGGTTCACTTTGTTCTGCTGTAGGTTCTTTTATTTGCCCCTAGGTGAGCTCTGGGAAATAATTAAATAATTAAACCGCTTTTATCCCACTGTGAGCCAGTGCCTCCATTTATTTCTAAGAACTCCTCCTTGCACCTGTCTGCCAATACTGGTACGGCTGGACTGAGTGCGTTTTTCCTTTCCTCCTTTTCTGGGTGAGGATGAGAACAGGCATTTGACTGAGCTGGTGCAATACTTGGTGGGAATCCTGTTGCTGTGTATTCTCCTCYTGCCCCTACCCATGTTCGTTGCCTATCCTGTGTCAATCTGATGTTTAAAAAACTCAGACCCAGTCCTCTCTCCTCAAAGTATGAGTAGTCAGTGCATCCTTAAAGAGACCTCAGTGACCTGAAGAAGAGATTTTTAGGAAGGCTGGGGTTTGTTTACACCTGATGTGTGCTAAAATGAGGTGTGGCAGTTAAGGAAAAACTTAGGACTTTCTAAATGTTCCTGTTTGCCACTTTGGCGGTGTAATGAAGACACGTTAGTCTGTTTCATTAGCTAAAGGTGTGTGGGACAGTTGTCTTCATGATGCTCCATCTCCACTAGGAAAAGATGCTTTGCAATGATGATTTATACTTGAAGCTTTCCATGGGATTGTGTCCGTTGCCTTGTTCTACAGTCACAATTAAAGCTTTGAAATATCTTAGTTTAAAAAAAAAAAAAGATTAAAGAAAGACAATAAATATTTTTTTTTCCTTCTCCTTAAGTGGTTAGTAAATTGTYGTGTGCTTTTCTTTTTGTGACAAATATATGAACAGATTGATGATTTAATTGATGATTAAATAGTAAGTTCTCCTTCAGAGAAAGAGAAGAACATTTATATGGTGGACTGTTTAGAAATGGATATCTTCTGATTATTAATGAAACCAGACAATGCAAATCAAGTGAAAATGAATTAGAGCTGATGCCTGGCAGACTAGTTGTTTACAAGATTCTTCTGTGTGCTCTAATGTGTGGGGTATTTTTGCCAAGACTTACTAAATGATGAAATGATACTGCAATTAGAATTAAGACTGGCAGAGACATTTGTTAAAATTCTGCTATTTGTTCTTCAAAACATAATCAATTAAAAAAAGGGCCTTTGAAAATAATGAGAACAACTGAGAAGTCAGGAAGTAGCCAAATAATCACTTGACTGCTTCTGTTTAGAGAAACCAGAAAATTCTTCCCAGTCACAATTAAAAATTAAATTACACAAATTTCGTCCTCTGTCCTGCAAGATCATGGGGTGTTTGCGTCTGCAAGAGAGAATAAGCTGTAAAACTGCCTACTTGTCTGCAGGAGAGAAGCCAATAAAGGTCAGGTTTAACCTTCCCTATAACCAAAATCAACATGTTCTGAATGAATGATTAAAAAGCCCATTTACTGCTCCAAATATTCACTATCACCGAGCGAGATCCTTTGAGGTAGCTGACAATTCTAAACTAATCACATTCCCAATTATATGCTTATAAATATTATTAACAAATTATTGATTTGCATAGCCTGAGCATACAAAGCATCAACCTGGATTAATATCTTACTGTTCCAGGGATTATATGAATAGAATGAAAAAGGCAGACCATAGTAAATATTAGTCTGAAAAGAGAAATATGATACCTCAGCTAAGTATAGCAAAACTCTGAAAGAAACAAGGAGGCTGAAGAGAAAGTAGATGGGTTGTTGTGTTTTGTGGGGGTTTTTTGTTTTGTTTTGATGGTTTGTTGGTTGTTTTTTTGTTGTTGTTGKTGGTGGTTTTTTTTCCCCTGTGTGATTGGATGCTGAGGTCCATCTGGTACACGACTGGTTGCTACCAGATCATGCAGCTTCACTCAGGGATTGAGCAGCCTAGCTGTCAGTAGTGGATTTTTGAGATGTCCCGCTCAAGAAGTTCTCACAAGCTTTTCTGAGAAAAATGGGTACTCAGTTTTCTGGAAAACCTAAAGGTTTTAGTAATTAGACCAGAATTTGATGTCATGTTTTGGAAAGAAAACAAACAAACAAGCCCCCCTGCTCCAATTCCTATGCTTGAACACCAAGAATTGGAGAAAATTCAACTAACTTTGGAAACCCAGACTTGAACTAAATTGTCTATTGTAAAAATGGGAGTCTAGAGCATTTTAAGATGAGATMTCTAGAAGTTCTTTAATTTCATTGCCACTAAACTTATATGCAAAGCTTTTGAGGCTAGGAGGATTGGCAACAAGAGATTATTCCATTCACACAGGATAATAGTAATTAAATGTACAGTGAAAGCCTTTACAAGATTCTGCCAAAATTACTGAAATTATGTTGAGCCAAACTCCTGTCTAGTGCAACTCCATCTGTGTCAGTGGTCCTGCTACATCTCTCTGTGATGACGAGTCATGAAGAAATGTGTATTTTAAAGGAAACGGAGGGCAAATGGGTTATTGTAGTACAAATATCAAGCAAGTTTCTAAAATTATGTTTGACAAAAGACAGTATTTTTCGTATTTTCCCAGCTGGTTAAAATTTAACTGAATGATTTTAGTTTCAGGAGACAGTGTAAAGGGTTTGGTCAGAACTGGTGTAGGGAGGGGAAACCTTTCATAAAGAATTGCTAACAAATGGGATTCAACACTCAAGAGGCTCAGATGGCCTATTAATTCTGGTTCTGGCTTTCTTCCAAAACAACTGTGCTTCTCTTTTAATTCATGGCTAATTTCTATCTGAGATACCAAGAGACCATTTCTTTTTTCGACAGGAAGCATCCACATTGCTTAAATGGATTCACACAAGGGGCTTTAGTGAGCAGACATTGATTGGCTCGTCTCTGGGGCCTGGCAAAGGCCTGACGGGTACTGGTTTGACATAGGCAGCAAATGAAATACGACCTCCTGTAAACAGGCCTGAGCTTTTGGGCCTTTGTGGAATCCAGTAGCTAAGAACCTTTTCAATCCCTTTTAATTAATGAAGTGATTTGACTTGACTGAGATTACACTTACAATAATGAATTAAAAAGTAATAAAAAGAAATCTCTTAACAAATATGCAACAGGGAACAAGGACCAAATTCCATACCTATCTGATCCCCATTGTCTGTCTTATTTCTGTATGCACTTCAGATCAATGATTTTAAAAGGGAGGCTTTTATTTTCCAAGCACTGACATCTGCATACTTCATATTTTCAAGTGCTTTTGTATAGAAGATTAAAATTATGATGATCTCATATGCCTAGATGATTAGTTTAGTCCTTTCTTATCTCTGCTGTGCTAAATCTCTCTATTCCTCAGGATTCTTGACATCTCATCCTAGCCACTTCCGTGCTGTATTTTCTCCTGTGGTATGACATGGTTTTAGCTGCGTTTTGCTTGATAGCAGTGAGCAATGGTCACTGCATACATTCTGTAATGGGAATGCAGTTATCCAGTATCACTTCTGATGGGCACATAGTGAGTATGCATCCATGCCCAGCCCAGTTTAAAAGATTCCCCTCTGTATTAAGTCTGAAATCAATCTTGCCTTTTTTTTTTTTTCCCCCCTCACATTGTACTTTAAGGTGACATGCAGTAGAAATGATCCTAAATTTACTTAGAGAACAGTCACATTCTGACTCTGATAGGTACATTATAATTTTGGAGATGTAACTCACTGTCACTAACTTTTCTTCCAATCTGTTTTGAGTTCAGGTGTGATTTAAGTTGGTGCAAGTCTAGAAAAGCTCCACAGCAATAGTTTGGGGGCCATTCTGATCCAAGGAAAGAACCATGGCTAGCTTAGACTTCTCCCTGATGTTATGTTTCAAGGTGTCAGAAGTGTCCTGCTTGCTAGCTGAGAGGGTGCTTCACTTAAACTCCTGATTTAAACACTCAAACCAAAGCAGTTGCTGAAATTGAAGGAAAATATGGGTTGATGGAATAAATGGACTAAAGCCTCTGCATTCTTGGCTAAAATGATGTTGCATCTAGGGCCTTCCAAGAATATCAAGTATATTTGAGCGCATAGATGAGGTTAGCTATGCAAAACCATGGAGGAAACTTCCATAGCAAGAGTTACATTTGCCCACAGTATTGTGTGTTTGGTCATGGATGCTCACAAAATACTGTGTGTGAGTGTACTGCAGTGAAATGCGACACGCAGAGTTATCTTAAGAGACTTCCACACACTCATGACTTCCACTGTGCAGGAACTGCAAGATCACTGTAGTCATCAACCTGCTTTCTTGTACTATAGCATGTGCTTAACTTTTCAGTTAATTCAGTTTCTTTCCCTTTATCACAACAAATTGTCTCCCTCTGCTACAGCATAGATTGATTCTGTTTGCCAGAACCTGAAATTGCTCTTTCATATATTGGCCATGGAAGCTGCTCTTTTTTCTGCTGTAAAAAAGAAACACCATCAATGTAAGATTGAAGCAGAAAAGTTACAATTGTTTGTCAGATTTTTWAAAAATATTTCATCATTTGACAGAGACTAGAGAAAAAGAGGAGTAGAGATGTCATAAAGGCCTTGTGTATGATCCACTGGGAGCTCATTAAAAAGCAGTTATACTTAGATACTATTGGGTTTTTAGGATGAGAAGCCTCTTAACATGTAGAAGAGGAGGATTTAGAGTGGTAAACAATGAGCAATAGTGTGGCAGTCAGTTAAATAACAGAGCATAGCTCCTATTAAAACTTTAGTTTTCAGCATTTACAGCTTGGTTAAGATGCCACTTAATTACACAAATTTGTATGAAAAAATCTCCTTAATTGCTAAGGTAGTGGCAGAATTCACCGAGAGGTGGTTATCGTCTACTTTAATTTGTTCTCTATTGCGTAAAAGTAAGTGACCTAAAATTAAAAAAACCTCCTGCTCTCCTGAGAAGCTTTATTGCAGATTTAAGCTTGGAACTGCGATAATTTTAAATGTATGTGTAGACTTTTAGACTAATTTGAAATTAGGAGTCATCAATGAATAAACAGCTACACTTAATAAACGTGATTTTACTGGCCAGGGATACTTATTGATACTCTGGAAAGAGAATTAATCCATGGCTTATACAGATTTAAAAAAACCTACATTCAGTAGGTTTAACTGTATTTTCCTTTGAAACTTGTTTTCAGTACTTCTAAGCTAACACTATCCATTTGGCAAGTAATCTCACTGAAGATTCATTAACTCTTTTATTTTCATCATTATTCTACAGTACCCATTGTAGTTCAGAACTTGAATTACTGCACATAAGCGTCCAACAACTACTGATCACTTCTGCTTCGCAGCGTGTATTTTTGAGGCTGGCCCACCACGCGCTGTGCTGAGCGAGGTGGTTCCTGGGGCAGTTGTACAGGCTCGGCTGGTGACGGGTCCCACGCGCTCTGTGTGCCCGGGGCCTTGAAGGACTGGCTGAAATTTGCAGCTGAAATTTCTATTGAATTACACGCGAGGACGAATCGGCTGCCCACAACCCACCCCAGCGTTATGTTGCTGAAACGCGTGCACCCGGGCGGGAGGCAGTCCCCAAGCGTCCGACGTGCAGGTGCACTCGGAGGCGCCCCGCGGCAGGCGGGCGGGGCGGGGCCGAGGCCGGCGGGCAGGGCGGTGCGGCGGGGCCGGGGCAGGCGGGCAGGGCGGTGCGGCGGGGCCGGCGACCGGGAGGGGCCGGCGGCGGCGGTGGCAGCGCGGCGGCAGGTGGCAGCACCGCACCGGGGATGGGGAGCCGCAGAGCGGCGCCGGACTGCCCCGCAGGTAGGGACCGGCACCTCGCCTGGAGTCGCCTCTGATGGAAAGATCAAAATGATCACGGGCCCCGGGTCTGAAGTTTCAGCTTGGTCGTGCGCCTCATAGAGATGCCATTGCTGAAGGTGGTTTGAGTGGTCTTGTCTTGTTCGGGTGGAAAGTCCGTGATGCAGGAAAGGAAGGCAAACAAGAAAATGTATTGATGTCTCAGCAATTTAGAAATATCTAAGTCAGATGGGATTACTAAGGTGCTGTTTATAGCTAAAGCAGCTACTGAGTTGGTAGGTGATTGAAAGAAAAAAAATCACAAAAGACAGATCTCTGTGTTTTGTGGGAGATGGCAAGTTGACTTGAGCATGGGAAGATGGAAGTTGCCCGTAAGTTACGGATAATCATACACATGCACATGTTTACACTTCCATATGATTGTGGTAACAGTTTAGTTATCTAAATATCCTGGTGCTATGATTTTTCTGTAAAGTAGATGCATATTCATTTTCTATAGGTGAGGCTGCTGGATTTGGTTTTTAGAAACAGTTTGAATTAACTTGAAAAATACACTTGAGAACAGAGGAACAAGCCAAACTGGTAGAGTAGAAAGGATACAGAGATCTTGGGAAGGAGGGGAAAGAAATAAGAGATGTATTTATTTGGCAAAGTGGTAAAAGGGCACCATGGTTGGATGCCCATCGGAGAAGGCAGTGATAGCAAGAAGTTTTTTTAAACTTTAAATATAATCAAGTCGAAAATGGAGAAATGATACTAAGGAAGGGGAAGGTATATGAGTGAGACTATCTTTGAGTACCTTATCAATAGCATTTTAGACAATCTGGATTTGAGGAAATGACTGTTTAAACCTAAAATACTGTAGAAGAAAAGATTCAGGAGTGACAAAACAGGTGAGTAAAAACTATTTTCTCTTCCAAGACTTGTGAGTAGTGGGAGGAAGAGGGCTGGGAGGCAGGGACAAAACTTTATGGAATATAGTAAAGACTTTGGTATAACAGAAAGGAAAGCCTGGAGATTATATGGAAAGGAGAGTTGAAGGACTATGCTAAGAATGAGGGAGGACCAAGAGACAACTGAGGTCTCTTTCAGGAGAACTGGAAGAGGGGCAGGAAGAATTGGAGAGGGCCACCCTCAAATTTAAAGTATACTTCATCCTTATCAGAGTACATTAGCAGGTGAATTGCAGAGAGTTCAGAGAACCTGACAAAGTTTGGCATTTGGAAATTGAGATCCTTGTTGGAAATGTGTGTTTTATTTTCTACTGTGGAAGTTTTCTCAAGRTGGGTCTGTGACCCATTTACCTTCAGTTTCCCTTAAATCAACTCCTTGGGTGTCACTAGTTTGGTATTTTATCTGAGATTTATTGATGAGATTTGTGTTGTGCTGCCATATTCCAGTTCCAATGTGCACTGTGTTTCCTGACAGTACTCATTTCTATGATCTCTCCAAAGTCCTATGAGAAGGTGATGACAATATTTCATGAGTTTCCCTCCATGGATCTAATGGTGCTTTATGATAGTAGTCAGCATCCTTATTCTCACTGTGTAAACAGAGACTCTGTGCCAAGGATTAAAGAGAGTCATGAAAGATAGGTCCATTAGTCACTATTCAGTATGACAGTCTGGATGTACAGTAATACTGCCTGGAAAATTTCTGACTTGGTATTTGCCAGAAGGTACACCCAAGGAAAGATGTCAACACTATCTACACTCTCTTAAAAGTCTGCTCCTCTTCACTGATTGAGACAGCTTGCTGGGATATGTAGGCTGTGATCTGACCTGGCACATCCATTTTTGTGACTTCTGTGTCTTTAGATTATGCATATTTGCTTTTTATGATAAAGCAGATGATTTAAAAATTAAAAAGGAATAACACTTCAGAAAAGCATAATTTTGGGGAACTGTATATCATCCTAAATGCACTACTAGGTCACAGTGTTTAACACAGCACTTATCTGTGGCAATATTTACGTTATGTTGCATCTTTCCTGCCTTGTGTCATGTGATCATCTCTCAGCACATTGCCCTCTAGTATTGTCTAAATAAATACAGGAAGAGGCAGCTATMGAAATTGAGTTATTTTTACTATTTTCGTGTAATAACCATGAGCCCTGCAGGCCTAGTGCTGGCAAAATACCATAGATTCGTCATTTAGAAGCAGAAATTTCTGTATAATTTCCCAAATAGAATTTTGGTCCCCTCTGCTGCACTGAATGTGTTATTGTTGCATGTTTTTCCTGGTGTTTCTAATAAGCTGTTAATGAGCTGCTAACTATGTATGTAAATTAAATGGGGTTAGACATTGAAAGGTTATCAAGAAATAAAATGCCATATAATACTTCAAAGTGTTATAAAATAAATTGGCGTCTTTAATTTTGCTGGCACAAAATTGATATTTAATAACCTATAGCCTTAATTCTTCTAAATGATGTTAATTTAAGACATTTTCAATCTGTACCCTGAGTGACATAGCAAACAAGTTCTTTCATTCACCCTTCATTACTAAGACATATCTATAGTGTATGTGCGGGTTCCTGTGTGCCTCAACTGAATGATCAAGTTATTAAAGATAGTTCAAGATCAGTGGAGCTTACTGTAAATATTTTTGTTATGATTTAATACGGCAGGTAAGAATGTGGCAGTGGTGAAGGGTGAGTGCTTTGGCTATGGTGATCTTTTAGAAACTATGATACTAGCAGCTCCAGTTATCTTGCTTGTCAGTTGTGGTTATGTTTTAGCACCGCAATAACAAAGCGTTCTGGAGCAGGCTTTACACAACACGAGGGTGCTGCAGTGAAACTGCTTACTGCGGGCCTCCATCACCTTTGCAAAGAAGGGACAGCATGGCCTTTCCTTTAATGTCACAGCAGACTGATCTTGAAGAGCTGGTGAGGCACAGCTCTGGAGGTTCACTGATGAAACCAAGATATACTGTGTAAATATTAATACTTCTATTAGATGTATTGGTGTCGCAGGAGAAGGAGCTCCTCGTTCTCTCTCAGTGCTGACCCCAGAGCTTGCTACTGAGAGCTCAAATGGCCTCCTCAGCTGTGGAAAGCTGACCTTCTCCATAGCTCAGACTGGGCGAGCATTAGTTGAGCTGAACAACCCATGCTTTAATGCAGTTTTCACCTGGACCTTGTGGTATGCAAGGCTATTACAGAGCAACCAGGCATCAGCTCAGGGCTGTACCGCTCTCAGTGTGGTAGGCATAAAAACGGTCCAGATTAATTTTTAGTTTAGGCAATTAGGAAGCTGGGAAACACTACCAGAATGAAAAATCTAGGATTCTGCATCACAAAATGTAAGTTAGTCATTTGTTTGACAAGTGTAGTTTAGCTTATATAATTTACAATAATACTTCAGAGTATGCTAGCAAATGTTCTGCAGTATGTTTTGTGAAATTAATGAGGTTGTGGTAATATGAAACGTCACTACCACACTTTGCCATTAAATGTTTGCTGAGAAGTAGGACAGGGCACAGTTCTTTATGGTGGCTGACTTGTGAAGAAGTCTGGTTAGTCTACTAGGAATCTGCATTATTCTGCCAGACTTCAATGTAACTGGGTATTTGCTGTCTCATGTTGAATACTACAAAGTTATGTACAAAATGTTTAAATCTGGCTTTTCTTTGTCATGATTTGAATGTTTAAAGATTTTGCGGAATGTTATGGTTAGATTAGTAGTAATATTTAAATTGTTTTGGAAAACAAAAGAATTAGTAGACAAAAAGAAGAAAAGCATATATAAGCATGCTGTGTTTGCTTGTCTTAGTTTCACAGAGTAGCTGAAGGAATTTCACCATATTCAGTGATGTCTCATGCCATACCATATTTTACTGCCATACCTAGACCAGAAGGATGGACTTGTTCTGAATTTCACTCCACTTGGAGGTATGGGATTAGATCCTTAACTATATTTCTCACTGCTTTCATGGAACTATCCAACGTGTCACTATGTGACACTGAAGCAAAGGGTAATTTAAAAAAAAATTTTTCTTTTTGTACTGTGCCATCCTTGTTCCTTGCAGAAAATAAGATACATAATTTATGTTCA
This sequence comes from Phoebastria nigripes, assembly GCA_035582835.1. Classification (NCBI taxonomy): domain Eukaryota; kingdom Metazoa; phylum Chordata; class Aves; order Procellariiformes; family Diomedeidae; genus Phoebastria; species Phoebastria nigripes. Next base: position 1,405,300 of record JAYKAV010000356.1, on the reverse strand, counting down.
TTTCCCAGGAGATTGACAATTTTGTCCTCAAAGCCTGTAGGGACTTCAGTACTCCAAAGGCTAGTGACATAAAGCAGCACTCCACTGCAGACAAACTAATCCTCCAACAATGTTTCATTCAATCAAAAAATGCTACAGATTGAAGGTGTTATTGCATGCCTGCGTTTTCAAGAGATTATTGTGACTGAACCGTATTTTCCACTGAATAGTAAAAGCAAAACAGCCTACCCATCTAAATGTTTCCCATGGTAATTTTGCCCTAAATGAGCAAAGATTGGGAAACAAGTAATTTTTTTTTAACCTTTCTCCCTTTGAATATGTGAATAAAAGCTGTTGTGAAAAAAAAAAAAAATTGTGTTTTAAACTTCTAAAGTAAATTTATTTTATATTATGTGGTGCTAATCAGTTCTCAAGCTGATTAGATCCTGAAAACTGTTCTGTTTTTGTCTTGGACTAAATCTGAAAAAAATTGCTGAGAAATCTTGTTATGACACATTTGAATTTATTTTGCAACACTAATCTCTAGAAAGCAGCCACTTCTCCCCATGTATGTGTTTTCCTTTTCAAAATCAATACCTGATTGATCTTTTCCAGTGCACACACAGTTTTCTACAAAATTTGCATTAACAAAATATACTACTTTGGACAAAATCTTGTTTCTGATGTTGTGATTTTAGTGGAGTGCCCATATCCTGTTTTTTAGATGCTCAGCTATGTGCTTTTGTGTCTGAAAGCATTCACGTGTGTCCTGATGATAGACCTGAAAATTTAGAATAAACAAGATCTGTCTGCAGAAAGAGATAGTATGGCTAATACTTCCATGGATGAGATGATGGGTCAATTCCTGATTCTGCCATTCCCTTCATTAAAGGCTTGAGGCTGATCCGAGGGAGCTCCTATAAGATGTGAGGGGCATAGCCTTGTGCTAGTCTCAGGATAGGATGAAAGTTACTGCAAGTTCTCCCCAAAAAGCTCTTCAGTGAAATGCACAAAGATAGGTGATGGTCCTATTGCTGTTCCCTGTGAATGCATTTTTTTCATAGCAAAAATCTCAAAGCCCTGCAAAGTTGTTGTCAGATGCGGAGGGCACCCGTAGAGTTGGCTCATGGGCTTGATTGCATCCCTGCGTTCAGACCTGTTTGGGGCAGAATGGCTTTTCGTATCAGGAAAAACAGGCCTGTCAGGTGTGCCTGTTTTGGTGAATATTGGGAAGTCAGACTGGGTACCTGTCAGCTGGATGCTTTCACAGACCCATAGTTCATTCTTAAAAGAAAGAACAAAAAAACAAACAAGGTAATGAAACCAGCCAAACAGCTAATCCAAAGCCAGGGATGCGTAGGTACCTTGTGAAATCCACATTACCAAATAAGATGACACAGTAGCTGCTTTAGCTTTAGACTGCTCTTTATTTCTATTCATGTCTTACTACTACTTAGCAATTAAATGTTTTGTTTCTAAGGTTCAGAGCCCAGCTTCACAGAACAGAGGTGAAGTTTCAGCCTAGATTAAAAAGGTTTTTACTGTGAGGTGCCATCAAGTACTGCAACACTACAAATGGACGCTTACGGCTTATTAAACTGGAAACAACTCCACTGATACACACCATCCCATTTGGCATTTTATATGGCTGAGATTGAAGATGAAGGGATAAAGGTGTGACAATAACGAAAGCAGTGGGGGTAAGGAAGTGGTGATGATGAAATGTTTGCACTGGTAATTGTTTTTATGAAGAAAACAAAATGAAAAGGAGGGGGGAAGGAAGAAGAGAAAAGTTAGTGTAATGGGTGGTGTATTTATGAACTGAAGCCTTCTTTCCATAAAGTGAGGGGAAAAAAGGGTCTTTTAGCCAAAGGAGGTCATTCCATGCAAATCTCTAAAGGAAAGAGGATTTTGTAATGATAAAAGGAGGGGAGAGTACGCTTCTTACACTTTAATGATTCCTTTGCTGCTCACAGATAGGAACTAGAACTCCACACTATTAGCCACAAATGGCATTTTGAAATGACTTTTTTTTTTTTTTTGGGCAAACCCAAAAGACATTGCTAAGATTTACATTTTCAAATATATGCTGACCTTTTTTTCCTCTTTCTTTTAGTTCATTTGTCATCAGTATGTAATTGAATCAATATATTTCCTGATCAACCCAAAGATTGAATAAGGTCATGGGAAGCCATGTGTGGACATTAAAAATCATTATTTTACTCAAAATGAGCAGAGATGGCATAGACCATTCAGAGTTCCAAATGAAATTCTATTAGATTCTATTACACTTTTACAATTATAGAGACGTTCCAATATTACAAGGGGAAATGAAGTAATAATAAAAAAGCCCAGAGGTGTATTACAAAGAAATGGGCATACTATTTTTCTAGTTAAAAACTTGATGAAAGGAGCTCTGCTACTTTTCAGTTGCTGAGATGTGACCTTGTTCTTAAAAAAAAAAAAAAAAATACCAGGAGCCAGCTTCCTTCTTACTTACCCTTTACACTTCTTGTTTCACAGCACGTTTTTGAGGAGGACAGGATATTTAAGCTGATTTTTATTCTAAAAATATTAAGAGAAAGATGCACAGTAATAAGTTTGATATATTTACACATGTATCATTTTAGTATCTGTCTCTGGAAAAGTAGTTTTGGGGAGCTGCTTGCCTGTTTATGGGAGTTGAAAAGATACAAGCTTTTGGCACGTAAGAGACACAAATTTGATCATCTTATATGCTTTCCCTAACTGATCCTCTTTACTTCATCCCTCTACTGTCATTAAAATGTTTGGTCAAGCTACAAATCTTGGATTTGAGGTGAACCTCTTTTGATTAGAATTTTTTGGGAAACCCAGAATCAGTGTCTGTAACAGAACCCATTCCTACATCCAGGAACACACAGTAGTGCATTGACCTGCAGCTAAGAGTGAGGTTACTGTAGCATTTTAAAGGCGCAGTCATTTTCTGACCAAGGGTCACCTCATCTTGTCATTGCATGGAGGAGAGTGGAAGAAACCAGTTTGCTTTGCAGAGTTTTTACTCCATTCCGGACCTGCAGGAATGGGGAAGGATTTGGGTGTAACCTTTTTCCAAGAATCAAACTGTTTGCATTAGTTCTATATTTAAATGTTGGCCTAGATGTTAGTGAACTGCTTCTCTACTACTGCATCCAAAGAAATAAGGCAAAATATCGAGATTATTCAGAGGCAAGTTAAATGAAAAATGAAGCAATGAGATGTTGTCTGAGATACACAAGAAACAGAGAAAAATGGTACAGGGTATTCCAATCTCCTATCTACATAACAAAAAATTACTAATACTAAAGAAATAAAAACTGAGAAATGGCAATATAGAAATACCATAGACCAAGCATAAAGTTGGAGTCCTACCCTTATGTAAGGTTTCTGGACATCTGCTGAGAAAATTGGAGTTGTACTGGGAAATATTCTTTGGTGTATATGTAGATGTGTGTACATAGAGGATTCTAGACTGACATAGGCTGCAAAGGTAGCTCAGTTTCCATGGGGGCATGAGGAAGGAAACCAAGTCTTCCACAGAACTCTAAGTCAGATGGTAACTTCAAAGGGCACTATTAAACCCTAGAATAATGCCTACTACCCACCACAATAAATTATAGTCATTTTCAGAAATGAACACTTCAGAGATCACCAAGTAGAGCAAGTGAAGGGGTAAGATAAGAAACATAGTATCTTCTTTCCAAGGTTTGGGACACTAGCTGAGCATTCTGGAAGAATTCATAGTAATTAGGTCACCGCTTGTCTCCTTTCTGCATGATTAAAGGCAGAAGCTGTGATTCAAGACAGAAAGAAGTACTTGAAGAGCCCACTGGTAACGTCAATGAGCGTTAGAGTGTTAATCTTCCCTAATGTTTCCAATGTTACCTTTTACAATATTCCCTCGGTACCTGAGCTTGTTTCTGCAAGTTATGAAGTCATCTAGGGACTCTCCTGGTAGTTTCAGCATTACTGCAGCGTTACTACAGTTTACACAGACAAGGCAACAAACTGTGGCCATATTTCCAAAGGCAACTGAGCTGTGCTGCTGGATGGGTGCTTTCTGAGCACATTTATGATTTGGCCTTTATTTTTAATCACTACATAAATGGAATGAATTCCTAATTTCAGGATATAGATCACAGGTTTACCCTTGTCTCTCTTTGAAGCTACCAAGAAGTCTATTTAAATGTGCAGTGAAGGATAAGCTTTCTAATGTGTTTCATTGGCGCCATTAGTGTTTTTTTTCAGACACTTGTTATATATGCATAAGAGTAAATATCCTTTGGCTGCTGCTCTTAACTGACTTCCTTTCAGAGCAATAGCTGTTGTCTTGGTTTTGCTTCTTGATAGCCACCCTGCATCTGCCATTTTGACCTCATAAACTGCAAATCTGTTTTTCTTCATTTTTTCTATTCAATGGTGGTCCTTTTGTCACCTGGGGAAGAGGCTTCCTAACAGCTTGGCATTTTTTGGCACCTCCTCAGGACTTAGACAACTTCACAGCTTTTAATCAAACAGTTGCAGAATATGTTGTAGCAGTATGAGTGGCTATTGCAAATGAATACAAATCTAGATTAGTTCACTTCTCTCATGGAAGTGGTTTACAGTGGTAAACCTGATAATGTATCTTCACTTTTCTTCTTAAAGCATCTTGCTTGGATAAATGTATTTTGAACTGGCATTGGTTGCATATACCTTACAAAGTCCTGTGCTAAGCCTGTTGGAAGCGGTTAGTACAGAATGCAATGAGGAGGAAGTAAAATCTCTTAATGTATTGTGTAGTCTGTAAGAAATTAGGCTGAAGTCACCTCCAAGGCAAGAGACTGATGTTGAATCTTGAACATAGATTTCTACATGCTACCTCGAAGTTGGGCAGCGAGGTTTGTTTTAAGCCGGTTGTGTGATGAAAATATATGCAAGTGTCCTAGCAACTTTTAAATGGGTAAGTAATAATTGATGAAACAGTCAATTGCTAGAATGACCTCCCCAAACCCTCCTACCAGTTACTGAGACATTAAAGTGACAGAGATGGGATCAAGCTAGCAAATGAGGATGTGCAATGCTGTCTTCTCTGAATGATTTCCAGTCTGAGCAAGTATTTTGAGCCCAGTATATTGTGCAATAGGTTTGAAAGCAAATGCCTAATGAAAAATTGCATTTAAATGCCATGACTGTTTAGGGGGCTTTTTCACCTAAAAATATTTGTAGTTTTGCCATTATACTTAACCCTCTTTGTTCCTCTGTCAACGTGTTCTTTCTATATGGATAAAATGGAGAAAGCAATAGGAAAATTTAGAGAAGTAACATGTTTGCAAAACTATTTTTATTGCGCTGGTTTCCAAAAGCTTTTTTATCTTAAAACTTGCAAAGTCCTCTTTTTTTTTTTTTAGCCAAAACCTTTGTCCAGCTCTATTTAATAGTCTTCGTTCTTTCCAAATGTTCACTACAATAATTCATCCTGGCAACCACCTTGCAAGAAAATAGGTGAATATTTTACACTAGTTTCACAGAAGCTGACTGATTTGAAGGGCAAATTTTGTTTTGCTCTCTTGTACTGCGTAGTACCTGCCTTCCGTCATGAGGAGAGCTATTCGAGTCTGACCTTAAATGATTTGTTGAAAGCCAAAAAAGGAGTCAGTGTTAGAGTGGAGGAATTTTGGCTTCTAATGCAGAGTTCAAATGACTAAACCATACATCTGATAAAATGAAACTTAAACCTGTGATACTGCATACTATACAGCACATTTAAAATGCATTTACTTCCCCACCCCAGGAGCTTCAATAGCTCCAAAATAACTTTTAAAAATAAATTGTTTATTGAAAGATTAAGAGCATTTTATTGACTTTGCAGTTATGGCCAATTTCAGTGCATTTTTGTGACAGTATCTAGTCACAGATAGTCTCTTTCCTACGTGTGATGGTTTTATTATGTGAAAGAAGCCTACCTACTGTTTATCCTTCCCTTGCTCTCATCCTCACAGTCTCCCATATTCCTTCAATGCTTTGTATGTCAAACGATCTCCCTGTCTCAATTCAAATCCCTCCTTAAGAGATGAATTCTGAGCAGATTCCTGTAATGATTCCCCCAAGATATCCATACTGATTTGGGACAGGACTTTCACCTATTGTAGCACATGTGGTTGATGACACAATTTCTGAACCTAATACTGCTGAGTTCAGAATAGTTTTGAAAAAATCTTTAAGAAAAAAATGAAACACTTTCCTTTCKCTTGTCTTTTTTCACTGTAGCAAAAAAGCTTATTTTAAAAGCAAGGTAAATGAACAGATCAACTTCTAACTATGCAGAATAAATGATAATTAGTTCACAAATAATTTACATATGAGCATCTTTCTTTATTAAAATCTTGTTGTGCCCTCCACATCCAACTGCATGTGGAACTTCAGTGAAACYGAATGCCTCCATAAACCGTGGCACTTTGCTGACTCTTGCAGCCCTCTTGAACTTTCCTTTCCTGCTTTTGCAGCATATATCTCTCTAAGCTCAGGTGTGTGGGTMGGTGTGTGGGTGWGTGGGTGGGTGGGTGCTTTTGCAGCCAGTGTCTACATGAAGAACAGGGGCAGTCTGTCCTCTGTGGGAGGTTCTGGACTTGTGAGTTTGCTTTTGCTCAGTTTTTTTAAAGCCAGGGTTTAGTATCCTGGAGTGTAGTGCGAGCTCTACCTTTTCAGCTGAGCCTTTGCCAAACATTAAATTAAAATATTACTTTCCTTTCTTACTTTTTACTTAGCTGATTAATTTCTCTTTCCCTACTCTACTGACTTCCATATTATCACAGATGGATTTTTTTTTTTTTTTTTAAACTGATATGGGCTGCTCCCCTTTTGTGGGCATGGGTGCACAATAAGTTGTGAAAATAAAGGGTGGATCATTTGGTAGTTGCACATATGACTGTATTGAACAGTCTTCTAAAGCACCTGTATGCTGCTAATTTCCACAAATGAGACAGAATTAGTTGACCTTTGGTCTGCTCTGGAATGGCAGTTACTATGTTCAAGGTACTTTCTGGTAATGTGCTACATGAAATCACAGAAAATGAGGCAGGGGGAAAAACCCTTGCAAATGTTTTTATTCTGTTAGTTTCTAAACTGACTCACTTGTGTTTTAAATGTTCATTACATTAGGGGGAAAAAACTGACCGATAATAGTAGTGATGCAAATGGCACCTTCTCCTAACATAGACTGGATGGATATTAAATCCCCAATAAACTCAAAAGAGTTCTGTAAAATGGCATGTTGTTGCATGTGGGTTTGTGACTTATAACCACTGTACGAGTATGAACAAGCAAGCACACATAAATATAGACTTTGTGGAATTGTGGTAATTTTTAACTGTGAGCCTAAAACGCTTATAATATTTCAGTCCACTCTTGTTGAATTTTGGACTCGTGTCTGTCCTGTGGCTTCTGTTTGGAATAATGTGCAACAGAGGTGGAGTCATGGCTTTTCAATTCTAATCCAAGAAAAGTTAGCTTTTGGCAGGTGGTCTGAAAACATGCAAACCAAAACACTCTTTCAAAAAAAAGATATCCCCCCACCCCCACCCTGATTTGTTTTGGATCCTTTGAACTGGAACCTCTGAGATAATAGGTGTATCATGGATATAGATCTATAATCCATGACCTTATTACAAGTGATAAATTAATATTTCCAAACCTAATTGCCTCACTAATGTGCACCCACACCTGTCCGAACTAACTTCTTCCATTTTTCAAACTGCCAGTGAAAGCAGCTGATCACCATTCTCTGCTGAAACAAATCTACATCTAGTAGGCAGAGTGAAAAATAATATCCTAGTCACACAAACAAAAAAAAGCGCCATATGAAATGTAGACAGAAATGGTTTGGAAGAAAAGTTGTTTAACCTAAAAGCTTTGAACAGAAAGCTGTTTAACTTACAGGCTTCACAGATGTACCACCTTGAAGCTAATGGACCAGGACCAATATAAATGAGAGAAGAATCTGGTCACTTGTGTCAAAGTACCCAGGACCTCTTTCCTGTTGTGTGCTGGTTTCATTCCATGATGACTCTGGTGCTTCACATCCTTCTCTCAAGCTACTGTTCCGTTAGGCTACACCTTCTCTGATTCCTACCTATGCCTTATAAGTCAGCAGGAACGTGACCAAGTAAAATTTGAAACAAATGTTCCTCTGTCGTTTAGCAAAGCATGTCTCTGCAGGATCTGGTCCTGTTAGATTTCCTGAGTAAAGTTGAATTAAATCACTGGGTGGCCTCTGTGTAACCTTTCGGTGATGCAGCAGGTTTCACAGTAGTCATATCTCTAGGTTTGTTTTTCGATGTGGTGATCTGTAATATTGTGGTTAAAGGAAACAAACAAATACTTTCCTCACTGCTTCCCCCCTGGATTCTAGTCCAAAAATCCAAAATACATTTCAGTTCATTTGTATATGATCTATATAGCTCCTCATATACGCAAAGTTTCAGTTTTCTCTGATCATCCTAATTTTGTAAACCAAGTATTAATCCCACTTTGCAATGTTTTCTCCAATGCTTTTTATTCTCCTAAGAACTAAGTGTCTAGTATGTATATTGGTTCCAGTGCACATGGTGTTTGGAACAAAGTGATAAATGGGAATACATTGATTAGGAAAATCACCTAGCTCTAATTTCTCAAATGTCTCTGAATAAGAGATCACTCTCATGTGAAGCAGGATCGTCTAGTTTGAATACTTTTAGGGTTCTTCTGTAATCCCAGTCTTCCATTTCAAAAACTAGTAGTCTGTTGCTAATAGTAGAGCAGGGTAGTATCTCTTCAGTGTCTTCAGACATCCTTCCCAAAACCAAACATGTACCATACTTAAAAAACAAACAGCAAAACAAAAAAAMCCCAAACACCCAAAAAACCATCCTATGTAATATTTCAACCTAATGCTGCAGTCCTTAAAAATTGAAAGATCCTTAAAAATCACAATAGATATGAAATTAGAGTTGGGTTGGAAATAAAGTAAATGGAGGATCACAGTGGAGAGGGGTAGGGAATCGAATGAAAATTTCCATAAAAAAAGCTTCCAGAGGCATACAATGGGCTATTTTCAAAGCTGACATTGAGAGAGAGAACAAGATGTGGAAAATCAGAGCAAGACAGTTAGAGTCCTGTGTGTAAAAGCCACAGGTGATTCTTAATAGGCAATAAATTAGCCGAAGGATAGAGAAGAGTACTTATTTTTGTGGCAATAGCAATGCTTTCATTTTTCAGCAAGTTTTTAACTGAAAAAATTAACTGATAAGTAATGCAAAGAATAGGAGAATAATTGTGAATTAGGAACCAAATTATGCCAGGCACAATTGAATAAGTTCTGACTTTTCTTACTGACAGACATGTATATTAATAGTTGGCACTTATTGAACCAAATATGAATATTCATCTTCATTTATATTTCAAGGCCTTTCATTCCTCAAGGACCACAGTGCTTTTGACCAATTTTCATCCACATTACTAAAATGACAGCTTTCACTCCTGGGCCCTGACAGAGGTCTGCAGAATTCATTGGAGGTCCTGGGAGGAGGGAACCAGCTCCCGCTCCCAGCTGTCCACAAACACTCATTAAGAGAGGCAAATATCCAGCAGAATCTCTGTGAGAATTTTTAATCACGCAAAGGCTCTGCTAATTAGGTAGCTGATGGGGCATAGAGAGCACAAGGACGAATTCTTTAAACAAAGGACTAGAAACTTTAAGAGCTTTAATTACTTGGGCACAGAGTTCATTTCAGAACTTGGGAGCAAATTATTCTAATAACAATAAGACCAAGTAGCAGGCCATATTAGTGAGAATTGTGTAGAAAAGTTCAATTTTCTTGGGCTGTCACAACCATGATTGGAGCATATTGGAAACTGAGGGGGTTATAAAGGTATTAATAATAAACTTTATTGTGAAATGGATTTGATGCAGAAGATTTCCTATGAATGTGCATTCTGTTCCTCTTTTCTGTGAGTACTGCTTTGCCAGGGAGTATTGCGCAGTGTCTTATACCTCAAAATGCTCACGTAGCTCAAGGGGTGGAATACTTTTACACAAATGAAAAACAATGGCTATTTTCAAAACAAAATCCCCCCCTTTTGTTTAGTGCAGCAGACTGTCTCCAAAACCTAAAAACTGGAAATATGTTGCTTTCTTGTAGGCTAGAAGAAAATCCATTTCGCTGGCTGAAAATTATGGGTTTGGTTTTTGCYTGCTTTGGAAGTGCATAAATAGCATGGCTGTGTTGTATGGTTGCTCCCAGGACACAATTTAGGCTAGAACAATTTCCGGGATCCCTTTCTCCTAGGTGGAATAAGGAAGAGACAGAAATTGCTAAGAAAAAGGAAAAAGCAGAAAGCTTGAAGGATTCAAATTAAGAAACTGTGCTCTCCTACCCATCAAGAGAAGAATATAGAAAGTATACAGCTCTCTTCCCCTTGGAAAATGGAAAACGGCTGATGTGCTACTCTTGTCATTGCAGCTGAGAAATCTTAGCAAGCTTGTCTGTAATTGAGCACAAGGGGCACATCCTGCCTGTGTGCTGGATGAAAAGCTGATTTCATTTGGGCGGAAACTGGGGTGACCAGGGAGGAAGGAAAGGAGGCATTTGCTGTCTGCTGCAAAAGGTTTGCTGGCCTTAGACATCTATRCAGTCAGGGTAGGGGGAACTACTGTACGGTACACCTGCTGTATATTAGAAATCATCTGTGAAGACACACATTGAATTTTCTTCCTTTTTTTAGGAAGGGATTGTAACTTGTCTGGGGGTCCGTTTCTGACAAGGAGGAAGCTGATAGCTTTTGCCATGTGTTTATATACCTTTAAAGACAACTAGGTTCTAAGCAAGGGCTTGTTTTTCAGTAGATTTGGTGCAAACCACGTACAATGATTACTCATACGTTAAATGCTAATTAAAACTTTAGTATCCAAGAACAAATTTTATAGCCAAGGGACTCTGCTCACTGCTGGTGGGGAGATGGGCTTCAATATGTCAATTGAACATGCAAGAAGTTCCAGGGAAGTGCAAAGGGACAGATGAAAATGTAACTTGTGATAATTGAGGGCTAATTATGCTCAGTGAGCAAGCAGTGGACTGGTGTTCAGAGTTGCAGAAAGAAATTAGAGAAGAAAGAAAGATATATCTGCTCAGAGAATTGGTCTGACATAAAGCTTCAAGATTAGTCTTGAAACTTTGAACAAATCTTTTGCTTGCATTTGATACCGCGTTTACTGCATGTTTTATCCACTGCAGAGGAAAGGCATTGCTAAAGAGAAACTGTTGCAGTCTGTGGTTGTAGACAAGCTTTCATTTTGTGTGGACTTTCCCCACATGAATTAACAGAGGCGTGAGTGCAATAAACATAGCTGAGTTGTTCCATTAGGAAGTCATTCTGCCCACTGTGGTCCCTCAGCCATTTGTGAGAGCAGCTAGAGTAACAAAATGTAGTACTGACAGAAGAGCTTTTTCTTCATTGTTGCTTTTTGGTTTTGTTTTAATTCCCAGGAAAGCAGGCTAAGCTGACATGCAGGAATAATTCTGTCACCTTAGTTCCTAATATTTCTGACAGCAGTTACAACAGAATAAACAAATAGGTGAGGGAGAAAATGTGAACAGAAGATGGGGAGAGGAGAGCCCCAAACAGTATCTTCCTTTAAAACAATTAATTTTGTAATTTTGAAAAGCACTTAAGCTTCAGGTACACTGTGCTGTTCTCTCCTGGGTCCTTTGGGGGAGTGGGAATAAGTGTATTTTGATGCTCACTTCATGTTCTGTTCTGTTTTTCTGGCTGTTGCTCCTACCTGCTTGCAAGTCTGGTCTTGGACATGCAGCACACAGCACTCTCCCCAGTTCGATCACACTGCATTGATTTAAAAAAAAAAAAAAAAAAAAAAAAAAAAGGTGCTTTTATGGCACCTAACTTTAACTTTTAAACATCCATGATTTAGCAGTTCTGTAGAGCTTAAAGCCTAGAATCCAGGAGCCTAGCTGAAAGTAAGGTGTTTCTTTTCCATAAAAATATATGCAATCTACTTTTTAAAATAAGTACTGTTACATACTGTTATAAATATTACTTTAATATCTTAGTGTCAAAAAGTGATACAGGACAAACATTGCACACTTATGTTGAACTCTTTTTTTTTTGAGGAAATATGATTTGTGGCAAAGGTGCATGGCCCTGCTGTGTCAGCTTAGCTGTTATGACTTAGATCAGAAATAAAGTTCCAGTTTTTCAGCAGTTCTTCTATACATCAGATCTCATTACAATTTCTTTTCTTTATAGGTGTAAACTGGGTCTTTTTCTTCTTTCTGCCTTTTTTCAGTATGGATATTAGTTGCCCATTTTGTAAGTGTATTCTGAAGCTATGTTCTTTCAACATGTACAGAGATCCTTAGGAGAAAGAAAATGCATAAGACAAGAAAACATACAAAGAAATGGTTTATCAGCATTGCACTGAAGTTTKAGGTGGATCCATTTTAGACAGATTGTCAATATCAAGATACCAAAATATGAACATTTTTGCTCAGAAATGTAGCTGTCCACGCACGTTTGTCAACTGTTATGTTCTGTTTTCTATAGGAAAAAGAATCATTCATCGTGTTGCAATCACTGTCCAGCGCAAAGCTGATCAAGAGGCATAACCATTAATTCATATGTGACCATAGATATCAACTCTAAAGATGCATGTAGTTTGTATGAAAATAAAAAATATTCAAATAGTTGAATACAGGAGTCTTTAGAACCACCCCTATGTAATTTTGAGGGAATTTACCCTAATATGGGAATGTGAAGGAGTAGAGTTTAGAATTGCTACATGCTGGGGAAAACAATCTTTGAACTGCAGAAACTGCAAATGGCTCTTGAGTGTGGTCTCTTAACTGGAAAGGGAAATAGAAGAAAGAGAGATATTTCTCCTGATATTTTAATGTATTTTGCTGGGTTTATGTCAAGAGCAGCTCTGAGAAACTTTCATGATGCAAAAATGCTGGAATTCCTAATGCAGAAAGAAGAGCTGCTTTCATATTCATATCCTTACAACAACAACAACAAAAATCCCTCCCCTCCATTTTAACAGTTAAGAGTTAGATAGTTAGATTCTCTTCAGGAAAAAAATGTTGAAATTACGAATATCAGCAAATTAATTGTTTGATAACAACACTGATAGAGATCAGCAGGTTTGTATGGACAAGGGAGACCTAATAGATCCCATACTGATTACTCCTTTAAGATGCTGATTGAGAAGAACTTTCACCCTAACTGATGGGATAGTCCTATTCTTCTCCTCAGTAGGATTTCCCTCTCTCCATTTGGAGCTGTGACTGGGCCTTTGACAAATGCTCAATTTGGAGTACTCAGGCTTAAAATGGAGACTTTTAAAAATCTTTAATTGGGGCTAAGCGCTAGTTCCTCATGCAGTTCATTGTTTTGAACGAGGAAGCAGGACTAAAGAGTTAACTGCTTCCAATTGTAAATACATCAGTGGCAGGCACATTACAAAGCTCTATACAATCCTGTAGAATAAATGGTGGACAGCTCATCACAATTAGACATGGTCATAATGAAGAGCCAGAAGAGAGAAAAGAGGGCATGGGGAAAAACAGACCTTTTACTAATGTTTTATATGAAGAGAAATTATAGCTAAAAGGGATAGTTAATTAGTTTAAAGAATAGGTGGTAATGCCTTCTCTTTGCAGAAAAAGAAAACTTTCAAAGCATGAAAATAGGTGAGTTTCTAGCTGCTGATCTGGAAAAGGAGAAAACAATTCAAAGCAATACTGTACGTGGGTGTTTCTCAAAAGAGACTGTGGTGGGAAGTGTGTGATCTGAGTAATTTACTCTTAGCAGAGACAGTAGGTACTGTTGTGTTTAACAGAGACCCTGCATGTAGCCTTGTTTTCACTGGAATGCATCTGTATTATTACAGGTGCTTATCAGAGACATAGATGCTTATGGTTTGCTTCCCAGCTTTGCATACAGCTTAGGAAGGCGAGAACCCATCTGGCTTGTGCTGAGAAGATTGCACACAGGAGCAAGGTTACAGTAAGGTTTGCTCTCTAGCCTCTTTGCAGTGTGCTGGCTAACCAGTCACCTGTAAAAACAACGTGCATTCTGAAATATGTTATTTGGGGAAGAAATAAAGAATAGCAATAATCTGTATCAGATTATTGAACAGCAGCATGTGTAATCTAAAGTATTGTGTTGCCTATGAGATATAGCCTGTGAGACACTACCTGGAGAGGAAGCTTTTCTACCATCAATGAAGTTTGCAAATATCTCTTCCTATCACAAATCCCATTGTGTGTATCTTGGATAAGATGGATCTGTGTGTCGTTAATAGAAACACATACACTACACATAGACTCTTTGTTGTTTGGGCATGCGTATACTGCAGTCATTTCCCACCAAAGTCAATTGAGTTTCATGCTGCTGGGATGAGCTTACTACTTCTACAGCTGGCTTGGGTATTTCTGTGTTACACCACAGTTGTTTCTGAGAATTGCAGAGTAGATGCAACCTTTATTTTGTAGTCTGGGATTTTGGAACTACAGTCATCACTCCCTATGACTACTATTGAAACAATGTTGTTGGTTAGCACTGTCTGTCTCTGTCACATGGCACAAAATAGATTATGTTATAGTAGTGAATGGGATAAGATTATTATTTCTCAGCTGTTGCTGCATATTGTAGTATGAGTAGCATGCCACGTGCTCACAAAGAGGAAACATATTTGTAGCAAGAGCCTGATTGGTGAGTGGGTGACTGTTATGGGACTATTTCAGTCTCTTTTGTCCCAGGGAAAGAAAAATGGCATGTAGGGAAGTAGGGAGGAGATTGGTATTGCAGATGTGTTTAATCTGTCTCCTGGCTCACCTGAGTTCTATTAGTACCCCTGTGACCTTGCTTTTGCAAGTTGCTTACTTCTACCATCTCCCTCAGTCTCCACGGGTAAATAATATTCAACTGCATGTCCCAGGAATTGTGATATTGCCTCAACAATCCATAGTTTCTGTTGTGGTTTTTGTGGTTAAAGCTGGGGTACATAAGACAGAATTTTAAAAAGGACTTGGTATTAGTCTAGCTTTACTGCTATTGAAATCAGTGGTAAGAGTTGCATGGGAACAAAGTTAGGCCTGTTTTCGGCACTTCAAAAACCTTCCTGTAAAATATTTTACTATTTTCATTCATTGTACGTATTTGTCCTGGCTTCATAGACAACGCTGTAGCAAAAAGATTGTCTTTCAGCATTGTTCTCTGCAGACCCAAAATCAACATTTCTGCGACTCCCCTTTTCTTTAAATCCCCTCTGATAAGGTCTGCTTTAGCATTTGAATATGTGCAAATAAAATGGATTCATGCCCCCAATTACATTTGTCTTGTACATGAACAAACAGTAGGATTAGAAATTTAAAGGATAAAACCTGTGTCAGTGGCTTTATCAGGAGTTTTGTGAATATAAGTCCTTTAAAAACTACACTTTATTGGTACAAATGGATGTAGAAGGGAAACCAGAACCATAGAAGGCAGGTGTACTGCTGAACGCTCAGGAGGGCAAATGCAGGAGTGTAAAATTGTAAGTAGTATACAAATTAGATTCTTCAGGTCTTTCCAAACACTTCTTAAGTTGTATTTTGTAGGAGAAAAAGATATATTTGTATCATATAGTTTAAAAATGAAGCAAAGCAACATTTGCTGGGGTCTTCTGTTTGTTTAGATTTAATATAGGACTGATGTAGGCTGTGGGATATCAAAAGGGAGAATGGAGGACGCTGCTAGAAGACACACAATGTTATTCTGAAAGAGACTTGTGTCCCTAAAATAATATTATGCAGATAAAACATTGGAATAAAGGCCTGTGTGAAAATCTGCAAAGAATGAATAGGGTTTGTACCATATTAATACACATAAAATCCTAGGGTAAAATAGAAAGTTGGAAGAAAATGTATTTTTCCACACAGCCTTCTAAAAGTAAATTATTATTGCTTTCATATCCATGGTTATGTAGAGAACACAATTTCAATAATTTATTCAGCTTCTCTGCAGAAAGCTATCCTCAAGCTGTAAAAAAATCTCTTTAACTCTGGTCTTTAGGTGGGTAGTGCATCCGTACCAGATCAGTCCACTTCTGTCATTTTACAGAAATATCCGTCTCAGAACAGGAAGACTCTGAACTTCGACATAACAGAAGGAAAGCTCTTTCATACACTACCCAGGAGCTGGGACAGAGAACTAAACATCTTTAGAAGATTGTTTCTGTGAGATTTTTTTTTAACCTTATGGTTAAGCAGGGAGACAAAGTTGGAGGTGTTCCAAACCCAGGAATATGTAACATAAATTACCAAGGCATATGAAGAACATATTTGAAAGAGAGCGCAAGAGATGGGAGCAAATAATGAGAAAAAAAGGTCATATTGACAAGGGAAGATAGCAATTGAAGAAGGCCAGGCGTATAATACTTCTTTGCAGTTTAAGCAAATGTTTTAGTGAGTTCTTCCATCAGTCTGTGAAGTACAGGTACGCCAGGTATTTTGGGAAGACCCCCAGTCAGTCATCTGGTAGAATCCCAATGCAAAGATGGCAGAGATGAATGGATCAGGACAAGATTGCAAGATCTATAGATAAGAAAGTCTCTGCTGAATTGCACCTCAGCTATGTGCAATTACAATGCAGAAATCTCTCTGTTACAAAAGGTTTGGTTCTTCTGGAGGGTTATTTGGTAAGATTGAACACAGCAGCCTGACCACGTTGCCTCTGTTGTGATGGTTAGTGTGTTCATGTTGTTTGTTGTGTCAGACTGTGACTGTAAACAAGCTTTTTCATGGGCTGCTATTTACATAAACAGTAATATTCACGTTAAGCTTTGGTGTCTGAAAATGCTAGCCTTGCTTGCTAGCATTTAAATGCTAGCATTTAGCTAGAAAGTGTCCTTTGTGACCAGGTATATTTGTCATATCAAAACCTACCAAAATTCCTTTAATTGTAAGATTTATTCATGATTGAAAATGTGTTATTTAATCTAGAGTTTAAATGTAGTTACATATGCCAACTTAATGCCACAAAATAGCCTAAGAATATTCTTAAGCAATATGTCAGCTAAATTTTATTGCAGGTCCATTAGTATTACCATTAAGCAGCTGACTAAAGGTCATAATGAATACTTACTATTTTATATCACCCAGGAGGTACTAAGCACAGCTGGAGTCTATTTCACTACTTGAACACATATAATACTCGACAAATTGTCAATCAGTGGATATGTCCATCTTATCAAAGTACTTTGCCCAAGTAGGTAGCAATTCTTCTAATGTGCATTGCGTAATAGACTGTGGGATTTTTTTAAAAAGAAAGTTCTTACTAAATGGCTAGTTGTTACAGTTCTATTTTAGGTACTGCCTATAATTTTGTGGTTGCACTGATATTTCAGAAACCCGGTCGGGTCTTACACGATTCTTGCTGACCAGTTTAACAAGTGGGAAAACAACTATTGAGATTTCTGATGATCAAGATGATGAAAAATTGTTCTGGAGATTTTATTATGTTGATGCTTTGTTGATACTGTTTTTCATACTTTTCAACCATATAATTCCTCCTACTGATGTCAGGTTCTGCTGGAATAGCAAGAAGATTATGCCCTTATTGTAATTTTTTTTAACAGCTGTTGCAAAATAGGCCTTAACCCTTCACAAATCAGTGCTGTGCATTTAGAATTGATTTTTTTTGCGATAGTTTGTGGAAAAATTACCAAAATAGATGGCTTGCTTTATATAATGACTTGAGCTTACTTAACTCTTCTTTCTTGTAAGAAGATAAATATGATCATGCAGAGTTGTGCGAGCAGGATGGACCTGGGATGCGTTCACCTGTTACTATCCATCTAATGGATTCTCTGTAGTTTAGCATAATTTGCAATAGGAAAGCCCTGACTTTAAAGTAAAAGTACTTGATTTTTTCAAGTACTAGTTTCTGCTGTTTCCAGTGGATTTTATGAGTACACACACCTACACAGGACAAAGGGACAATTTTTTTTTATGAAAAAATATTCCACAATCCTCTTGGTCCTATTTCTTTTCACTACAGAAAGTCTATGAAACTTCAGACTACATTCAATTTCACATTCATTTCAGCAGCAATGACACTGTAAACCTACTCATTTCCTACAGGGCTTTTGCAGTATGTATTTTAGCACAGACATTCAGCAGTGACTGACTTTTGATCTAAAATGAACTAAAAATACTTTATTATCAAAAATCGTGTGTGTGTATGTGAGTGAAGGAGAAAGGTTATCTCTCAGCTGTGTTTTGCTTGAGTGTCTTTTGACATTAACTTGTTCAAAAGAGAATAATTTACACTCAAATAGAGTTATATTAACAAGCAAAAATAGGATCCTCGTCTAGAAGTTTATGCTCTAAGGCCCTTAGGTGAGTGAATTTCTTTCTTCTTCCTTTTCTTCCTAAACACAAATTTTCTTCTTTTTCTTCTCAGTCTCTTTACTCTTTAGTCCATTAGCACTAGGCAATCTCTTACTRTTAGTAGCAAATTGCAAAGCAAGAAAGAGTTAAATTTTACGGAAGAAAACCTCCTTGGCCTTATCAGTCTAAGTAATCAGGTAATTCAGCAGCCACACTTCAATGGGACTTGGTGTTTGAATGTTGCTGTTCTCTACACCTCCTCCTGGCTGAAGCTGGGAATGTAACTGAGGTCACAGAAGAAAAGGGATGCCTCAGAGGTGTCCTAAATCTCATAGTTAATGCCAAAGTATGTGCTTGTCAGGTCGTCAACATCTCTGGTGGTGCATAGCAGAGCTACAAGTTGAAATGTTACCTTCCTGTAAAGGGACAAAATAGATGCTTCTTAGACTTAAATCTTACTTCCTTGTCAGGATACTCTAAACTGGAATATCTTAATCTGTGGAGAATGGTGAAGCCTCATTGAGAAGCAATGGAAATTGAAAAATGGAGGCAGAAAAATGGGAATGAAAATTGAGAGTTATTTTAAGAGTACCAGAGACTGAAAAAGCCAGACATTCTGTTCTGTATCAGAGAGAAATAGAAGCCAYGCTTGTAATAAATGACTATTATGCTATATATACACTTATATATCAATTGATATCTCTATAAAGTTCTTACAAACTAGAAGTAATGAAGTACAAAAATTGAAAAGGGAAGCTAAGATATGAGGGATCCTGCTGACAGGATCAAGGACAATGGGTTTTGTAGCATATTTAGGGAAAAAAAAATACCCGAACTATCCACAAACCCAAAGAATTGTATAGATTGTTTACTAGATGGAAACTTCCAAATTCTTAATGCTGCAGAAAAATCCCAGATACAATTAAATAAATACTTATGCTGCATTTGGAAAGAAACATGGTATTCTGTCCAAATACCCTATCAATGCAATGAACAACTTTAAAACCCATTAGTAGCTTAGTTAGAGAAGGTCTTTTAGTTCAAGCAGGCTTAGGTGATCTCAGTGCAAGAGTCCTAAAGGACTTTGCTGAGATGATTTCTGGTCAACCTTTTTATTTTTATTAAAGCATGTGATTATGCATTTTTTAAAACACAAATGATAATATTGTGCTAGTGTTCAGAACTCTAAGCAGAATGGTTTTCATTTATAAAGATTAGTCAGCTTGCTATTGATTGCAGGTAAACTAATGGAAAGCTGATAGTGAATTCAACAGACAAAGAATTACAGAATGGAAGCCGAGTTAATGGCTGTCAACATAGTTTTATGATGAAAAGACCTCGTCAAAGAATCTTTCAGCTTTCTTGTGTGATTACAAGTCTAATGAATGTACTGTCTAGACATAGAGTATTTAGGCTTCAAAAAACTCTTGATGYTGTGTTGGAATTAAACAGTATCACTTTACACAGTCACTGCAGTATCTAACAAACAAACTGAAAATGGCCTCACTGGCAGATGCCAAAGAGTAGTTTTCGGTGAAGAGTCCTTACTGTGTGGGATGTTTCCAATGGCATTCTGCTAGGACTGATTCTGGCACACTGTTTGGTGTCATCTTCAGTGACTGGACACCAAGCCACAACAACTTGGCCAAGAACATTTTTGGACAAAGATCGGTGGCAAATTATGAGGGAGGGCATCCTCAGGTTTTTATCACTTCATATCACATAGACTCTACCTTCTTGGAATAAAATGCATTTTGACACACCCAAGTATAAGGTTGTACAAAGGAGATAAGTGTCAACAGAAATGGCAACTACATCCTGTGAAATAGTTGTTGTCTTAAAAGATTTTCAGGTCACAGTGGCAAGAGTGCTGAACTGGAGCCCCTAGGGAAATGTGCTCAGAAAGGCCAGTGGAATCCCTGGATGTGGCAGCAGTGGGCTGGGAAGTGATTTTTACTTCCTACAACTGAGTAACTAAGTGTTTCCCAATCAATACTTTGCTAACTGTTCTCTTACAGACCTTCATATCATCTGTGGAGGCATCTCGTCTTTGTCATTGTCTTTCATGCTTCTTTAGCTCAATGTTACAGGCAGAACATTATGAAGCAGAAAAACTAAGGTACACAAGCAATTTCTTGGAAAAAAAGTAAGTACAGAAGCATTCCCCTGAGGTGATCTGTGGTCAAGGCAGTAAAGGAAGACTCATGTGTCCTCGAGCTGTTACTGGTTTCATGCAGCTTTTCTGCGCGACTTTAAGCAGTTTTTAACATCCTGGAAGGTGCAGTGGTGGTGAGGGAGAGGAGGTTCTGATCTATACTCTTGAGATGGATTTCCTCTGGGACATTGTAGAAACCATACTCTGTGCATTGGTTTCCCATTTGTGAAGTAAGGCCAATGCCTCTTCCCAGTCCTGGAGGCAGTCTGAAGGTGAATATGTTAATGACGATGTAAGAATACTGCAGCAGTGAGCACCTTGGAGAAACCTTTTGAGTAAATGAGACACGTGTTATGTAGGGGGATATAAATGTATAGGCTAAGAGAAACCTCTTCCTCTCAAACGCTGCAGACAAATACCAGTCTACCTGAAACCTGACTGCAAGTTTATTTTAAAGGTATTTTTAAATGCTTAAGACTTAATTGTGAATGTGTTGGTATTCGTAGAAGTGCTTCAGTTCTGTTTAAGCATTGGATATCCATTTACATTCAAGAATGTATCACTCCTTTATTAAATATATACGCCGAGGTCCTAACATACTGGCTCCAAGTAGCAGTTCTACATTCATGTATACTTTATCCCTTCTAAAACATTTAGTTCTGTGTAAAACATTTAAGTCTCTTGCTATCTGTAAGTACTGTGGTAGCCATGTGCATGGCCAGAGAAGACAAAGATTAGCTGTTTATTAGCATGTTAATTAATGTTTTAAAACTCAGCAAGTCTTTTTAAGTGACATAGATGCAAAGACATCTTCATACAAAAATGGTTTAGGACTAAATATAGTTTACTGAAAGTAAGCCTACATACGTGGGAAAACCAGAATAATGCTCAAACTGGTCAAAATAAGGTATATATTTGTCTTAAAAATTGTTTACTGGTAAAAATTCTAATGTTCTTTTCTTGCTTTTAGGTAGCCAGAATCTTCTTACTAACATTTTTCCCAAATTCTTTGCAAGGTGTAGTAGCTAAGTTATTCGATAGCTAACTGACAATAATTAGCCTATTATGATGATTAATGCTTATTCAGGACATTTAATTTGCATGCTATAAGCACGGTGAGACAGCTAATTTGAAGTTATGCCAAATGCAGTATTTAGTTTTTATATACAACATTTGTTTGGCTTTCCAAATGTAGAATAATTGACAAGAATAATCATAGCCATAGATGTTAGGTCAGCAAGTTTTCATTTCTCCTTTTAATAACAATGATGTGTTACTTAGTGAACCAATTAGCAAGGTAAACTTTACTTGCATTAAAAAATGCGTAAGGCTAAGGAAGAATTTCTAAATTGTAGTTAATGGAATGTCAACCAAGATGCATATTCTGTCATTTTCGCCCAGGTGAAAACCATCTGTCCTAGATAGATAGCATTTCTCCAACTTTTCACAAGGAAGAAGGATACAAGGTCATTTTTATGCACCTTGTGATCAGGATTGACTTTATATATTTATTTTTTTGATTTATGAAAGTCAATTAAACTACTAGGCCTGAGCCATAGGTTCAAATAAATAGACAGTGAAAGAATAAATTTCTTTAATCATGGCTACAACAAGCTTTCACTTTTTTTTCCTCAGGAAAAGCCTACATACTCATGCGGATCTTGCATCTTGTTCAGCATATTTGGAGGGGCAAAATCTCTTTACTGCTTCTGATTGCCCAGATTCTTTGACCCGGTAGCAGAGCACATTTTAAAATGTGGTGCTCTTCACCAAAGATTTCAGTGTCCCTGGATTTGAAACTGAAGTCTCCCTAAGTGTGCTCCAGAAGAATAAGCCAATAGGGGAAACATGTAGGGGCTTGTAGGGGAAAGAAAGTCCGCAGTTGTGGCTGGAAAGCAGTCTGATGCCTTTGGAAGATAAGGGAAAGACATATTTCTTTACCGTAACTGTTGACATTTTCTTTAAAGTCTTTCTTAGGTTTCAGTCTTTGAGACAGAATACATTGCAAAAATCTTCCGTGGACATCATAGAAAAGTAGATAATGCATCTAAATCCATGTAACAGTCAAATCTGTAGGCTAATCATCTCTGCTTAATAAACATTTCTGCTTGTTTTCTACAAAAGGTGTTTCTGGCTGTTCTCTCCAGCTAAGCAAACAGTAACGGCTGGACTGTGGGTCACTGATGGGAAACAGAAGAATCTATCTTTTGTGAAGTGCCCTAATTTTATTTTTTACCATCTGTCAACCTCAAATTTGAAATACCTGGGATATGTTGCAGGCTATTTGTTCTTGTTCATGCCATTGTTTCCTCAAACTGCTGAGAAAGCAAAGTGTCTGGATGCTTTCTGACTCTGAGGATTAAGAGGAGGAAGAGGCAATTGTTCTCCTGGAGGTGATGACAAAACCCAAAGTCTCTGTCACTTGCCCAGGGTCCTTTTAACCTTTTATTATTTGGAGGAAGCTGGCAGTCTGTATTAATCTGTATAAAAATAGTGGACCTATTTCTGTCCACTTGATCTCCCCTACCCTGAAATGATCACAAGCTAGGAGTTCAGGTTATAGCCTGCATTTATCCCAGCACTCCCACTTTCTTGCTGAAGCACAGTCATAGCATTTACCACTCTCTTGCAAGGAGCCAATTAGTGTGTCCTGAATCCAGTTAAAATAGACTAGAGTAGCTACATCTGCACTAGTAAACTAAGCAAGACCAGGCATGGACTCGAATACAGCACTACAAGTGTTCATAGGGCTTCACTGCTGCCACATTTATGGCTTGGTTTTTGTCAATGCCAACTAGCCCTCTCCTCGATGATGCCCAGGTGTGGGTCAGGGGTTTGCCTAGGCCAGAGACTGTTTCTAATAAGCAGGATGAATGAGGGCTGCCCCCATGGTGGGGGTGGGAAGAATTTGTCCCACAGACGGGAGCCATGCCACACCACTTAGGCCTTTGTCCCTTTTTGTTTACAATTGCATCCATAGACAAATGAAAATTGTTCACTCTCTTTCTCAGTAAGAACATGGGGAATCACTGGTTATCCACCACCTACTTAGATCCTCTTTATTTTATTTTTCTGTTAGCACCTCCCAATACTTCATTACCACCTTTGTAACTTAGAGGAGTGCGGGGACCAATTTAAAATCCATTGAAAGAGCCTTCGGCTTTCTGTAGTGGATCCTGGATCAGGGCCAGGGGGTATAAACTGCTAGCGGCAAGTTTACAACAGTGCTCCCATTGTGGGTGCCACTGCTGGGGCTTACTGAGGTGGCTGAAGATTTTAACAAAAGTGATTTTGCAGATTAACCCTGTGACAAGCTGTGTGTTCTCAGTGGGAACTGTTCCCAATTTTTGAAAACAATTATAGTTCCCTATCCATGTCTGCTGGACTATTGTATACTTCCAACACAGGGAAACTTGAAAGAGAATTTTTTTGGCTATGCTGAAGCTCCCTCTGTCTCTGTACTCTAGCTAATCTAATCAGACATTAATTTGCCTCTTACTCTATTAGCTCCATATTCAAACATACACAGTGTAGGTATTTTGTGAGCTTGCTTCTGAAATGGATTATAGCAAGGTTAAAAAAAATTAGCCTCCTAGCATTGCATATATATCCACTTAGTACTACACTAGTCATGCATTAAAAATACTTCTGATCTGGTATTACCAGGGAAAATTAACTGTAAACTGAAAGGAAAAGTGGCRCATCACACTTCAGTCTCAATCCTACTCTTTCAGTCTTGGATTTATTCACATCTAGTGGGTGAGTAATTTAAGTACATTAGTCAGTAATTTGGTTATTACTCATTCACAGGCAAAAGTCATTGTTTTCTTAGTTTGATAAAAACCGTTCTGATGGAAATGCAAATCTTCAGGAAAAGCACTGACATGGTTTAAATAGTCCATTGCATATTTCTGATCACTTACATAGGGCCAAGGACTACCCCAGTTGAAGCAAAGCTCTCAGTTAAACCGAAACATGAAACATGCTCCTGGGAGRGCAGCTGTCTTAAGAAAGTCAGTATTATATTAAATTCTACCTATGCAGGTAGTTGGAAAGCAATAAGGTTGCGTTACTAATGGATAAATTAAATGATGAATTATTGCAACAAATTCATTTTTTTTAAATTGAAACAGTTCATATTTGAAACATGTTGAAGCTCAGGGAGTAGGGTAGGCTTTCCAATGAAGGAATTTTTTTTTTTTGGTGATCATTTGTAGTTGGGTTTCATTGTTGCTGTTGAAAACTTAACTTAAACTTGCCCTTGTGAAACTTGGAAGTGTTTGATGTAGTTGTGCAGCCTTGAATTCACCATGCACAAGCTAAAAATCCAGTGATGTGAAAGTTGCAGTGATGATTTGCCAGTAACCAGGGCTTGTGGCTTACAAAACATTTTTTTACTCTTTTCAGTTGTGATTTGCTACATTCTGCTCTCCTCTTTTTAAATAACATGTAAAGGTCCCTTGTTGTTTGTGTATCACTGATACAATTCTTTTGCAACAAAAAACAAAAGAAGGCACAAGTGCTTTGAATAGAGGGTGTCTGATTGATAAGCTAGTTGCAGCCAAACCTGCTCTGGCTAATTGTCTTTCAAATGCCCTCATTAATCAAACAGAGGAGTGACTCTGACAGGAGGGCTGTCACTGGTTTCATGATTTCCTACCACTCACCTCACAGTGTGAGACCTGGCTGCATACCCAAATCATGGCCTTTAAAGCAGTTTTAATGCCTGCTCGCTGCAGAGCACACCTGGCTTTGGTGGGATGGGGGCCTGCCCAACTCTGAGGCATGATCTTTCCCAGGAGACCAATTTAGCGGTTATTTAATGATTCATAGCTTGATGTCTGGAAATGAGTGCTCCACACGATAACATACATAAACAAATTTAATTAGTTTTCGCCTTTTTTGCATAAGTAGCCACCAGTGTATTAAAGCTGCAAACAAACCAGGTAGGCTGCCTGGAAAGTCATTGAAGCTGGTTAACAGCTGATCTGTGAAAAAGACTATGGTGATTTCTTTCATCTGCTGATAGTCACTGATGCCTGTTTGGTCAGGTCCTGGAGTTGCTGGGTTCGCTTATTAAGAAAGAGGGAAGCAGCTATCTCGATTATCTTCTACCTAGAGGTTAGAATTACATATCTACAGGAAAAAACATCAGTCTTTTGTGCACTTCCATTCAAAAGCTACAGAATATAGTGTTTTCTTGGAATTGTTTTAAAAAGATGTGCTTCGTATATTTCCTGTTTGCGGTCTGTTCCAAGTATTATTCAGTAAACATCAACCTAAGTTACTGTTCAGATACAGGGATTTTATATTTTTGCATTTTTATTGAACATACATGAAAACATTGTAAAATTATTTCTAGTTGTGCATGCTAAAAAATAGGCCAAAATATTTAATGCTTAAGAGAGCAAACTGAAAGCTTAAGGGACAGAAAGTTTTTTGGTTTTTTTTACCTTCTTTTGCAACATTGCATAATTAACACTGGTGATGTATGAATTGTATGGGGATTTTGTTTCTGTGCTGTTAAGTGTTTCGTATACTCCGTGGAGCAGAATTCTAGACTTGATATTCCAGAATAATATATTGTCATTCTCCTAAGCAATATAAGTGAATATATTTTGCATGAAAATTGTTGTATTTTGCATATATTCATATTAAGTGAAATTCTTACTTTCATAACATTTCATATGGCTGAAAACTATTCAGTGAAACACATAGAAACATTTTATACTGGAGGGTTCTTATGAATTCTAGACAGCAGAACAATATAGCTGGTCTTTTCTTCTTCATTTGGGACCAGCTTCCACCCACCAAGTGCAATATTTACTCCTATGAGAGGTGCCTTTTTCTTTAATAGGGCAGTTTGGTCATAAATTTTTGCCGATCTTGGTTTTAGATTGCAAACTGCCTAAAACAGACAACTTGCTTTCCTGAGCAAGCACAGGAAAATCATAGCATGGAACATATCAGTTCCAGGTATCCTGCAGTCATCACTTTATAAACATGCTTGATCTCAGACTTGAGCAAGGGGGACCAAACCTTGATTTAAGATGATATTTTACTCTCCACAAGTGAAATCCTGTCTCCAGCAAGTTCAGTGGAAACTTCATTATTGGGGCTAAGTTTTATTTCACATCTTTACTTTTGTTGAGGTATTGCCAACATGAAGGCAATTTGGACTGGGAGAGAAGGTGGGGACTGGGAACAAATTGCTTTTGACCTTTTTCTTTTAGGAATTTAACAGAGACCATTAGCTCATTTGTGCCAATACCTCCCAACACTCATCAGAAAAAGTATTTTCTCTGAGTCACTATTAATTTTATATCAAGGCATTTTATTTTATTATGAGAGCCAGGGTTCCAAGTGGTGTGATTTATAGGACATGTATACCTGGGCAGATACTGCCTCCTCTTTTCTCTCCTCAGTAACCCAAAACAAAGAGCTTTACAGGGATATATTAAAAACTAGGTACCTGCTCCTAAAATTTGACTGACTTTAACCAAACCAGTAGCATGTGGGTAAACATTTCCAAATGCCCATGATTAATTTTGCAGACTCATTCAATGCCTCTAAGTTGTGCTCTATGGACAGTCATAAGGATTTCTAATTAGTGTCACCATGCCCCCTACAAATCCACTTTCTCAGGACTTTGTATCTTGGTAATAAAAACTTGTCCTACTGTGAAAGGTCTCAGCATAATGGCAGAATTATTATTATTTTCACTGGGAAAAGCAATTCATGCATCTTGCCCCCATCCTCCAGAAACATTGTCTTTATTTTTTTGCTGTGTATAATACAAACACAATACATTTGTGGGGTTTTTTGATTGAAATGTGTAGGCCATTAGCTACTATTGTATTGAGAGTGTGAAGGGGAATCAAACCTAAACTCATCTATAAAAATAAAGCTATGAACAAAATAGTTGCTGCTTTTCTTAAGAAAAATATTTGATGGTGCATTAGTGCTCAGAGAATAAAACACCTTCTTCAAGAGACAGAACAGAGCTGAGGGATTTGAGAATGTGTAGGAACGAGAGACCTTCAGACAAAGGGGCAATTTTGTCAAGTTCAGTTGTTAATTTTAATTAGGCAATCTTAATCAGTATACACTTCCTTTCTACTACAGTTTATTGTGCGCTGTACAGTTACAACCTAGTAACTGTTACCTGGCTGCTTGTGCTGACCCCTGGCAGACTTAGTCTATAGGGCCCTTGCTGGGGAAAAGCTGTCTGCTTCTGCCTCTATTCTTGTTGGCTTTTTCAGACTTGGGCTCCCAAAATCGGGATGGCTCTTTAAGATACAGTGAGGAATCACACTTTTTGTTTAAGTGTTTTTTTCAAGAGCTATGAGAGCTCAGGCTATTTTAAGACTTCAGGTATGGGCTCTTCAGACCTTGGTCTGATGTGAACAGGAGCACTTTCAGGCTTGGTCATCTGAAGTTTTGTGTATGTTGAATTCCGCCGATAGGTCTGTGAAGGAGCACAGAGATGATTATTATTATTATACAGGATCTGCTAAATTGGTGATACAGTGCCTAATCACTTTTGAGACTGGCCAGAGCCTGATGCTCAGAGTTAGTACAGGTACCACCTTGACAATTAGAGGTTGCTGTACCTGCTCCTCAAGGAGGTTTCTGGCTGCTTTGAAGGCCACGCTGTGAAACAGTGCTTGACAGCGCTGCCTTCTATGTAACAGGTGATGTTTTCACTATCCAGGTAAATGAAGAGTTTATTTTTGTTCTGTCCAGTCTCCTAACTTCAGCATGTAGTGGTAGTGATTCTCCATGATAACTATGCAGCCAGCTAAATAAAACATTTGCTTGGGAAAGAAATTGTTAGTGATTTATGGTTTAGATCTGTCTGTAGACTATTTGCTGTATTTGTTGTTGAGAAAAACACCATGCTGTTCCCATTTGAGATCAGCCATGGGCTTTCAGCTAAGCCTATGCTTAACTACATTCCTTTGTGGGACTGTTATTATGAGTCATGGCAAAAAAATTGCAGAGTGCTTCCCTAAAAGTACTGTTAAGTGTAGCATCTGATTGAAGGTAGTTAAGCACAACAGTGTTTAAAATGTGCTAAAATTCAGGAAGTGAATAGGAATTGGTAGATGACAGTTCCAATTTCAGTTAGACGTCTAGAGCTAGCGTTACTCACAGCTTTGTGCACACTGGGGTCCAGATTCTGCCTTTGTGTGAGCAGGAGAGAAGAATCTGCCACAGGGTAACTGCAAGAAGATCAGTAATCAGATACCTAATAACTTGACTGACTGCTGTAGGCGCATTTTTGAGCAAATAGATTGCACTGTAGCAACACAGTATAGGGTGATATTGTAGGTTAGGCAGACTGAAATAAATGGATAGAGTTGAATGAAACTGATTAATTTTTTGATTGTTTTAGCTGGTCATGTGCCAAAACTGATTTTCTTTTATTTAGCGATAATAGTTGTGATATATTAAAAATGAACAAGATTATAAAGGAGCTTTTGTTAGTAATAAATAGAGTATTTTGTCTTAGTTTTCCTTTTGTTTTTCCCATTTTGTTTTTCTTGTATATAATTTTAACTACTATTCTAACAGTTATTTTATTAGCTACCACTTTTTTAAAAAACAAGAAAAAACATCCAAAACATACGTAAAGTAAGCAAGGTGGTAATATAATACTTAAAGGAACATTTTATGTTTATGTTTTACAGAAACAATGTTGCTAGTTCAGATCTGGTGAGAGAGAGAGATGGGAATACATCGGTGGAAAAAGACATATATGGTAAGAATTTGTCATTAAAGGAAAAACACATAGGACTGTCATTTAAGTTAAATGCTGATGGATCATGGATTAGATTCTATCTGAGGCCTTGTTTAGCCTTAAGGTATAGACTATATCTGTGAGTACAGTGCTAATGGTGAGTATTGCTCTAATGGATCATCTGTCCAAAAATAATAATTGAAAGGACCTTTCTGAATTTGTAACATTAGCTTATCCCATGGGAAAAATGCGTAGCTGGAAGACTTGTGTTATGAAAGGGAGATGCACGGAACAATTTCTCTCTCTTTCGGTGGTGCCCTGTATTTAGTTTGTATGTTGCTATGAAGTTACAAAGGCTTAAAACTAAAAATCAAAATTTCATGTCACTGCTGGGCAGAAAAATGTAGTTATTGGTGAAAGATGCTTGTTGCATTTTAGTTTATAATAACAGAAGTATCTGTACTGAAAGTGCTTCACTGATGGATTCAGAAAAGTTATCGTGTGGAAGTCAGCTCTGAATAGGACAGAAGAAACCAAAGCATTATTACTGCAGCAGAGTCAGACTCATTTTTGCCTTTTAATTTTTTTTATTGTGTCAACTTACTGGCTTGACACTATGACTGATTAAAACAAAGACAGTGTTTTTATAAGGGACAGGATTGTGAAAGTCAACTGAAATATAATCTGAGAGTTTGGTGTGAAAATTTCAGTTTCAAGGAACAGATACTTAACACTGCTAATTTGTCAGAGATGCTGGGTTTGAGCTCTGAAAATTGTGGGTGAAATTTGGATGTCTTCACCAAGATATCAGAAATGTAGATGTCAAAGTCTGGGGAAGTCACCCTAGATTCACTTTACAGTCAATTGAGGAAAAATGGGCACCTTCAGAGAGTGATTCATCTCAGCCTAAAATAGGCAGTCGGACGACTTGCCCCCTGGAGATACCTGTTTCTCTCCATTGACTGTAGAAAAGCCTACGGTGACAAACTCAGAATTAAATGTCTAACATTTTGATGTCTAAAGCTAGGTTAGATGAATCTCACCATGTGTTAATAAGGACAGGCTCTGCCAGCCGTGCTAGTGCTGAATAACAGCTCCCTCAGGGGTACTCCAGTGTGGCTGTCCAGTGGAGGGAATTGAGAAGGTCTGGCCGAGAAATTCAGGGGGTCCCCAAGCAGAATGATCCCAATGATGATTTCAGGTTTTTGTTTCCTTTTTAGATTCATTGGTAGTAAGTGGTTTTATTTTAATTGGAAAAAGAAAAACCTGTTTTTTTTTTTCCCCATGGAATCTTAAAAATGAAGGTTTATTTTATTCTGTTGAGTGTTAAAAGTTGCTGTGGGACTTTTTCAAAAGCAGATGACTGTCTATTATGTGTTGCCCAAACTTCCTTTCCCCATTTGTTGTGTTGCAGAGTGTAGATAGATAGTGGCTACCCTGTTAGTCTCATAAGCATAGCGAACTGAGTGGGAGAAGAGGGAGGTTTTTAAAGGCTGGCAAAGTATGCTGGTCTTGGAGAACGTCTGTGAAATTGAACACCTAGCTACATATGTAATCAAAATCCTTGCCATATTTCAGAAAACACATCTGTTTAAAAAAAAAAAAAAAAAATTGAAAATTGAGAAGGGTATGAGAATGAATGGTGGTGCTGTTTTATATAACACTTGCTATTAACAGAGTTAATCCAGAAAGGATATAATGTTATGAAAATATTTAGAGAAAAGTTGTGGTTGTGTGTAGTTTACAGATTAGAAAAACAAGAATGATCAGAAGACTTTTGCTTAAAAAGGAAATGGCCTGAGCATTCAGCTATGCTGTGATAGAGTATTTTCAAGCTTTTAGGTCACAGGATACTTTTCATGCTGAACTACTGTAAATACAAACCAATTTGAACATAACGGGAGCAAGAGGGCTTTTTGCTTCTGCCAGAAATCCCCAGATGTGGGAGGATGGAAGAAGTCCCAGTAGTATCTATGACTTCTTTTATATTTTCTGTTGTTCAGAGAACCTGCCAAGCATATAATAATTAGAACCTTGTGCTTGAGGTCATACTGGTTCAGTGAATTTATACCTGAGATGATGTTTTCAGTTACAGATTGTTCTGAATTTTCTGACAGTCATAGATGGGGCAAAGTGGCTCAATGGTTCAACATACTTGTAACTCTCCTTCATCCGTTTTTTATAATTTTTTCATGTTTTGACAAATTCTAAAAATAGAACATAGATTGTCCCAGCATCTTGAATGTACCAGAGGATTTTCGGTTTTGAAAAAAAAAAGTCCAAGCAGACATACAGGAAGAAAGCTTAAACTTTTACAACTCTGGAAGATAAAAATTTGCACCTTCTCTTGCTCGTATGTCCACAAACCAAGTCCCTTCTCATTTAAACATTGCCCAATATTACCTACCATGCCAAATACTCTTTTATGGAGAAATATGTGTATGAGTTTAGCAGCTTGTGATTTACCAAGAAAACAAGAGGAAAATGCATAGAAGGCAGGCCTAATGCGTTGAACTGGATTTGTGCGCTGACTTCAGTAATAGCGATAGAATCTCTAAAGAGACAACATCAATAAACCTTTGTATAACTTAAATTTAACCCAGCATGTTGTATAATACTCTGTATCCTTCTCTGAACAATTCAGAAATGAGGTAGTTTTGAGCACGAGCCAGGAGTTGCATGCATGTTGCTAATCGATCTTGTGTGTACAACCATGTTGACAAAGGAGGTCCCGGACTTCAGTGAGGAAGTCTTGTATTAGTAAAAATGCTTAACAGAATCATCTCCATACAGTGGACTGCTTCACCTACATTTACTTTTCAATTAGCCCTGTGTTAAATCTTCAAAAATAACTTTGAACGCTGTTCCTCACTCCTATCATCTCTCTTCGTTGAAAATGAGTGGCCACAAAGAGAACTAGAATAGAATTCAGTCTCTTCTGTGTAAGAGCTTTAACAACTGATAAAAGCTTGACTTTAATACAGGTATGTGATAATATTGCTGTTATAAGACACCTTTTGACCACATAGAAAAACAGCTGAAATATAGTCTGGCTCTCTAATTTCTGTTATTGAATCTATTTCTTATCATACAAGGCCTTCTTAATTAATGGGGAAAATCCTTCATCAGAAAGATGAACAAAACTGAATAAAACTGAGCATATTAGTCTTGTGAAAGGACAAACTTCCCTGTAATTCTGTGGTCATTACTATTTGCAGTCTGGAGGCAGGTAAGACTGTTGAAATAGGAACATTACTTTTAATGCAAGTGAAAACTGGGGGAGTGGGATAATTCTTTCAAGAGTAGAGAAAAGCATTTTACCTTAACTAAAAATCAGGGATTGTCTTCCCTAGATTGGGATGGCTGGCAAATAATTTTATATACCTATTTTTGACTCGGTTCACTTGGAGTGTAAGTTATTTACTTGGAAAATGTTTATATGGAAACATATAGCGGAGCCTTTCTAGCTACTCTGAATCTCAACACAGTGGCAGTCTTCCAGGATTGCCATGATCAGAAAAGGTCTATATTCTGAGTTTTACTGAGCATCTTCCTGAATTCAATTCCAGAATAATCACAGCACTGTTATGCTTTGAAAATAATATGTATTTGGATGGGGTTTAAGAGGCGTTTCAGGGCCTGACATCCAGTGAAATTTCTCAGGCTGCTGAAAGGATAGTTTGAGTAACTCTTTTAGAAGCTCACTTAATACAAGGGCATGGTAATTTTTGCCCTCACAGGAATGATGACATGATTAGCCTGTTATGAAGGCTGTGACATCACTAGGCAGGTATTTCTTTGTTGTGGATCCTCCAAGAGTTAGAATATTCGTCATTTTGAGAAAATACTCATCACTGTTGGATTCACCAGAAAATTTGGTCTTTTTTTGGTGTTATCCCAATGTTCTGTTGATGGAAATTTTTTCTAATTTTTCTGTGTTGATTCAGTGACTGCATGTGATTATTTCCCCATAAATTCCTTTTAAAATTTGTTCCTTGTTTAAGTAGATTTATCTCTATCAGTTATAGCAAAGAATAATGCCTTATGTTTAGAAGTAAGAGTATTCTGGGTGTAGAAATTGAATGCTCAGACTTGACAAGGTTACCCTGGAAAAATTGGATGCGGCATGGCTGCTGGCCTAATTACCTTGTTCTTCTTGAATTCAAATTCTATCGTTAGTAACAGACAGKGACTCAAGCAAACACAATGGAAATTTTCTTGAAGAAACAAGACAAGAAGTGAAATGGAAGGACATACAGCTGCTTATATTAGTCGTTCTAGTGAAGGCAGTATTTAAATGATGGCAGTCTTCCTGCTAAGTCTCATGATTTTCTCTAAGAGTACATTTACATTAGTGTTTTACTTCAGGTGAAAAGTGTACTTCGTTCTCACTTGCCGTGCTTTGGTAGTCGTAAGGAAGTCCTGGAAGTGAAACGCCCAACACATCCATGTGGGTATCAGGGCTTCAGAACAAAGCCTAGGAGGCGGAGGTGAACTTATAAGGACTAATAAAAGTCACCTTACTGCATGGGTACTAACTGTCATATTTCATTCTCTCTGTGCTTAGCAAATAACCTCTTTGAAAGACAGACATCTTTGTCAGTACACTTGGTTATCTTTACCCAAAATGCTCTTCAAAACTCACATTGCCAGCTGGGATGGATTGATGTTCTCTGTATAGTATTCCCTTTTGTGCCTTATAAAGGGAATGCAGTATAAAGTGAGCTTCTAGTATTATTAACCTACCAAACATGTTTTGTTTTGCTTCAAACACCACCTACCTTGTTTTTACTTTCTTTATTTCCTTCTCCCCATCTTATCAGATTTGTCTTTCATTAACATGTGTCTAAAATATATTTCCAAGTGAGCTTTGAAAAAAACCAACAACAACATATTACAGGAAAAACTTTGAATGCAAAGTTGATTTATTGCAACATTTTTCTTGAACATCATTGCTTAATTTCTGAGTAAGGTTGCTGCTGCAGGTACTGCAAAATTTTGCTGTGCATTGCTGTGATGTTAAATGAAGAACTCAATAGCTGAAATGTAATATAACTGCCTATTATGAGAGATCTCCTTCTATGACCAGGTGACCCGCCTAGTGGATGAGTGAAAGGCTGTGGATGTGGTCTACCTGGACTTCAGTAAAGCCTTCGACACTGTCTCCCACAGCATCCTCCTAGAGAAGCTGGYGGCTCATGGCCTAGACAGGTGTACTCTGCGCTGGGTAAAAAACTGGCTGGGCGGTCGGGCCCAGAGAGTTGTGGTGAATGGAGCGAAGTCCACTTGGCAGCCAGTCACGAGCGGTGTCCCCCAGGGCTCCGTTTTGTGGCCGGTCTTGTTCAATATCTTTATTAACGATCTGGACAAGGGGATTGAGTGCTCCCTCAGTAAGTTTGCAGACGACACCAAGCTGGC